>SJYT01054889.1:10054-130470 GCA_006410635.1 Cephalophus harveyi | reverse complement strand
TCCTTCCAAAGAACACCCTGGGCTGATCTCCTTTAGAATGGACTGGTTGGATCTCCTTGCAGTCCAAGGGACTCTCAAGAGTCTTCTCCAACACCACAGTTCAAAAACATCAATTCTTCAGTGCTCAGCTTTCTTCACAGTCTAACTCTCACATCTATACATGACCACTGGAAAAACCATAGCCTTGACTAGACGGACCTTTGTTGGTAAAGTAATGTCTCTGCTTTTCAATATGGTTTCTAGGTTGGTCATAACTTTTCTTCCAAGGAGTAAGCATCTTTTAATTTCATGGCTGCAATCACCATCTGCAGTGATTTTGGAGCCAAAAAATTAAAGTCTGACACTGTTTCCACTGTTTCCCCATCTATTTCCCATGAAGTGATGGGACCGGATGCCATGATCTTCGTTTTCTGAATGTTGAGCTTTAAGCCAACTTTTTCACTCTCCTCTTTCACTTTCGTCAAGAGGCTTTTTAGTTCCTCTTCACTTTCTGCCATAAGGGTGGTGTCATCTGCATATCTGAGGTTATTGATATTTCTCCCAGCAATCTTGATTCCAGATAATGAGAAATTAATAATACCTTCTGTCATTATCCTGGCTGCTTCTACCACTTTTATGCTCAAGAATTTGTTTTAGAAGATTATGGCATAACACCATAGCTGATATATTAAGATAAGGACCGAAGTTGAGGACTTCCCCGGTGGTCCAATGGTTAAGACTCTGTACTTCCCATGCAGAAGGTGCAGGTTCGATCCCTGGTCAGGGAATGACGATCCCACATGCTGCACAGGGTGGCCAAAAGAAAAATACAAAAGTTGAAAGGACCTTTCCCTTTTTATGACATTCCATATGATCCCATTGTTGTTGTTCTGTCACTAAGTCATGTCTGACTGTTTGCTACCCCATGAGTGGAGCACACCAGACTTCCCCATCCTTTACCATCTCCCAGAGTTTGCTCAAACTCATGTTGACTGAGTTGGTGAAGCCATCCAACCATCTCATCCTCTGTCGTCCCCTTCTTCTCCTGCCTTCAATCTTTCCCAGCATCAGGGTCTTTTTCAATGAGTTGACTCTTTACATCAGGCAGCCAAAGTATTGGAGCTTCAGCATCAGTCCTTCCAATGAATATTCAGGGTTGATTTCCTTTAGGATTGGTTGGTTTGATCTTACAGTCCAGGGACTCACAAGAGTCTTATTATCTAGCACTACAATTCAAAAACCTCAACTTTTTGGTGCTCAGCCTTATTTATGGTCTACCTCTGACTTCCATACATGACTACTGGAAAAGCTATAGCTTTGACTAGATGGACCTTTGTCAGCAAAGTGATGTCTCTGATTTTTAATACGCCGTCTAGGTCTGTCATAGCTTTTCTTCCAAGGAGCAAGCATCTTTTAATTTCATGGCTACAGTCACTGTCTGCAGTGATTTGGGAGCCCCAGAAAATTAAATCTGTCAGTGCTTCCACTTTTTCCCTATCTATTTGCCATGAAGTGATGGGATTGGATGCCAGGATCTTAGTTTTTTGAATGTTGAGATTTAAACCAGCTTTTTCATTCTCCTCTTTCACCCTCATCAAGAGGCTCTTTCTTCACTTTCTGCCATTAGAGTGGAATCATCTGCATATCTGAGATGCATATCATCTGCATCATCTGAGGTTGTTGATATTTCTCCCGGCAATCTTGATTCTAGCTTGTGCTTCATCCAGCCCGCCATTTCGCATGATGTACTGTACATATAAGTTAAATAAGCAGGGTGACAATATACAGCCTTTTCATACTCCTCCAATTTTGAACCAGGTTTTGACTGTTGGTTCTTGATCTACATACAGCTTTCTTAGGAGACAGGTAAGGTGGTCTGGTATTCCCATCTCTTTAAGAATTTTCCACAGTTTGTTGTGGAATCCACACAGTCAAAGGCTTTCACCCTGTCAATGAGCCAGAAGTAGATGTTTTTCTGAATTTCTCTTGCTTTCTCTATGATCCTGGGAATGTTGACAATCTCATCTCTGGTTCCTTTGCCTTTTCTAAATCTAGCTTGTACATCTGGAAGTTCTCAGTTCATGAACTGTTGAAGCTTAGCTGGAAGGATTTTGAATAATACCTTGCTAGCTTGTGGAGAAGGCAATGGCACCCCACTCCAGTACTCTTGCCTGGAAAATCCCATGGACGGAGGAGCCTGGTAGGCTGCAGTCCATGGGGTCGCTGAGTCAGACATGACTGAGTATCTACATACAGCTTTCTTAGGAGACAGGTAAGGTGGTCTGGTATTCCCATCTCTTTAAGAATTTTCCACAGTTTGTTGTGGAATCCACACAGTCAAAGGCTTTCACCCTGTCAATGAGCCAGAAGTAGATGTTTTTCTGAATTTCTCTTGCTTTCTCTATGATCCTGGGAATGTTGACAATCTCATCTCTGGTTCCTTTGCCTTTTCTAAATCTAGCTTGTACATCTGGAAGTTCTCAGTTCATGAACTGTTGAAGCTTAGCTGGAAGGATTTTGAATAATACCTTGCTAGCTTGTGGAGAAGGCAATGGCACCCCACTCCAGTACTCTTGCCTGGAAAATCCCATGGACGGAGGAGCCTGGTAGGCTGCAGTCCATGGGGTCGCTGAGTCAGACATGACTGAGCGACTTCACTTTCACTTTTCACTTTAATGCATTGGAGAAGGAAATGGCAACCCACTCCAGTGTTCTTGCCTGGAGAATCCCAGGGATGGCAGAGCCCACTGGGCTGCCATCTGTGGGGTCGCATAGAGTCGGACACAACTGAAGTGACTTAGCAGCAGTAGCAGCAGCAGCAGCTTGTGAAATGAGTGCAATTGTGTGGCAGTTTGAACATTCTTTGGCATTGCCTTTCTTAGGGATTGGAATGAAAACTGACCTTTTGCAGTCCTGTGGCCACTGCTGAGTTTTCCAAATTTGCTGATGTGTGAAGTGCAGCACTTTTACAGCATCATCTTTCAGGAATTGAAAGAGGTCAGCTGGAATTCCATCACCTCCACTGGCTTTGCTCATAGTAATGCTTCCTAAGGTCCACTTGACTTCACACTCCAGGTTGTCTGGCTGTAAGTGAGTGACCACACCATTGTGGTTATCTGGGTCATTAAGACGTTTTTTGTGTAGTCCTTCTGTATATTCTTGCCACCTCATTTTAATCTCTTCTGCTTCTGTTAGGTCCTTACCATTTTTGTCCTTTATCATGCCCATTCTTGCATGAAATGATTCCATGCTCGCAGATAAATACAGTTGAAGGCATTTCATTCACAGTGGAAATTAATGTGTGTGTGTATCTCTAGCTGGGCTTTTCCCCTCCAGTTGGGAATATGGTTAAGCACAGTTGTGTTTTTGTGATTTGCATGCCCTTGGCTTGAATATGGAAAATGATTTACTCTTAGCTAATCTGGTTAATTGTTGCTCTGTGTTTGATGTTGCAGGCATTAGATTCCGTGAGGTGGCAGAGAGGGACTGAGATTCAAAACACGAATGTGGCGTTGTGAGAGCACAAGTCAGAGCAAGAGATGTCAGGGTTGTTAGCAGGAGAAAGAGGCACACACAGACACAGAGAGGAGGGAGGAGGGAAGGAAGAAAGCGGGAAGAAGGGAGAGAAAGAGAGTATGCAAAAACAAGCATCAGCAGGGGAGGGAGCAGAGAGAGAGAAACAAAGGTTGGGAATATGGTTGAGGAGGTCTTTGTTACACACCTTGGTGTGTAATACACTTCCTGTATTCCCCCTTGGTGAGTGATTATGGAGCAAATGTAAGTTTGCTATATGCTCTTTAAGAAGCAGAAAACCATTGGAGTGAGAAGTAGGAAACTTACCCCTGTGGGTTAAATTTCTCTGATTTCCACTTAGTCCATGCTTTCAGATTCTGAACTTGGGTCCTGAGCTGTGTTAATCATTACTTAATACTTATATGGAAATAGGGTTACCCTGTTGCAAGTCCCAGTTTCAATCAGTAAGTAATTATGAAAATTAGTCTTAAAAATGTTGTGAAGGGGTCTTGCTTTCTAGGCAATAATTAAGCCTCTCAGCCATCCCTGGGTGGTGTTTGTTTGTTTTTTTTCTTCTTCTAGTTATTTTTTTGTCCCAAACTTAGTTTCTGCAGGTGGGAAGAGATAGCAGGTTGCTGCTGAATGAGGTATTCATTAGTTGAAGTAGATGAAGTTTCTATCAAGAGAAGGAATGAATGATCAATATATTTTAAAGCATTTATATTTTAATGGTCAGTATATTTTAAGAAAAGAAGGATATCCTACTTTCTTCTGGCCAGAAGAAATATATATATATTTTTAATGTGAACAGAACTTTTAAAACTCCAGGTGTTTTCATGGGAGTATTTTTGATCTCAAAACATGGAGCTAAATCTCCATCTTCAGTGGGGCCAACTAAAAATTCTTGCCAACTTTAGTTTCTGGCATTTAGTAAGCAGGTGCTCAGAAATAGCAACACATAATAATAGTAATAATAATAATGATCAGCATCCATAAAGTGCCATAGTGGCTGAGCATTATTATATAAGTAGAGCCGATAAGTCTTATAGGCTTGCTGCTCTGGTGGCACCAGGCACCATTGCCATCTGTTCCCCCTGGAAACCTGGGGTTTTAAAGGTTCTGTTGACATTTTTTAAAAAATTAAACTTCCCCAAATCATTGGCTGTTGATCCATCAGTGAGAAATACAAGTGAGCTTGAATCTAAATATCAGTAGTTTTCTTGGCTCTTCGATTATGTACCCTACATAATTTTTAATGCACAGCCACAAAATTTATTTAATGAGAAAAAAAAGGGAGTCTAATATTTTTAAATTATTGAGAAAAATGCTGCATTTTTATTACTTTGAGGCAGTATTGTTTAAAGATCTTGCAAATAAAAATTGTTTTATTTGTTGCATTTTATTTATTTTGCTGTAACTTTGCCTTTTGTTTGCATTTTAAGGGTGTTAACATAGGAGGGTGGAAAATCCTGGGAGTTAAAAGACCCAGTCTTTTTTTTTTTAATTTATTTTTTTATTGAAGGATAATTGCTTTACAGAATTTTGTTGTTTTCTGTCAAACCTCAACATGAATCAGCCATAGGTATACATATATCCCCTCCTTTTTGAACCTCCCTCTCATCTCCCACCCCATCCCACTCCTCTAGATTGATACAGAGCCCCTGTTTGACTTTCCGGAGCCATATAGCAAATTCCCATTGGCTATCTATTTTACATATGGTAACGTAAGTTTCCATGTTATTCTTTTTTTTTTTTATGTTATTCTTTCCATACATCTAACGCTCTCCTCCCCTTTCCCCATGTCCATAAGTCTAGTCTCTGTTTTTCCATTGCTTCCCTGAAAATAAATTCTTCAGTACCATTTTTCTAGAGTCTGTATATATGCATTAGAATACAATATTTTTCTTTCTCTTTCTGACTCACTTCACTCTGTATAATAGGTTCAAGTTTCACCCACCTCATTAGAACTGACTCAAATGCATTCCTTTTTATGGCTGAATAATATTCCATTTTTTTTTTTCTTCTTCTTGTTATTTTTTTGTCCCAAACTTAGTTTCTGCAGGTGGGAAGAGATAGCAGGTTGCTGCTGAATGAGGGATTCATTAGTTGAAGTAGATGAAGTTTCTATCAAGAGAAGGAATGAATGATCAATATATTTTAAAGCATTTATATTTTAATGATCAGTATATTTTAAGAAAAGAAGGATATCCTACTTTCTTCTGGCCAGAAGAAATATATATATATTTTTAATGTGAACAGAACTTTTAAAACTCCAGGTGTTTTCATGGGAGTATTTTTGATCTCAAAACATGGAGCTAAATCTCCATCTTCAGTGGGGCCAACTAAAAATTCTTGCCAACTTTAGTTTCTGGCATTTAGTAAGCAGGTGCTCAGAAATAGCAACACATAATAATAATAGTAATAATAATAATGATCAGCATCCGTAAAGTGCCATGGTGGCTGAGCATTATTATATAAGTAGAGCCAATAAGTCTTATAGGCTTGCTGCTCTGATGGCACCAGGCACCATTGCCATCTGTTCCCCCTGGGGAACCTGGGGTTTTAAAGGTTCTGTTGACATTTTTTAAAAAATTAAACTTCCCAAAATCATTGGCTGTTGATCCATCAGTGAGAAATACAAGTGAGCTTGAATCTAAATATCAGTAGTTTTCTTGGCTCTTCGATTATTTAATTATGTACCCTACATAATTTTTAATGCACAGCCACAAAATTTATTTAATGAGAAAAAAAGGAGTCTAATATTTTTAAATTATTGAGAAAAATGCTACATTTTTATTACTTTGAGGCAGTATTGTTTAAAGATCTTGCAAATAATTGTTTTGTTGCATTTTATTTATTTTGCTGTAACTTTGCCTTTTGTTTGCATTTTAAGGGTGTTAGCATAGGAGGGTGGAAAATCCTGGGAGTTAAAAGATCCAGTCTTTTTTTTTTAAATTTATTTTTTTATTGAAAGATAATTGCTTTACAGAATTTTGTTGTTTTCTGTCAAACCTCAACATGAATCAGCCATAGGTATATATATATCCCCTCCTTTTTGAACCTCCCTCTCATCTCCCACCCCATCCCACTGCTCTAGATTGATACAGAGCCCCTGTTTGACTTTCCTGAGCCATATAGCAAATTCCCATTGGCTATCTATTTTACATATGGTAACATAAGTTTCCATGTTATTCTTTTTTTTTTTTATGTTATTCTTTTCATACATCTAACCCTCTCCTCCCCTTTCCCCATGTCATAAGTCTAGTCTCTATGTCTGTTTCTCCATTGCTTCCCTGAAAATAAATTCTTCAGTACCATTTTTCTAGATTCTGTATATATGCATTAGAATACAATATTTTTCTTTCTCTTTCTGACTCACTTCACTCTGTATAATAGGTTCAAGTTTCACCCACCTCATCAGAACTGACTCAAATGCATTCCTTTTTATGGCTGAATAATATTCCATTGTGTATATGTAACACAACTTCTTTATCCATTCATCTGTCCATGGACATCTAGGTTGCTTCCACGTTCTAGCTATTGTAAATAGTGCTGCAATGAACACTGGGGTACATGTGTCTTTTTCAGTTTTGGTTTCCTCAGGGTATATGCCTAGGAGTTTTCTGAATGTTGAGCTTTAAGCCAACTTTTTCACTCTCCTCTTTCACTTTCGTCAAGAGGCTTTTTAGTTCCTCTTCAATTTTCTGCCATAAGGGTGGTGTCATCTGCATGTCTGAGGTTATTGATATTTCTCCCGGCAATCTTGATTCCAGACAATGAGAAATTAATAATATCTTATGTCATTATCCTAGTTGCTTCTACAACTTTTACTGCTCAAGAATTTGTTTTAGAAGATTATGGCATAACACCATAGCTGATATATTAAGATAAAGACTGAAGTTGAGGACTTCCCTGGTGGTCCAATAGTTAAGACTCTGTACTTCCCATGCAGAAGGTGCAGGTTCGATCCCTGGTCAGGGAATGAAGATCCCACATGCTGCACAGGGTGGCCAAAAGAAAAACTCCATAGCTGATATATTAAGATAAAGACTGAAGTTGAGGACTTCCCTGGTGGTCCAATAGTTAAGACTCTGTACTTCCCATGCAGAAGGTGCAGGTTCGATCCCTGGTCAGGGAATGAAGATCCCACATGCTGCACAGGGTGGCCAAAAGAAAAACACAAAAGTTGAAAGGACCTTTCCCTTTTTATGACATTCCATATGATCCCATTGTTGTTGTTCTGTCACTAAGTCATGTCTGACTGTTTGCTACCCCATGAGTGGAGCACACCAGACTTCCTTGTCCTTTACCATCGCCCAGAGTTTGCTAAAACTCATATCCACCGAGTCGGTGATGCCATCCAACCATCTCATCCTCTGTCGTCCCCTTCTTCTCCTGCCTTCAATCTTTCCCAGCATCAGGGTCTTTTTCAATGAGTTGACTCTTCACATCAGGCAGCCAAAGTATTGGAGCTTCAGCATCAGTCCTTCCAATGAATATTCAGGGTTGATTTCCTTTAGGATTGATTGGTTTGATCTTACAGTCCAGGGACTCACAAGAGTCTTATTATCTAGCACTACAATTCAAAATCCTCAACTTTTTGGTGCTCAGCCTTATTTATGGTCTACCTCTGACTTCCATACATGACTACTGGAAAAACTATAGCTTTGACTAGATGGACCTTTGTCAGCAAAGTGATGTCTCTGATTTTTAATACGCTGTCTAGGTCTGTCATAACTTTCTTCCAAGGAGCAAGCATCTTTTAATTTCATGGCTACAGTCACTGTCTGCAGTGATTTGGGAGCCCCAGAAAATGAAATCTGTCAGTACTTCCACTTTTTCCCTATCTATTTGCCATGAAATGATGGGATTGGGTGCCATGATCTTAGTTTTTTGAATGTTGAGATTTAAACCAGCTTTTTCATTCTTCACTTTCACCCTCATCAAGAGGCTCTTTCTTCACTCTCTGCCATTAGAGTGGTATCATCTGCATATCTGAGATGCATATCATCTGCGTCATCTGATGTTGTTGATATTTCTCCCGGCAATCTTGATTCTAGCTTGTGCTTCATCCAGCCCGCCATTTCGCATGATGTACTGTGCATATAAGTTAAATAAGCAGGGTGACAATATACAGCTTTTCATACTCCTCCAATTTTGAACCAGTTAGTTTTTCCATATAAGGTTCTGACTGTTGGTTCTTGACCTACATACAGCTTTCTTAGGAGACAGGTAAGGTGGTCTGGTATTCCCATCTCTTTAAGAATTTTCCACAGTTTGTTGTGGAATCCACACAGTCAAAGGCTTTCACCCTGTCAATGAGGCAGAAGTAGATGTTTTTCTGAATTTCTCTTGCTTTCTCTATGATCCTGGGAATGTTGACAATCTGATCTCTGGTTCCTTTGCCTTTTCTAAATCTAGCTTATACATCTGGAAGTTCTCAGTTCATGGACTGTTGAAGCTTAGCTGGAAGGATTTTGAATAATATCTTGCTAGCTTGTGAAATGAGTGCAATTGTGTGGCAGTTTGAACATTCTTTGGCATTGCCTTTCTTAGGGATTGGAATGAAAACTGGCTTTTTGCAGTCCTGTGGCCACTGCTGGGTTTTCCAAATTTGCTGATGTGTTAAGTGCAGCACTTTTACAGCATCATCTTTCAGGAATTGAAAGAGGTCAGCTGGAATTCCATCACCTCCACTGGCTTTGCTCAAAGTAATGCTTTCTAAGGTCCACTTGACTTCACACTCCAGGTTGTCTGGCTCTAAGTGAGTGACCACACCATTGTGGTTATCTGGGTCATTAAGACCTTTTTTGTGTGCTCCTTCTGTATATTCTTGCCACCTCATTTTAATCTCTTCTGCTTCTGTTAGGTCCTTACCATTTTTGTCCTTTATCATGCCCATTCTTGCATGAAATGATTCCATGCTCCCAGATAAATACAGTTGAAGGCATTTCATTCACAGTGAAAATTAATGTGTGTGTGTGTATCTCTGGCTGGGCTTTTCCCCTCCAGTTGGGAATATGGTTAAGCACAGTTGTGTGTTTGTGATTTGCATGCCCTTGGCTTGAATATAGAAAATGATTTACTCTTAGCTAATCTGGTTAATTATTGCTCTGTGTTTGATGTTGCAGGCATTAGATTCCGTGAGGTGGCAGAGAGGGACTGAGAGCCAAAACACGAATGCGGCGATGTGAGAGCACAAGTCAGAGCAAGAGATGTCAGGGTTGTTAGCAGGAGAGAGGCACACACAGACACAGAGAGGAGGGAGGAGGGAAGGAAGAAAGCAGGAAGGAGGGAGAGAAAGAGAGTATGCAAAAACAAGCATCAGCAGGGAGGGAGCAGAGAGAGAGAAACGGAAGGTTGGGAATATGGTTGAGGAGGTCTTTGTTACACACCTTGGTGTGTAATACACTTCCTGTATTCCCCCTTGGTGAGTGATTATGGAGCAAATGTAAGTTTGTTTTATGCTCTTTAAGAAGCAGAAAACCATTTGAGTGAGAAGTAGCAAACTTACCCCTATGGGTTAAATTTCTCTGATTTCCACCTAGTCCATGCTTTCAGATTCTGAACTTGGGTCCTGAGCTGTGTTAATCATTACTTAATCAGTTCAGTTCAGTCGCTCAGTCGTGTCCGACTCTTTGCGACCCCATGAATCGCAGCACACCAGGCCTCCCTGTTTATGTTATTTTTTTGTCCCAAACTTAGTTTCTGCAGGTGGGAAGAGATAGCAGGTTGCTGCTGAATGAGGTATTCATTAGTTGAAGTAGATGAAGTTTCTATCAAGAGAAGGAATGAATGATCAATATATTTTAAAGCATTTATATTTTAATGGTCAGTATATTTTAAGAAAAGAAGGATATCCTACTTTCTTCTGGCCAGAAGAAATATATATATATTTTTAATGTGAACAGAACTTTTAAAACTCCAGGTGTTTTCATGGGAGTATTTTTGATCTCAAAACATGGAGCTAAATCTCCATCTTCAGTGGGGCCAACTAAAAATTCTTGCCAACTTTAGTTTCTGGCATTTAGTAAGCAGGTGCTCAGAAATAGCAACACATAATAATAGTAATAATAATAATGATCAGCATCCATAAAGTGCCATAGTGGCTGAGCATTATTATATAAGTAGAGCCGATAAGTCTTATAGGCTTGCTGCTCTGGTGGCACCAGGCACCATTGCCATCTGTTCCCCCTGGAAACCTGGGGTTTTAAAGGTTCTGTTGACATTTTTTAAAAAATTAAACTTCCCCAAATCATTGGCTGTTGATCCATCAGTGAGAAATACAAGTGAGCTTGAATCTAAATATCAGTAGTTTTCTTGGCTCTTCGATTATGTACCCTACATAATTTTTAATGCACAGCCACAAAATTTATTTAATGAGAAAAAAAAGGGAGTCTAATATTTTTAAATTATTGAGAAAAATGCTGCATTTTTATTACTTTGAGGCAGTATTGTTTAAAGATCTTGCAAATAAAAATTGTTTTATTTGTTGCATTTTATTTATTTTGCTGTAACTTTGCCTTTTGTTTGCATTTTAAGGGTGTTAACATAGGAGGGTGGAAAATCCTGGGAGTTAAAAGACCCAGTCTTTTTTTTTTTAATTTATTTTTTTATTGAAGGATAATTGCTTTACAGAATTTTGTTGTTTTCTGTCAAACCTCAACATGAATCAGCCATAGGTATACATATATCCCCTCCTTTTTGAACCTCCCTCTCATCTCCCACCCCATCCCACTCCTCTAGATTGATACAGAGCCCCTGTTTGACTTTCCGGAGCCATATAGCAAATTCCCATTGGCTATCTATTTTACATATGGTAACGTAAGTTTCCATGTTATTCTTTTTTTTTTTTATGTTATTCTTTCCATACATCTAACGCTCTCCTCCCCTTTCCCCATGTCCATAAGTCTAGTCTCTGTTTTTCCATTGCTTCCCTGAAAATAAATTCTTCAGTACCATTTTTCTAGAGTCTGTATATATGCATTAGAATACAATATTTTTCTTTCTCTTTCTGACTCACTTCACTCTGTATAATAGGTTCAAGTTTCACCCACCTCATTAGAACTGACTCAAATGCATTCCTTTTTATGGCTGAATAATATTCCATTATGTATATGTAACACAACTTCTTTATCCATTCATCTGTCCATGGACATCTAGGTTGCTTCCTCATTCTAGCTGTTGTAAATAGTGCTGCAATGAACACTGGGGTACATGTGTCTTTTTCAGTTTAAATGCATTCCTTTTTATGGCTGAATAATATTCCATTGTGTATATGTAACACAACTTCTTTATCCATTCATCTGTCCATGGACATCTAGGTTGCTTCCACATTCTAGCTGTTGTAAATAGTGCTGCAATGAACACTGGGGTACATGTGTCTTTTTCAGTTTTGGTTTCCTCAGGGTATATGCCTAGGAGTGGGATTGCTGGGTCATATGGTGATTTTATTCCTAGTTTTTTAAGGAATCTCCATACCGTCTTCCATTGTGCTTGTTAATTTACATTCCCACCAATAGTGCAAGAGCGTTCCTTTTTCTCCACACCCTCTCCAACATGTACTGTTTGTAGATTTTTGATAAGGCCTGACCGGTGTGAGGTGATATCTCATTGTAGTTTTGATTTCCTTTTCTCTAATAATGAGTGATGTTGATCATCTGAGTTTAAAGACCCAGTCTTGATGCTCTCCCTCAGTTATTTCCTTTGTGAGCAGGTGCCAGTGTTTTTACATCCTGAGTTTCATTTTGAATTCTTGCTACATAGATTTTCAGAGGTTTCCTTAATGTTTATGTTCTCAAACTGATATGGATCCGTGTTGTTCCTTGCGTGAGTCCTATGGGACATGACCAGAGGGAATTTTAAAATGAGTTTGATTTCTTGCATTGCTTCTGTAAATTAAGCTTATCTATTATATGAGTACGAGCTGAAGAAATGATGCTTTTGAACTGTGGTGTTGGTGAAGACTCTTGAGAGTCCCTTGGACAGCATGGAGATCAAACCAGTCAATCCTAAAGGAAACCAGTCCTGAATATTCGTTGGAAGGACTGATGCTGAAGCTGAAGCTCCAATACTTTGGCCACCTGATGTGAAGAGCCGACTCACTGGAAAAGACTTGATGCTGGGAAAGCTTGAGGGCAGGAGGAGAAGGGGACGAGAGAGGACTAGATGGTTGGATGGCATCATGGACTCAATGGGCATGAGTTTCAGCAAACTCCAGGAGATAGTGAAGCCTGGCATAATGCAGTCTATGAGATCACAGAGTCAGACATAACTGAGTAATTGTACAATAACAATGATATTTTATTATTGTAACAACTCATACAATAACAACAATTGTATGAGTACTTGAAACTTGGAGATATCTATGGAATGATCATTGATATATATGTAGACATACATATATCTAGTGTTTTTTTTCTTTTAATCCATGCTGTTTTCAAAGTGGAATGTTTAAGACAAGTATGAGATGACTGGATGTTGATGTACTGCCAAATCCTGCACTTTAACAAGGCCCTAATGCCTTTCCCACATATTGAACTGTCACAGCAATGATCAGTGGCTTAGAATGCCTCCTGAATTCCTCACCAGCTGCCAAAACAAGTGCTTAAGTAAATGTTTCCTGATGTCTGGTGACCGTCAGTGTCCCCCTTATCCAATGGTTATGAGCTGAGATTTGAAAGATGTAACTGTTTGTACTGCAGTGAAATCTATGAAGAGGGTTTGTTGTTGTGGTCCACTGGATGAGGGAGAGCAAGTACAGCCTTTCAGAGGACGGATGCACTCATCTTTACATCTGTTATGCTCTGTTCTAAGGTCCCCCCATGCTTGTGAACCCTCCAGTAGAATCCAAAGACTGTTGGATACCATATCTCTGAATAACAATGTGAGCCCTGGTAAGCTGGATGTAGTGGAGCCCAACTCAGACTTCCCCCAGTTCTCCAAAGCTCTGTGTGTGGCACCAGGGGTGGTGCCTGGTCTAGGATTGCATGTTTCTTGTTATGGTGGCTGATCTGCAGGAATACAAGTCTTAAAGCTCAGTCAGTTCAGTTCAGTCGTTCAGTCGTGTCCAACTCTTTGCAACCCCATAGACTGTAGCACGTCAGGCCTCCCTGTCCATCACCAACTCCTGGAGTTTACCCAAACTCATGTCCATTGTGTCAGTGATGCCATTCAACCATCTCATCCTCTGTCATCCCCTTTTCCTCCCACCTTCAATCTTTCCCAGCATCAGGGTCTTTTCAAATGAGTCAGCTCTTCACATCAGATGGCCAAAGTATTGGAGTTTCAGCTTCAAGATCAGTTCTTCCAATAAACACTCAGGACTAATCTCCTTTAGGATGCACTGGTTGGATCTCCTTGCAGTCCAAGGGACTCTCAAGAGTCTTCACCAGCACCACAGTTCAAAAGCATCAATTCTTCAGCACTCAGCTTTCTTTATAGTCCAACTCTCACATCCATACATGACTGCTGGAAAAACATAGCCTTGAGTAGACAGACCTTTGCTGGCAAAGTAATGTCTCAAAGGTTGTCTAGGTTGGTCATAACTTTCCTTCCAAGGAGTAAGTGTTTTTTAATTTCATGGCTGCAGTCACCATCTGAAGTGATTTTGGAGCCCCCCCAAAATAAAATCTGCCACTGTTTCTCCATCTATTTGCCATGAAGTGATGAGACCAGATACTATGATCTTCGTTTTCTGAATGTTGAGCTTTAAGCCAACTTTTTCACTCTCCACTTTCACCTTCATCGAGAGGCTTTTTAGTTCCTCCTCACTTTCTGCCATAAGAGTGGTTATTGATCTGCATATCTGAGGTTATTGATATTTCTCCTGGAAATCTTGATACCAGCTTGGGCTTCCTCCAGCCCAGCATTTCTCATGATGTACTCTGCATAGAAGTTAAATAAGCAGGGTGACAATATACAGTGTTGACGTACTCCTTTTCCTATTTGGAACCAGTCTGTTGTTCCATGTCCAGTTCTAACTGTTGCTTCCTGACCTGCATACAGGTTTCTCAAGAGGCAGGTTACGTGGTCTGGTATTCCCATCTCTTTCAGAATTTTCCACAGTTTATTGTGATCCACACAGTCAAAGGCTTTGGCATAGTCGATAAAGCAGAAATAGATGCTTTTCTGGAGCTCTCTGGCTTTTTCCATGATCCAGTGGATGTTGGCAATTTGATCTCTTGTTCCTCTGCCTTTTCTAAATTCAGCTTGAACATCTGGAAGTTNTATTCCCATCTCTTTCAGAATTTTCCACAGTTTATTGTGATCCACACAGTCAAAGGCTTTGGCATAGTCGATAAAGCAGAAATAGATGCTTTTCTGGAGCTCTCTGGCTTTTTCCATGATCCAGTGGATGTTGGCAATTTGATCTCTTGTTCCTCTGCCTTTTCTAAATTCAGCTTGAACATCTGGAAGTTCATGGTTCACATATTGTTGAAGCCTGGATTGGAGAATTTTGAGCATTACTTTGCTACTGTGTGAGATGAGTGCAATTGTGTGGTAGTTTGAGCATTCTTTTGCATTGCCTTTCTTTGGAATTGGAATGAAAACTGACCTTTTCCAGTCCTGTGGCCACTGCTGAGTTTTCCAAATTTGCTGGCAGATTGAGTGCAGCACTTTCACAGCATCATCTTTCAGGATTTGAAACAGCTCAACTGGAATTCCATCACCTCCACTAGCTTTGTTCGTAGTGATGCTTTCTAAGGCCCACTTGACTTCACATTCCANCTGACCTTTTCCAGTTCCGTGGCCACTGCTGAGTTTTCCAAATTTGCTGACATATTAAGTGCAGCACTTTCACAGCATTATCTTTTAGGATTTGAAACCTAGACACTTGAAAAACATTATTTTCCCAGAGACTGAAAGGAGAGCTAGCATTAAAGGGTGAGACCACCCTTTAATGGCCCAGCATTAAAGTTAGACCACTTGTAAGCTTGTTAGCACAGCAGCATGATAGTTAATAGATAAGTGGCTACAGGGTTTGATCAGGGCCTACCTGCTCAATTCATGCAGGCCGTGTAGAGCCATTCTCAGTACGAGTGGTCCTCTGTTACCAAGTCCAAGCTCGCTCTGCTCACTGCCCAGTAGGCCAATAAATCCCAGAGACTGAGGTGTTGAGACAATGAAAATGACTTTATTCAGAAAGGTGGCTGACTGAGAAGATGGCACATTAGTGTTTCCAAATAACCATATTGTCGGGGCCTGAATGCCATATTCTTTTATGGATCAGAGTTGGGGGAGGTGAGGAAACAAAGTAAAAAGATCATTTAATTCTTGTAAATCTCTCCTAGAATGGGGAACCTTGGGCAGGGGGATGTGTTCATTTCACAGTCCTCTACAGGTGGGCAGGCTCAGGTTATCTCCCTAACAACAAAAGGGGCAAGATAAGGGGAAAGGTCACAGAAGCAGATCCAGTATGAATTCAGAATTAACCCTTACATCTCCACTGTTTCAGCACTGTTCTGAATGAGGGTTTGTCCTCATTTTGTTCAATGTGAGGAATTTCACATTTTTGCTCTAAAGAGAACCATTTATACCTGTTCCATTTCCTGTTAGGAAAAGACTGACTGTTGATGTCTGCTAGGGGTACTGGGGAGGGATGGAGTGTGGTGGAGTAATTCATGATCTAAACTGGATGATACTATATTTTAAAGTTACATTAAAGTTTAAAGTTATAGGGCTTCCCTCGTAGCTCAGCTGGTAAAGAATCTGCCTGCAGTGCAGGAAGGAGACCCTGATTTGATTCCTGGGTCAGGAAGATCCCCTGGAGGAAGGATAGGCCACCCACACCAGTATTCTTGGGCTTCCCTGGTGTCTCAGGTGGTAAAGAATCTGCCTGCAACACAGGAGGCCTGGGTTTGATCCCTGGGTTGGGAAGATCCCTTGGAAGAGGGCATGGCAACCAACTCCAGTATTCTTGCCTGGAGAATTCCATGGACAGAGGAGCCTAGTGGGCTACAGTCTATGGGGTCACAAAGAGTTGGACATGACTGAGCAATTAAGCACAGCACAGCGCCTAAAGTTATAGCCTCTTTTCCTGGGTTCATGTATAATGCCGGAATGTTTCTCAACTCAGTGTTCCAAGTTGATATTGTTGTCCTTGCTCAGTTGTGTCTGACTCTTTGCAGTTCCATGGACTTCAGGACCCCAGACTTCTCTGTCCTTAACCATCTCCCAGAGCTTGCTCAAACTCATGTCCATTGAGTCGGTGAGGCCATCCAACCATCTCATCCACTGTTGTTCCCTTCTCCTCCCGCCTTCAATCTTTCCCAGTATCAGGGTCTTTTCTAATGAGTGGGCTCTTCAGGTCAGATGGCCAAAGTTTTGGAGCTTCAGCATCAGTCCTTCCAATGAATATTCAGGAATGATTTCCTTTAGGATTGACTGGTTTGATCTCCTTGCAGTCCAAGGAGCTCTCAAGAGTCTTCTTCAACATCACAGTTCAAAAACATCAATTCTTTGGCACTCAGCTTTCATCATAGTCCAACTCTCACATCCATACATGATTACTGGGAAAACTATAGCTTTGAGTATATGTACCTTTGTCAGCAAAGTAATGTCTCTGCTTTTTAATACACTGTCTAGGTTGGTCATAGCTTTTCTTCCAAGAAGCAAGTGTTTTTAAATTTCATGGCTGCAGTCACCATCTGCAGTGATTTTGAGCCCAAGAAAATAGTCTGTCACTGTTTCCATTGTTTCCCCATCTATTTGCCATGAAGCGATGGGATTGGATGCCATGATCTTCATTTTTTGAACATTGAGTTTTAAGCCAGCGTTTTCACTCTCTTCTTTCACCTTCATCAAAAGGCTCTTTAGTTCTCTTAGCTTTCCACCATAAGGGTGGTGTCATCTGCATATCTGAGATTACTGATATTTCTTCCAGCATTCTTGATTCCAGCTTGTGCTTCATCCAGCCTGGCATTTTGCATGATGTACTCTGTATGTAAGTTAAATAAGCAGGGTGACAGCATGCAGCCTTGACATACTCCTTTCCCAATTTTGAACCAGTCCATTGTTCCATGTTCAGTTCTAGCTATTGCTTCTTGACCTGCATACAGGAGGCAGGAAAGGTGGTGTGGTATTCCCATCTCTTAAAAAAATTTTTTTAATGTATTTATTTATTTTGGAGGCTAATTACTTTACAATATTGTAGTGATTTTGTCATACATTGACATGAATCATCCATGGGTGTACATGTGTCCCCCATCCTGAACCCCCTCCCACCTCCTTCCCCCTCCCATCCCTCAAGGTCATCCCAGTGCACCAGCCCTGAGCACCATGTATCATGCATCAAACCTGGACTGGTGATCTATTTCACATATTGTAATATGCATGTTTCAATGCTATTCTCTCAAATCATCCCACCCTTGCCTTCTCCCACAGAGTCCCAAAGTCTGTTATTTACATCTGTGTCTCTTTTGCTGTCTTGCATGTAGGGTAATCGGTACCATCTTTCTAAATTCCATATGTATGCATTAATATCCTGTATTGGTGTTTTTCTTTCTGGCTTACTTCACTCTGTATAATAGGCTCCAGATTCATCCACTTCATTAGAACTGATTCAAATGCATTCTTTTTAATAGCTGAGTAGTATTTCATTGTGTATATGTAGGTATTCCCATCTCTTTAAGAATTTTCCACCGTTTGTTGTTCCAAGTCATCTCTGCTACTCATTTGGCCTTGATTCATGAGCTGATGCAGGTTTGCTACTTCTGTTTTAGCTGAATTAGTTTCTCTGCTTCCTTCTCTAGAAATTTGTATTCAAAAGTGGCTTTTTGGGTCTTTTAAAAGCAAGTTTCAGCTGGTGTCCCTTGGCTTTGGCAGAAAAAAAGGCCCGGACTGGAGACATCAGGGGGTTGGCTTGGAGTCCTTGCTTTTTCCCAGTGCATCTCCCTGCCCTGTCACCAAGGGGTAGTGTGTCCTTGGACTAGGCTACAGGACCTCATAAGACACTTACCTTCAAGGGCAGTGAACTTGTTAATATGCCTTCTTCTTGGACAAGTTTAATTCCTTCTTACTATCCTCTCCATGGGACTTTATGGATCTTTATTTATATGGACTTTAAAAATAGTGGCTTTGTGTGAGCTATTGTAAAGTGAAAGTATTAGTCACTCAGTCATGTCCGACTCTTTGCAACCCCATGGACTGTAGCCTCTGTCCATGGAATTCTCCAGGCAAGAATGCTTCAGTGGGTAGCCATTTCCTTCCCCGGGGATCTTCCCCACTCAGGGATCAAATCTGGGTCTCCTACATTGTGCAGATTCTTTACCATCTGACCCACCAGGGAAGCCCAAACTATTGTAAAAGGCTAAACGAGTTCATCTTTGAACTTAACATTTTAGAATCTTCCTTTTAGAATCACCATGCAGGCTTGGCTATGAGTTACACAGAATTTTGAGCATAAATAGTGGAAGAAATATGTATCTCCTACCTGTCTGTGCCAGTACTAACTCAGGCCCCCCTGGCCACCCATCTCTTTGTAGCATTTTTAATCGGCACTCTCGTTGCTTGGACCAGCCCTTGTCGGTGTTCTAATTTTTCAGGGCAGAGCTGTGTCTTCAGACAGAATCCATGGACTTAAACAATAGACCTTGTCAGTTCTGCTGCTTTCAATAATTTACCTTGACTTGAAGTTCATTAGTGTGTGCCGTTTGTAAAAGGCTAAACGAGTTCATCTTTGAACTTAACATTTTAGAATCTTCCTTTTAGAATCACCATGCAGGCTTGGCTATGAGTTACACAGAATTTTGAGCATAAATAGTGGAAGAAATATGTATCTCCTACCTGTCTGTGCCAGTACTAACTCAGGCCCCCCTGGCCACCCATCTCTTTGTAGCATTTTTAATCGGCACTCTCGTTGCTTGGACCAGCCCTTGTCGGTGTTCTAATTTTTCAGGGCAGAGCTGTGTCTTCAGACAGAATCCATGGACTTAAACAATAGACCTTGTCAGTTCTGCTGCTTTCAATAATTTACCTTGACTTGAAGTTCATTAGTGTGTGCCGTTGGCAAAAGGGGCATACCTCCAAACTCAGCTAATTACTCAGCTATTCAGTAGCAGCATGACTAAGTAGAGCCTAGCCATCTCCACAAAGGGGGCTTCTCTGCCAGAGCCAGCCTCGAATATAGTAGGTGACCGAGACAGGGCTAGCATCGATGAACCCAAACCAGAGGAGATGTGAAATTTTGAAGGCAACTGTTAGTACATCCATTCCTCCCCCAGTATATTCCCCTTCCACATTGCTGTGGAAGTACTGCTGAGCCACTGCCCAGCCCAAAGGCTGGAAATGCAAAGGAACTGGGGGTGGAGTGGGGAGCGGACACCAGAGAGCCCTAGAAAGTCAGGTACTGACTTTTGAATTTAGTAGTAACTGGTGAAAGTGCTAAGGCTTAGCTCACACTTGGCAAATCATCAAGTATAGTTGTGCCTGTTGTTCATTGCACAGGGGCGCTGAGCCAGAGGGTTAAGTGGGGTCAGAATCCAACCCTTGCTCTGTCTGGCTTTGATTTCTTGCATTGCTTCTGTAAATTAAGCTTATCTATTATATGAGTATGAGCTGAAGAAATTATGCTTTTGAACTGTGGTGTTGGTGAAGACTCTTGAGAGTCCCTTGGACAGCATGGAGATCAAACCAGCCAATCCTAAAGGAAATCAGTCCTGAATATTCATTGGAAGGACTGATGCTGAAGCTGAAGCTCCAATACTTTGGCCACCTGATGTGAAGAGCCGACTCACTGGAAAAGACCTGATGCTGGGAAAGCTTGAGGGCAGGAGAAGGGGACGAGAGAGGACTAGATGGTTGGATGGCATCATGGACTCAATGGGCATGAATTTGAGCAAACTCTAGGAGATAGTGAAGCCTGGAGTGATGCAGTCTATGAGATCACAAACAGTCAGACATGACTGAGTAATTGTATAATAAGAACGATATTTTATTATTGTAACAACTCATACAATAACAACAATTGTATGAGTACTTGAAACTTGGAGATATCTATGGATTGATCATTGATATATATGTATACATACATATATCTAGTGTTTTTTTTTTTTTTTAATTCATGCTGTTTTCAAAGTGGAATGTTTAAGACAAGTATGAGATGACTGGATGTTGATGTACTGCCAAATCCTGCACTTTAACAAGGCCCTAATGCCTTTCCCACATATTGAACTGTCACAGCAATGATCATTGGCTTAGAATGCCTTCTGAATTCCTGACCCAGCTGCCAAAACAGGTGCTTAAGTAAATGTTTCCTGATGTCTGGTGACCGTCAGTGTCCCCCTTATCCAATGGTTATGAGCTGAGATTTGAAAGATGTAACTGTTTTTACTGCAGTGAAATCTATGGAGAAGGTTTGTTGTTGTGGTCCACTGGATGAGGGAGAGCAAGTACAGCCTTTCAGAGGACGGACGCACTCATCTTTACATCTGTTCCTTTAGAGACCACTGTGGGTCTCCGAACTGCCTGATGACTCTCATGGTAGCATCATGCAAGTTCCAGGAGGAGACATGCTCTGTTCTAAGATCCCCCTATGCTTGGAACCCTCCAGTAGAATCCGAAGACTGTTGGATACCATATCTCTGAATAACAATGTGAGCCCTGGTAAGCTGGATGTAGTGGAGCCCATCTCAGACTTCCCCCAGTTCTCCAAAGCTCTGTGTGTGGCACCAGGGGTGGTGCCTGGTCTAGGATTTCATGATTCTTGTTATGGTGGCTGATCTGCAGGAATACAAGTCTTAAACCTCAGTCAGTTCAGTTCAGTTGTTCAGTCGTGTCCAACTCTTTGCAACCCCATAGACTGTAGCACGTCAGGCCTCCCCGTCCATCACCAACTCCTGGAGTTTACCTAAACTCATGTCCATTGAGTCAGTGATGCCATTCAACCATCTCATCCTGTGTCGTCCCCCTTTCCTCCCACCTTCAATCTTTCCCAGCGTCAGGGTCTTTTCAAACGAGTCAGCTCTTCACATCAGGTGGCCAAAGTATTGGAGTTTCAGCTTCAAGATCAGTTCTTCCAATGAACACTCAAGACTGATCTCCTTTAGGATGCACTGGGTGGATCTCTTTGCAGTCCAAGGGACTCTCAAGAGTCTTCACCAGCACCACAGTTCAAAAGCATCAATTCTTCAGCACTCAGCTTTCTTTATAGTCCAACTCTCACATCCATACATGACTACTGAAAAAACATAGCCTTGAGTAGACAGACCTTTGCTGGCAAAGTAATGTCTCTGCTAGGTTATCTAGGTTGGTTATAACTTTCCTTCCAAGGAGTAAGTGTTTTTTAATTGCATGGCTGCAGTCACCATCTGAAATGATTTTGGAGCCCCCCCAAAATAAAATCTGCCACTGTTTCCACTGTTTCTCCATCTATTTGCCATGAAGTGATGGGACCAGATACTATGATCTTCGTTTTCTGAATGTTGAGCTTTAAGCCAACTTTTTCACTCTCCTCTTTCACCTTCATCAAGAAGCTTTTTAGTTCCTCTTCATTTTCTGCCATAAGAGTGGTTATCGATCTGCATATCTGAGGTTATTGATATTTCTCCTGGAAATCTCGATACCAGCTTGGGCTTCCTCCCGCCCAGCATTTCTCATGATGTACTCTACATAGAAGTTAAATAAGCAGGGTAACAATATACAGCGTTGATGTACTCCTTTTCCTATTTGGAACCAGTCTGTTGTTCCATGTCCAGTTCTAACTGTTGCTTCCTGACCTGCATACAGGTTTCTCAAGAGGCAGGTCAGGTGGTCTGGTATTCCCATCTCTTTCAGAATTTTCCACAGTTTATTGTGATCCACACAGTCAAAGGCTTTGGCATAGTCAATAAAGCAGAAATAAATGTTTTTCTGGAACTCTCTTGCTTTTTCTATGATCCAGTGGATATTGGCAATTTGATCTCTTGTTCCTCTGCCTTTTATAAATTCAGCTTGAACATCTGGAAGTTCATGGTTCACATATTGTTGAAGCCTGGATTGGAGAATTTTGAGCATTATTTTGCTATTGTGTGAGATGAGTGCAATTGTGTGGTAGTTTGAGCATTCTTTGGCATTGCCTTTCTTTGGAATTGGAATGAAAACTGATCTTTTCCAGTCCTGTGGCCACTGCTGAGTTTTCCAAATTTGCTGACANTGTGTGAGATGAGTGCAATTGTGTGGTAGTTTGAGCATTCTTTGGCATTGCCTTTCTTTGGAATTGGAATGAAAACTGATCTTTTCCAGTCCTGTGGCCACTGCTGAGTTTTCCAAATTTGCTGACATATTAAGTGCAGCACTTTCACAGCATTATCTTTTAGGATTTGAAACCTAGACACTTGTAAAACATTTTTTTCCCAGAGACTGAAAGGAGAGCTAGCATTAAAGGGTGAGATCACCCTTTAATGGCCCAGCATTAAAGTTAGACCACTTGTAAGCTTGTTAGCAGAGCAGCATGATAGTTAATAGATAAGTGGCTACAGGGTTTGATCAGGGCCTACCTGCTCAATTCATGCAGGCCGTGTAGAGCCATTCTCAGTACAAGTGGTCCTCTGTTACCAAGTCCAAGCTCGCTCTGCTCACCGCCCAGTAGGCCGATAAATCACAGAGACTGAGGTGTTGAGACAATGAAAATGACTTTATTCAGAAAGCTGGCTGACCGAGAAGATGGCACATTAGTGTTTCCAAATAACCATATTGTCAGGGCCTGAATGCCACATTCTTTTATGGATCAGAGTTGCGGGAGGTGAGGAAACAAAGTAAAAAGATCATTTAATTCTTGTAAATCTGTCCTAGAATGGGGAACCTTGGGCAGGGGTGTGTGTTCATTTCACAGTCCTCTACAGGTGGGCAGGCTCAGGTTATCTCCCTAACAACAAAAGGGGCAAGATAAGGGTAAAGGTCACAGAAGCAGATCCAGTATGAATTCAGAATTAACCCTTACATCTCCACTGTTTCAGCACTGTTCTGAATGAGGGTTTGTTCTCATTTTGTTCAGTGTGAGGAATTTCACATTTTTGCTCTAAAGAGAACCATTTATACCTGTTTCGTTTCCTGTTAGGAAAAGACTGTTGATGTCTGCTAGGGGTACTGGGGAGGGGTGGAGTGTGGTGGAGTAATTCATGATCTAAACTGGATGATACTATATTTTAAAGTTACATTAAAGTTTAAAGTTATAGGGCTTCCTTCGTAGCTCAGCTGGTAAAGAATCTGCCTGCAGTGCAGGAGACCCTGATTTGATTCCTGGGTCAGGAAGATCCCCTGGAGAAAGGAAAGGCTACCCACACCAGTATTCTTGGGCTTCCCTGGTGTCTCAGGTGGTAAAGAATCTGCCTGCAATGCGGGAGGCCTGGGTTTGATCCCTGGGTTGGGAAGATCCATTGGAGGAGGGCATGGCAACAGACTCCAGTATTCTTGCCTGGAGAATTCCATGGACAGAGGAGCCTACTGGGCTACAGTCTATGGGGTCACAAAGAGTTGGACATGACTGAGCAATTAAGCACAGCACAGCACCTAAAGTTATAGCCTCTTTTCCTGGGTTCATGTATAATGCCAGAATGTTTCTCAACTCAGTGTTCCAAGTTATTGTTGTCCTTGCACAGTTGTGTCTGACTCTTTGCAATTCCATGGACTTCAGGACCCCAGACTTCTCTGTCCTTAACCATCTCCCAGAGCTTGCTCAAACTCATGTCCATTGAGTCAGTGAGGCCATCCAACCATCTCATCCACTGTCGTTCCCTTCTCCTCCCGCCTTCAATCGTTCCCAGTATCAGGGTCTTTTCTAATGAGTGGGCTTTTCGCGTCAGATGGCCAAAGTTTTGGAGCTTCAGCATCAGTCCTTTCAATGAATATTCAGGAATGATTTCCTTTAGGATTGACTGGTTTGATCTCCTTGCAGTCCAAGGAACTCTCAAGCGTCTTTTTCAACACCACAGTTTGAAAGCATCAATTCTTCAGCGCTCAGCTTTCTTCATAGTCCAACTGTCACATCCATACATGACTACTGGGAAAACTGTAGCTTTGAGTATATGTACTTTTGTCAGCAAAGTAATGTCTCTGCTTTTTAATACTCTGTCTAGGTTGGTCATAGCTTTTCTTCCAAGAAGCAAGCATTTTTAAATTTCATGGCTGCAGTCACCATCTGCAGTGATTTTGGAGCCCAAGAAAATAAAGTCTGTCACTGTTTCCATTGTTTCCCCATCTATTTGCCATGAAGTGATGGGACTGAATGCCATGATCTTCGTTTTTTGAACATTGAGTTTTAAGCTGGCTTTTTCACTCTTCTTTCACCTTCATCAAAAGGCTCTTTAGTTCTCTTAGCTTTCCACCATAAGGGTGATGTCATCTGCATATCTGAGGTTACTGATATTTCTTCCAGCAGTCTTGATTCCGGCTTGTGCTTCATCCAGCCTGGCATTTTGCATGATGTACTCTGTATGTAAGTTAAATAAGCAGGGTGACAGCATGCAGCCTTGACATACTCCTTTCCTAATTTTGAACCAGTCCATTGTTCCATGTTCAGTTCTAGCTGTTGCTTCTTGACCTACATACAGGTTTCTCAGGAGGCAGGAAAGGAGGTGTGGTATTCTCATCTCTTAAAATTTATTTTAATGTATTTATTTATTTTAATTGGAGGCTAATTACTTTACAATATTGTAGTGATTTTGCCATACATTGACATGAATCAGCCATGGGTGTACATGTGTCCCCCATCCTGAACCCCCTCCCAGCTCCTTCCCCCTCCTATCCCTCAGGGTCATCCCAGTGCACCAGCCCTGAGCACCGTGTATCATGCATCGAACCTGGTCTGGTGATCTATTTCACATATTGTAATATGCATGTTTCAATGCTATTCTCTCAAATCATCCCACCCTTGCCTTCTCCCACAGAGTCCAAAAGTCTGTTTTTTACATCTGTGTCTCTTTTGCTGTCTTGCATATAGGGTCATCGGTACCATCTTTCTAAATTCCGTATGTATGCATTAATATCCTGTATTGGTGTTTTTCTTTCTGGCTTACTTCACTCTGTATAATAGGCTCCAGATTCATCCACCTCATTAGAGCTGATTCAAATGCATTCTTTTTAATAGCTGAGTAGTATTTCATTGTGTATATGTAGGTATTCCCATCTCTTTAAGAATTTTCCACCGTTTGTCGTTCCAAGTCATCTCTGCTACTCATTTGGCCTTGATTTATGAGCTGATGCAGGCTTGCTACTTCTCTTTTAGCTGAATTAGTTTCTCTGCTTCCTTCTCTAGAAATTTGTATTCAAAAGTGGCTTTTTGGGTCTTTTAAATGCAGGTCTCAGTTGGTGTCCCTTGGCTTTGGCAGAAAAAAAGGCCGGGACTGGAGACATCAGGGGGTTGGCTTGGAGTCCTTGCTTTTTCCCAGTGCATCTCCCTGCCCTGTCACCAAGGGGTAGAATCCATGGGTGTACATGTGTCCCCCATCCTGAACCCCCTCCCACCTCCTTCCCCCTCCCATCCCTCAAGGTCATCCCAGTGCACCAGCCCTGAGCACCATGTATCATGCATCAAACCTGGACTGGTGATCTATTTCACATATTGTAATATGCATGTTTCAATGCTATTCTCTCAAATCATCCCACCCTTGCCTTCTCCCACAGAGTCCCAAAGTCTGTTATTTACATCTGTGTCTCTTTTGCTGTCTTGCATGTAGGGTAATCGGTACCATCTTTCTAAATTCCATATGTATGCATTAATATCCTGTATTGGTGTTTTTCTTTCTGGCTTACTTCACTCTGTATAATAGGCTCCAGATTCATCCACTTCATTAGAACTGATTCAAATGCATTCTTTTTAATAGCTGAGTAGTATTTCATTGTGTATATGTAGGTATTCCCATCTCTTTAAGAATTTTCCACCGTTTGTTGTTCCAAGTCATCTCTGCTACTCATTTGGCCTTGATTCATGAGCTGATGCAGGTTTGCTACTTCTGTTTTAGCTGAATTAGTTTCTCTGCTTCCTTCTCTAGAAATTTGTATTCAAAAGTGGCTTTTTGGGTCTTTTAAAAGCAAGTTTCAGCTGGTGTCCCTTGGCTTTGGCAGAAAAAAAGGCCCGGACTGGAGACATCAGGGGGTTGGCTTGGAGTCCTTGCTTTTTCCCAGTGCATCTCCCTGCCCTGTCACCAAGGGGTAGTGTGTCCTTGGACTAGGCTACAGGACCTCATAAGACACTTACCTTCAAGGGCAGTGAACTTGTTAATATGCCTTCTTCTTGGACAAGTTTAATTCCTTCTTACTATCCTCTCCATGGGACTTTATGGATCTTTATTTATATGGACTTTAAAAATAGTGGCTTTGTGTGAGCTATTGTAAAGTGAAAGTATTAGTCACTCAGTCATGTCCGACTCTTTGCAACCCCATGGACTGTAAGCTCTGTCCATGGAATTCTCCAGGCAAGAATGCTTCAGTGGGTAGCCATTTCCTTCCCCGGGGATCTTCCCCACTTAGGGATCAAATCTGGGTCTCCCACACTGTGCAGATTCTTTACTGTCTGACCCACCAGGGAAGCCCAAACTATTGTAAAAGGCTAAACGAGTTCATCTTTGAACTTAACATTTTAGAATCTTCCTTTTAGAATCACCATGCAGGCTTGGCTGTGAGTTACCCAGAATTTGGAGCGTAAATAGTGAAAGAAATATATATCTCCTGCCTGTCTGTGCCAGTACTAACTCAGGCCCCCCGGCCACCCATCTCTTTGTAGCATTTTTAATCGGCACTCTTGTTGCTTGGACCAGCCCTTGTCAGTGTTCTAATTTTTCAGGGCAGAGCTGTGTCTTCAGACAGAATCCATTGACTTAAACAATAGACCTTGTCAGTTCTGCTGCTTTCAATAATTTACCTTGACTTGAAGTTCATTAGTGTGTGCTGTTGGCAAAAGAGGCATACCTCCAAACTCAGCTAATTACTCAGCTATTCAATAGCAGCATGACTAAGTAGAGCCTAGCCATCTCCACAAAGGGGGCTTCTCTGCCAGAGCCAGCCTCGAATGTAGTAGGTGATCGAGACGGGGCTGGCATCGATGAGCCCAAACCAGAGGAGATGTGAAATTTTGAAGGCAACTGTTAGTACATCCATTCCTCCCCCAGTATATTCCCCTTCCAAATTGCTGTGGAAGTACTGCTGAGCCACTGCCCAGCCCAAAAGCTGGAAATGCAAAGGAATTGGGGGTGGAGTGGAAAGCGGACACCAGAGAGCCCGAGAAAGTCAGGTACTGACTTTCGAATTTAGTAGTAACTGGTGAAACTGCTGAGGCTTAGCTCACGCTTGGCAAATCATCAAGTATAGTTGTGCCTGTTGTTCATTGCACAGGGGCGCTGAGCCAGAGGGTTAAGTGGGGTCAGAATCCAACCCTTGCTCTGTCTGGCAGAAGGCTGTACTGGCCTGGAGAAAGGGAGGCCTTGTTCAAAGGCTGGCGTGGGCACTGTCCTCTTCCCACGCCATGCACACACACAGGGCTCGTCTGCTCAGGGAGGGCGCCTTTCCCTAGTCTGCTTGACGGTGCTCGGTGGGCTAGTGGGAGCTGTGCGGCTTATGCACAGTCCTCAGGGTATGTCAGGCCTGTGTGAATTCTGAGTCCATCTTGACTCAGGGATCTCCTGAGGAGATGGGTTCTCAGAGATCCTCAAGGGCACGGGAAGATTTCAGGTGCACACAGCAGCACGCGCGAGAGGTCGTGTGTGCTCTGTGACCAAGTCGCGTCCAACTCCCTGCGACCCCATGGACTGTAGCCCAGGAGGCTCCACTGTCCATGGGATTTTCCAGGCAAGAATACAGCAGTGGGTTGCCATTCCCTTCTCCAGGGGCTCTTCCCCAACCAGGGATCGAACCCAGGTCTCCAGCTTTGGCAGGTCAATTCTTTACCGCTGAGCCACCAAGGACTACACATGTAAGAGATCATTCCCTTTGAACTCTTTCAGTCCTGCTCGCTGCTCAGGAAGAAGGTGTTTAAAAGGACTGTCAGCAGGCTTCCTTGGGGGCTCAGTAATAAAGAATCAACTTGCCAATATAGGAGACACAGGTTCAATCCCTGAGTGGGGAAGATCCCACAGGCTGCAGAGCAACTAAGCCCGCACACCACAACCACTGAGCCCGTGTGCCTGGAGCTTGTGCTCTGCAGTAAGAGAAGCCGCTGCAGTGAAACGCCCTTGCACTGCAACCGGGGAGTAGCCCCCGCTCGCTGCAACTAGAGAAAAGCCCACGCAGCATCAAAGACACAGCACAGCCCTAAATAAATAAATTATAAAAAGATAAAGCACTGTCAGCAAGCGCTGGAGGTGCCAGGCTAGCCGCCCAGCCTCACGAGAGCTCAAATTGGACCCAGAGTCCTTCACGCATGTCGATAGCATTTGTGGTATTTATGTTTAGAATGTTCTTTTATCTATGCCAAGGGGTCCTGGTTTCCTACTTAAAGAAGTAAAAAATAATGCTTTCTTCATTATTTTAGTCAAATCTAAGTTGTCACTGGCACGGACTGAATTTAGGAAACAGATTTAGTGTGACGAGACCAAATATGCGAGTGAAGAAGAGGCCTTTTCAGAAACAATAATATAGGTTTCTGACAAATTCTAACGAGAGTAGAAGGAAGCATTTGCACTGTTGTTGGAGAGATTTGGGTTCACATGTGCAATGTGTGTTAGTGTGCACTTGTTCCACAAAGGAAAGTTGAGAGATTGTAGACTGAATTTTGGCGGGTGGGATTGGAATATGCAGGAGAGCCTGGAGCTATTTCGAAGTCAAGCAATTGACCCCACATTTTTGTCTGAACGGAAGAAAGCCAGAAAGTTCCAGAAGGGAAACACAGCTATTAATTGAGATTTGACTCAAAGGTCTCCCTTCCTGTGTCCCTTGCCTTCATTCTCTCTCAGTCTTTCTCACACGAGTGCACTCACACTTATACACACACCCAAACCCACCAAAGATTCAAATCTGCCATCTCCCTGGTAGGAGAATTTCCTGTAGAAGCGACAATGTAAGTAACAGGCCGGCGGTGGGGAACTATAAAAGCATTGTTCTTAGACTTCTTCAGGTGAAAAAACATTCAGCTCTTGGCATGAGCATGACTGAGATAACGGCAGCAAAAGCATTGTTTGGTATCCAGTGGCAACTGTTATTTACGTTTACATAAAGGGAAAAAAGTGTCCTCTGATATAATCTCAGAAAACTGCTGCCACAGGCTTTTGAAACAATTAGACTATTTCACAGAGCATTAAGCTTAACAATGTCAGTCTGTTCCTAAAAGCTCTTTAAGAAAATTTTTTGCAATGAGGTCAAAATTTAGCTTGGCAAAAGAGAAACCTCAAAAGGCAATCTCATCCTTAGATTTTTTTAAAAAAATGGCTTTTTTGAGATATAATCAACCTAAAATAAACTATTTAAAGTATGTACTTTGCTCATTTGACATGTGTATATCAGTGAAACAGTCACCATAGTCAAGAAAATGAACACTTTCATCACCCCTAGATGCTTTCTTTTGCACCTTGGTAATCCCTATCTCCCACCTGCCTCTGTGCATCCCCTTCACAGGCAAGAAAGTGCCTCTGTCACTATAGATTAGTTTGTCCTTACTAGAGTTTTATATTAAGAGCACTTATATACTCACTCTTATCTGGCTTCTTTCAGCATAATTATTTTGAGATTCATATACACTGTATCTTAGTTCATTCCATTTTACTACTGAATAACATTCCACTCAGTAGTATGTATGGGTATGCCACAATCTATTTATCCATTCACCTATTGATAGTCATTTATTGGGTTGTTTGTAGTTTTACTGCTGCTGCTGCTAAGTCGCTTCAGTTGTGTCCGACTCTGTGCGACCCCATAGACGGCAGCCCACTAGGCTCCTCTGTCCCTGGGATTCTCCAGGCAAGAACACTGGAGTGGGTTGCCATTTCCTTCTCTGATGCATCAAAGTGAAAAGTGAAAGTGAAGTCGCTCAGTTGTGCCTGACTCTTAGCGACCCCATGGACTGCAGCCTACCAGGCTCCTCTGTCCATGGGATTTTCCAGGCAAGAGGACTGGAGTGGGGTGCCATTGCCTTCTCCGGTTTGTAGCTTTAGGCTATTACAAATAAAACTACTATGAACACTTGTGTACATGTTTTGGTATGGATATATATTTTATTTTCTCTTGAATAAAAGGCTAGAAGTGCAGTGGCTGCTAGTTGTATGACTGACTAATAAATTATCCAGTGTTTTCCAAAGAGTTATACCATTTTACATCCTCAACAAATGAGAGTTCTGCTGTTTCCCATGTAAGAGAGTTCCAGTTCCTCTGCATACTCGTAAACACTTGGCATGTTAGCCATTTTCTCTCTTTGTGGTTTTAATTTGCATTTTCTGAGTAATGACGCTGAAAAGTCAAAGTGTTCGTTGCTAAAATGTGTCTGAGTCTTTGTGACCCTGTGGACTGTATAGTCCACAGGCTGCTCTGTCCACAGGCTTCTCCAGGCAAGAATACTGGAATGGGTAGCCGTTCCCTTCTCCAAGGGATCTTCCTGACCCAGGGTTCAAACCTGAGTCTCCCACATTGCAGGCAGCTTCTTTAATGTCTGTGCTACCAGGGAAACCTATTGAGAGTATCCTTTATGTATTATATACCATTTGTGTATCTTCTTTCATGAGGTGTCTGCATATTTTAAAAATTTGGGCTGTTTTCTCATTCACTTATGAATCTTTTTATATATTCTGAATGTTCGTGCTTTAAAAATCTTTCGAAGAACTGAAGTTCTAAATTTTGATGAAATCCAATTTAATTTTCATGGTTTAGGTATTATATCTAAGAACGCCATCTTTGCTTAACCCAAAGTCACAATTATTTTTCCTACCTTTTCTTCTAGAAGTTTTATAATTTCAAATTTTACATTTTTATCTATGATCTATTTTGAGTTCAGTTTTCTCATATGGTGCATGACATGGATCAAAGTTCAACTGTTTGCAAATAGGTACCAGATGGTTACAGCATCATTTGCTAAAAAGTCTGTCCTTTTCTCCATGGAATAGCCATTGCATATTTGTTAAAAATTGCTTGTTTATATATTTGTCAGTATGTCTATTTAACTCTGTTTCATTGATCTGTGTGCCTATGCTGTTGTGATTACTGCAGCTAAGTCTTTAAATCAAGCAGTTGTTTTTGTTTTACTGGGTACTTTTTATTTACATATGAATTACAGAATCAGCCTGTCACTTTCTATAGCAAGTTGAGGTTTTGATTGGGTGGTATTAAGTCTATACCCTGGAGAAGGAAGTGGCAACCCACTCCAGTATTCTTGCCTGGAAAATCTCATGAACAGAGGATCCTGGTGGACTACAGTCCATAGGATCGCAAGGAATCAGAAACGACTGAGCACGCACACACGTGTGCACACACAGACACACCACACACACACACCGACACACGCACACACACACAACCAGGTTTATAGACTGATTAGTGGAAATTTGCAGATTTAACAGTACGGGCTTCCCCAGTGGCTCAGACAGTGAAGAATCTGCCTGCAATGCAGGAGACCCAGGTTCAATCCCTGGGTTGGGCAGATTCCTTGGAGAAGGAAATGGCAACCCACTCCAGTATTTTTGCTTAGAGAATCCCATGGACAGAGAAGCCTGGTGGGCTACAGTCCATGGAGTCACAAAGAGTTGGACATGATTGAGCAACTAGCACTGACGCTAATCTAGCCTTAACACTAATCTATGAACAAGTCCATAACTCTCCATTTATTTAGGCTTTCTTTACTCTGTTCCAGCAACGTTTTGTAGTTTTCAGTAAACAATTCTTTCACATTTTTATTAGATTTATCTTTCAGTGTTTTTTTAATTGTATTGTAAACGACTTAAAATTTTTTTGATTTCTTATTGTTGCTAGTGACTAAAAATACAATTGATTTTTGTATATTGATGTATCCTGCAACCTTACTAAAGGTAGAAGTAACTAGTTTGAGGATTCTGTTAGGTTTTCTACATATATAATTGTGGTGTCCTCCAATAAGATGATTTTACTTGTGTAAGTCCGTCTAGTCAAAGCTATGGTTTTTCCAATAGTCATGTATGGATGTGAGAGTTGGATTATAAAGAAAGCTGAGCACCGAAGAATTGATGTTTTTGAACTGTGGTGCTGGAGAAGACTCTTGTAAGTCCCTTGGACTGCAAGGAAATCCAACCAGTCAATCCTAAAGGAAATCAGTCCTGAATATTCACTGGAAGGACTGATGCTGAAGCTGAAACTCCAATACTTTGGACACCTGATGCGAAGAACTGACTCATTTGAAAAGACTCTGGGCCTGGCAAAGATTGAAGGTGGGAGGAGAAGGGAACGACAGAGGATGAGATGGTTGGATGGCATCACTGACTCAAGGGACATGAATTTGAATAGGCTTCTGGAGTTGGTGATGGACAGGGAAGCCTGGTGTGCTGCAATCCATGGGGTCGCAAAGAGCTGGACACAGCTGGGTGACTGAATTGGTAAGGGAACGACAGAGGATGAGATGGTTGGATGGCATCACTGACTCAAGGGACATGAATTTGAATAGGCTTCTGGAGTTGGTGATGGACAGGGAAGCCTGGTGTGCTGCAATCCATGGGGTCGCAAAGAGCTGGACACAGCTGGGTGACTGAATTGGATTTTATTTGTAACTTCTTGATCCATGCTTTATGTAGAAATGTTTAGTTTCCAAACATCTGTTTAGTTTATAAATATTTGGGGGTCTCCCAGAGATCTGTTATTGATTTCTACTCTAATTCCATTGTAGTCAAAACTATGGCTTGAAGTAGTTTAAATCTGTTTAGGCTTGTTTTATGGCCCAGAATATGTTCTATCTTGATAAATGTTCCATGAACTTGTGAAAAAGTGTGTATTTTACTTTTGATCGGAGGAGTATTCTATAATTGCCAATTAGGTCAAGTTAGTTGATAGTATATCCTTATTGATTTTCTGTCTACTTATTCTACCAATTAATGAGAGAGGAGTATTGAAATCTCTGGTTATAACTATAGATATGTCTATTTCTGTTGCATTGCAGTGAGTTTCTGTTTCATATATTTTGTAGCTCTGTTAATAGGTTCATAAACATTTAGGATTCTTATGTCATCTTGACTAATGACCACTTTATCAAATGGCCATTTTTAATCTTGGAAATATTTCTTTGCTCTGAAATGTTCACTATTTGTTAACACTGTCACTCCAGTTATTTATTTATTTATTTTAAATACTGGGGCTGGCATGTATATCTTTCCCCATTATTTTGTCTTTAATCTGTTTGTTTTTATATCTTAAGTGTGTTTCTTATAAGCAACATGTTGTGTCTGTCTTTTTCATCAGGCTGACAACTTTTGACTTTAAATTGGGCTGTTAGACCGCCTATATTGAATGTGATTATTAATATGGGTCAGTTTAAGTTTTTGATCTTACTGTTTGTTTTCTAGTAATACCGTTTTTCCTTGTTCCCCTTTCCTTCTTTTTAAGGATTCTTTTGAAGTTTTAAAAAAACACTGCATTTTAGTCACTCTGCTGACTTACTAGGTATATCTGTTTTATTTTAATGGTTGCTTTAGAGTTTATTCTATGTCTTCACCTGAGTTTAAAATAGTATTTTTCACTCAAAGTATAAGGATCCTACAGTAGTATAGTTTCATTTTTACTTATTTCCCCAGCTTTTATGCTACTTTTTCATGCATTTTATTTATCTGTGTAAGTAAATAAATGTATATGTATATATAAGAAGCACCACAATCCATTGATATTGCTGTTTAAATAGTTATTTATTAAAGAGATTTAAAAAATATAGACAGCAGTGCTGTGTTATAATCATGAAACTTGGTAAGAGATGAGAACTTAAGTATCCCAACCACTAAAATAAATGGTATTTATGGGAACTTCCCGGGAAGACCAGTGGTTAAGATTCTTGTTTCCACTGCAGGAGGTGGGGTTCGATCCCTGATTGAGGAACTAAGTTATCACATGTGGCACAATGTGGGGGAAAAAAGATAATTATATGATATAATAGTGGTACTAATTATTGCTACAGTGGCAATCATATTACAATATGCAAGTGTATCAAATTAACATGTTGTATGCCTTAAATTTAAGTGCTATATGTCAAATATATTTCGATTTTTAAAAAAGAAAAATTTTGGATAAAGTATGTATTTATCCATGTACTTCTTGTATCTTTCATACTTCTGTGCAGATCTATATTTCTGTTGGTTTTCACTTTTCTTCTGTTTAAAAGACTTGCTTTGACAATTTTTTAGTGCAGATCTTAATGCTTTTGTATATCTGAAAAAGTTTTTATTTCCCCTTTGTTTTTGAAATATATTATTGCTGCTGCTGCTGCTGCTAAGTCGCTTCAGTCGTGTCCGACTCTGTGCGACCTCAGAGACGGCAGCCCACCAGGCTCCTAGATGGTGATGGACAGGGAGGCCTGGCGTGCTGCGATTCATGGGGTCGCAAAGAGTCGGACACGACTGAGCGACTGAACTGAACTGAACTGAATGACATGTGACATTGAGCATCCTTCATGTTTATTTGCATGTCAGAAGATATCTGTATATTTGAACAGATGTCTATTGAGATCTTTTGCCCATTTTCAAGTCAAGTTGTTCATTTTCTTATTGTTATGTTTTAAGTGTTTTTTGTATAGGTTAATAGTCCTTTGTGTGATGTGTCTTTTATAAATATTCTTTCCCAGTCTGTGGCTTGTCTTCTCATTCTCTTGATATAATTTTGATAGACATTCTCAAATTACTCTGTTAAAATTGACATCTATTTGTACTTTCACCTGTAATGTGTGAGAGTAAATGTTTTCTCTCATGATACAATGTATTATCAATTTGTGACTTTTTTCCAGTATGATAAATAAAAAATAGTATTTACTGTAGTCTTGATTTCCATGTACTTTATTAGTGAGAGACTGGTTATCTTTTAGTATGTTTATGTGCTATTTGTATTTTATTTTGTATGAATTATTTGTATTTTTTGTTCATTTTTCAGTTAGGATTGGCTCTTATAATTGCTGTGGATGGTTTGACTATGAATAAACAAATTCCGTGGACTAGTTTAGAGCAGAGCTCGATATCCTCAAAAATGTCCTCTCAACACTCCTCATTTTCACATACTTCTGTGACACTTAGATCCATTCACTGCCAGCATCATCTGTAGCTCAAGGTCCTGAATTTTTAGTGACTGTTTTTTGTTTTGACTGATGTTATGGTTTGTTCAATATTTGATACTGAGTGTGATTTTTACCCAACTCGAATACTCTCTTCTGTCCCAGGATTATCACTCTGGGAAATCCCATTCTTCTTAGTCAGCAATATGTTCAGGTTTCGTAATCTTTTTATATGCCAACTGTGATAGTGAAACAGCACAGAGAGTTACTCATCTTTATAAGTATTTCAGAATTCCCTTTAACTCAATACTACTGCTATTGCTAGGCTTCCGTGGTGGCTCAGCAATGCAGGAGACGCAGGAGACACGGGTTCAATCCCTGGGTTGGGAAGATCTCCTGGAGGAGGGCATGGCAACCCACTCCAATATTTTTGCTGGGAAAATCCCGTGGACAGACGAGCCTGGCAGGCTACAGTCCACGGGGTTGCCAACAGTCAGACAGGACTGAAGTGACGGAAGTCAGACAGGACCCATGCATGTACTGCCATTGTTACAATGGAGTCACTGTTACTTCACAGTGTCTCTGATGTCAGGTGTATCGTGCAGGTAGAAAGTGTGACAGCCAGGACAGGAAACAGATCTAACTCAACTTTCAGCTCTTTAACTTATCTTCAGTCCCCCGTCACTCATTAATCCACCTACCCCTCCACTCTTCATCCATCCATCATCCATCCAAGAGTAATGAGTGATTACTCTTATTTCAAAAAGGATCTAAAACTATCTACACATTCATGTTCATAGCAGCTTAGTCACAATAGCCAACAGGTGAAAGCAACCCAAATGTCCATTAGTAAGTGCATAAGCAAAATGCACTATATTTAAACAATGAAATTATTCAGCTTTAGAAAGGAAGGAAATTCTGACACATGCTGCAACTTGGATGCTAAGCGAAATAAGCTAGTCGCAAAAAGCCCAGTACTATGATTCCACTTATATGAGATACCTACTTTTCACTTTCACGCATTGGAGAAGGAAATGGCAACCCACTCCAGTGTTCTTGCCTGGAGAATCCCAGGGACGGGGGAGCCTGGGGGGCTGCCGTCAATGGGGTCGCACAGAGTCGGGCACGGCTGAAGCGACTTAGCAGCAGCAGCAGCAGAGTAGTCAAGGTCTTAGAGATGGAAAGTAGAATGGTGGTTGCCAGGGGCTGAGCGGGGGTGGGAGGATGGGCAGTCAACGTATAATAGGTACAGAGCTTTAGTTTTCAAGATGAAAGGAGTTCTGTGGGGGGTAGTGGTGATGGTAGCACAACGCTCTGAAAGTATTTAATGCAACTGAACTTAAAAATGGTTAAGATGGTGGCTTTTATGTTCTGTGTATTTTGTCACAATTAGAAAAAATCACATCTAGTAAGATTTGTTTAGTCAACAGATATTCACTGTGTTCTGTAACTTCCAGCCCATGTGTGCTNTGAACTTAAAAATGGTTAAGATGGTGGCTTTTATGTTCTGTGTATTTTGTCACAATTAGAAAAAACCACATCTAGTAAGATTTGTTTAGTCAACAGATATTCACTGTGTTCTGTAACTTCCAGCCCATGTGTGCTAGGCACAGGAGATAAACCCTGAGTAAGAAATATGGTCTCTGCTCTCACAGAGGGGAAGAGAGCCCCCCCAAAATAAATAAATAAGTAAGCAAGGAAATCAGCAAGATATTTATATTTTGTTATGAATACTGTGAAATTCTCGAACTGGGATGGGAGTGGGGCTGTTTTAGTTAAGGCGGCCAGAGAAGATGGTAGCTCTTGTTCTTTTTTTGAGTCACTGATCTTGCTGAGAATCTGATGAAAGCTATGGGCCCTCTCTCTAAGAAAACATTAATCTGATCACAACTGTGTGTACAATTTTAGCAAGTCCATAGATGTTAAAAACCCACCTCTGAGGGGTCCAAGGTCAAGAACGCCTGCTTCTCTGGTTCCCCATTGTCCTATGGGATAAATTATAAATTCCAGGATGCTTAGTATGCCACACAAGGTCCCTTGTGGTCCAGTTCCTGCCCACATCTCTGGCCTTATCTCTGGCCAGACAAGCAGACCACAAGCACACTGGATACGCACACTGTGCTCTCTCTCATCTCAAAATCGTTCCCCAGCTGTGGCACCATAGGAACTCTTCCCGGAACACTCAGTGTAAGTATCCCCTCTTATCGATGATTTCTTTTGTCCCCTCTGTATCCTTTAGTGGGACAAAAGTAAGCCTCATCTACCTCACCTTGTCTCATCATCTATCATGTTATAAATTTTTGTGTTCATTATTTTAATTCATTCATTTGTCCAGCTAATACTTATTGAACATTTACTATATCTCAGCCCCAGTCCTAGGCACAGGAATGGCCAGGAAATACTGGGGCTGCCCACATGAAACTCATAGTCTAGAGGGAACCCTAGATGTATAGTTAAACAACTAAAAGTCAATTGAATATTGAGACAAGGACAGGAAGGGCAAGAATAGGGACTGAGAACATGGTTCTCAGAGAGCTTTTAGGCTAGGGGTAGGGTGCAGGTCAAGAAGATTCTTGGAAGAAATTTAAGCTGAGATAAAGAATTGAGAGTTAGCCAGGTGAAGAGCAGGGGAGAAGGCATCCTTGCATAGGGAACAGCACATGCATATCAGATGTAAACTTTCCTTGATGGACTGGGAGCGCCCCAAGGCAGAATTTGTGTCTTTTTTCCTTTTTCGGCTAGTATTTTCTTCCCCACTCACTTTGTTGAGATGTAACTGACAAAACTGTATATGTTTAAGGTGTCTAATGTGATGATTTGATATATGGATACATTATAAATGATTACCATGATCAAATTAATTAACATATTCATTATTTCACACAGTTATCATTTAATACCCCCAAAATGGAAGAAATGCAAACAATATTTGAGGAGTCAATCGGTACATGAAAAGGTGCTTAAGATCATTAATCATCAGGAAAATCCAAATGAAAACCACATCTCATACGTCTTAGAATGACTATCATCAAAAAGACAAGAGATAACAGCAACAGGCAAAGATGTGGAGTTGGCAGGAATGTAAATTGGTGCAACCATCATGGAAAAACAGTATGGAAGATATTCAAAAAATGAAAAATAGAATGCTATGTGATTCAGCAATCCCACTTCTGGGTATCCATTTTAAGGACACGAAATCCATACCTCAAATGGATATCTACACTCTTGTGTTCACTGCAAAGATTGTATCCTATTCAAGTTTGTAACCCCCAGTACCTGCTGTACAATGGATAGTCTGAATGAATGAATCCATGAATGAAGCTTCTCAGTGTATGATGATCAGGACCAGCCATTAGATGGCAAAGAGAATTCTTTTGATGGAGAAATAAATTCACCTTTTCATTTTGCTCCAATGACTTGTTGGACAAATGAATGAAACTCTTGGAACTTTTAGGATGTAAACTTTCCTTGATGGACTGGGAGCGCCCCAAGGCAGAATTTGTGTCTTTTTTCCTTTTTCGGCTAGTATTTTCTTCCCCACTCACTTTGTTGAGATGTAACTGACAAAACTGTATATGTTTAAGGTGTCTAATGTGATGATTTGATATATGGATACATTATAAATGATTACCATGATCAAATTAATTAACATATTCATTATTTCACACAGTTATCATTTAATACCCCCAAAATGGAAGAAATGCAAACAATATTTGAGGAGTCAATCGGTACATGAAAAGGTGCTTAAGATCATTAATCATCAGGAAAATCCAAATGAAAACCACATCTCATACGTCTTAGAATGACTATCATCAAAAAGACAAGAGATAACAGCAACAGGCAAAGATGTGGAGTTGGCAGGAATGTAAATTGGTGCAACCATCATGGAAAAACAGTATGGAAGATATTCAAAAAATGAAAAATAGAATGCTATGTGATTCAGCAATCCCACTTCTGAGTATCCATTTTAAGGACACGAAATCCATACCTCAAATGGATATCTACACTCCTGTGTTCACTGCAAAGACTGTATCCTATTCAAGTTTATAACCCCCAGTACCTGCTGTACAATGGATAGTCTGAATGAATGAATCCATGAATGAAGCTTCTCAGTGTATGATGATCAGGACCAGCCATTAGATGGCAAAGAGAATTCTTTTGATGGAGAAATAAATTCACCTTTTCATTTTGCTCCAATGACTTGTTGGACAAATGAATGAAACTCTTGGAACTTTTAGGATCAGCCAACAGGTTGGGGAGAAATAATCTGTATGGGGAATTGAATTTTTATGATATCCAGACCTGGCACCTTGTGCATGGGTTTTTAAAAGATTGGAGTGAAATTTACATAATACAAAATTAACCATTTTATAGTGAAAAATTCAGTGGCACTGAGTGCATGCAGCTGCCACCTCCCACTGTAGAGGTGATTCTCAGATGACATAGGATGCTTGCCCAAGGTCACCCAGCATGACAGAGGCCTAGCCAGGGCTCTGATGCTGGGATGGAAACCACAAGGGGTCAACACCCTGTTGACTTTAGCTTTAGAGTGAGAGTCAGGAGCACTTTGTCCCTTTCAGCTTTCCATTCTGCCCCTACTCCCCCTGGGCCCAGACTGTAGTTCAGGAGAGAGGGGTGGACAGCTGAGGCCAACTCACTCGTTCCCTCTCCCAACTCTTCTATTCATCTTTACCTCTTCTCCTGGCAGCTTTCTGACATTTACCCCCGGGTCTGGACTTACCCCCTCCAGCAGCTCCCTCCTCCCCTCCCCGCCCTTCCTCCTGTTGCCAAACTGAAGTTGGGTCTGCTTGCCCAGCTCAGCAACCGATTCATCAGGTTGTGGTGAAGCAAAGTGCAGCATCAATTTGCAGGGCACCAGGCAAGGAGAATGTGGGCTGTTGTTGGGAGACCTGGACTGCTCAGCTCCTTTCAGCAAGGGAGCACTGAGGGGAGGCAACATTGAGGGGAGGTTTGTAGGGTGCTCCCATGAGGGATCAGCTCATGGACATTAGTCTGATTGGTGGTGAGGTAACAGGGTGATGTTTTGGGAATCTTCGTTATCAACCTTCTGGTTTCAGTCAGTCTGGGGTCCACGTGCTTGTGGTCAGCATGTAATCACCACTGGGGGTGTGTCTTAGTTTCTGCAGAACAAGTCAAAGATATGAATCAGATTGTTATCTATTTCTCTTCAGGAGGAACTAGGAGTCCTTTGACCATTGTTCTATTTGTTAAATGCTTATGTCTGCTCTTTGGAACTTGAAGTGAAAATGAAAGTGTTAGTTACTCAGTCGTGTCTACCTCTTTGTGACCACATTGACTGTCGCTCCTCCGTCCGTGGAATTTTCCAGGCAAGAATACTGGAGTGGGTTGTCATTCCCTTCTCCAGAGGATCTTCCCATCTCAGGGATCAAACCCAGGTTTCCTGCATTGCAGGCAGATTCCTTACTGTCTGGGCTACTAGGGAAGTCCACTGGAACTTGAGGAAGACCAAACAAGAAGCAGGGCACATGGTGGGGCTTGTACTCAGGAAGGCCCTGCAGGGTCCTGCTTGGTTTCAGTCCCCTCTTTTCTTTGTTGTTGTTGTTCAGTTGCTAAGTTGTATATAACTCTTTGTGACTTCATGGACTGCAGCATGCCAGGCTCCCCTGTCCCTCCCTATCCCCCAAAGTTTGCTTAGATTCATGTCCATTGAGTCAGTGATGCTATCTAACCATCTCATCCTCTGTCGCCCCCTTCTTTTGACCTCAGTCTTGCCCAGCATCAGGGTCTTTTCCAATGAGTTGGCTCTCCGCATCAGGTGGCCAAAGTACTGGAGCTTCAGTTTCAGCATCAGCATCAGTCCTTCCAATGAAGAGTCAGGGTTGATTTCCTTTAGGATTGACTGGTTTGATCTCCTTGCTATCCAAGGGACTCTCAAGATGCTTCACTAGCACCACAATTTGAAAGTATCAGTTCTTCAGCTCTCAGCCTTCTTTATGATCCAGCTCTCACATCCATACATGACTACTGGAAAAACAGATCTTTCATTATATGGACATTTGTCAGCAAATGATGTCTCTGATTTTTAATATGTTATCTAGGTTTGTCGAAGATTTTTTCCCAATGAACAAACATCTTTTAATTTCATGGCTGCAGTCACCATCTCAGTGATTTTAGAGCCCAAGAAAATAAAATATGTCACTGCTTCCATTTTTTACCCTTTCTATTAATGTTTGCCATGAAGTGATAGGACCAGATGCCATGATCTTAGATTTTTTAGTACTGAGTTTTAAGCTAGCTTTTCTTCAGTATTCCTCAATCCTTAGGGGAGCAGGGACTGGACAAGAAAGAGAATAAAGTTTTGGATAGAAAAGTGAATCATAAATCCATCAGGGAACATCAGTTTTAGGGGGATTCAGTCTTGGTCCATCAATGCTTTCCACATTCAGATTTCTTTACCATCACTGATTGCAGTGGTTCAAATAATGGCCACCCAGAGGTAACAGGTCGTAACCTTGGAATCTGTCAATGCTACCTTATTTGGAAGAAGGGTCTTAACAGTTGTGATTAAGTTAAGGAGCTTGAGATAAAGATACATCATCTTAGATAATTCTGGTGGGCCCTAAATGCCATCACAAATGTTTTTGTAAAGGAGAGGGAGATTTGGCAGACAAACACAGAGCAGAAGGCAATACGAAGTTGGAGGCAGACAGTATGATTCCATTTACACGAGACCCCTAGAGTGGTCAAGTTCATAGAGACAGAAAGTACAACGGTGATTTCCAGGGGCTGGGGGAAGAGGGAATGGGGAGTTACTGTTTAGCAGGTACAGTGTTTCATTCTGAGAAAATGAAAAGGTTCTGAAGATAGATGGTGGTGATGGTGGAACAACATGGTGAATGTACTGAATGTCACTAACTATGCACTTTAAAATAGTTAAGGTGGTAAATTTTATGCTATGTGTATTTAACCACTCACACACCCAAAGAGACAGGGGTAGAGATTACAGTGATGTAGCCACAAGCAAGGAATGCTGGCTGCCACTGGAAGCTGGAAGAGGCGAGGAAGGACCTTCCCTTCAAACCTCAATAGTGTGGCCCTGTTGTCACCTTGATTTCAGGCCAGTAAAACTGATTTTGAACTTCTGCCTTCCAGAACAGTGAGAGAATAGATTTGTTTTTTTAAACAATTTAGTTTACTGCACTGCTGCAGGTGGGCTCTCCCTGGCTGCGCTCGTCGAGTGGGGGCCTCTCTTCCGCTGTTTGGTGTGAGCTCTCCCTGGCTGCGCTCATCGAGTGGGGGCTTCTCTTCCACTGTTTTGCGTGGGCTCTCCCTGGCTGCGCTCGTCGAGTGGGGGCCTCTCTTCCGCTGTTTTGCGTGGGCTTCTCTTGTAGTGGCTCACGGGCTCTGGGGCGCAGTCTCTGCGGTTGCGCTGTGCAGGCTCAGCTGCCCTGCAGCGTGTGGAATCTCAGACCAGGAATCTCAGACCAATGTGTCCCCTGCATTGGCAGGTGGACTCTCAAGCACTGGATCACCAGGGAAGTCCAATTTCTGTTTTGTGGTAATTTACCACTGAGCTTGTGGTAATTTCAGACTGAGAAATCTAATACTTAAACTAATCAACAACCTGATTCTCACACCTGTGCTTATAACCAGGAAAGGGTAAAGGAGAGAAAAATCATGGTGGCCCCCTCAGTCCCTCACTTTCACCCTTTCCTTGTCAACAGGCCTCTTCACATCTCATTTGCACCTCATAGGTACATAAGACAGTCTTTGTCTGACTGTCCTTTGTCTCTCTTCAAATGGGAGCCACAGATGCTTGTGAGCTGTCCATGGTCCGCTGCTGGTGATGGCTGAGCTGAGATTCAGGGTAGACACATGGGTCCCCGCCCCAGACAACCTCCCAAACTCACGGCCTTCCCACCTAGGCTGTCGACTTTACTGTGGGACAAGAGTTCGGGAGCCGACTACCCCACCATGCGGTCCTTACTGAGTGGCACAGTTTGGCCCGTGAGAGATGGAGGGGCCTGCTGGGGAGGCCCTTCCTGGCTGGCAGGAGCAGGCTGGACTCTTGCGAGCCCTGCATAGATGAGCAGTGAGAAGGGAGGCAGGAAGAGGAGACGGGACAATTCCCATGTAATAATGAGGGCTTCCCAGGTGGCTCAGTGGTAAAGAACCCGCCTTTTTTGCAGGGTTCTCGGGAGACTCTGGTTCGATCCCTGGGTTGGGAAGATCCCGTGGAGAAGGAAATGGCAACCCACTCCAGTATTCTTGCTTGGGAAATCCCATGGACAGAGAAATCTGGTGGGTTACAGTCCAAGGGTTCACAAGAAGGGTCAGACAGGACTTAGTGATGAAATAATGAAACAGCCTTCCAAATCTTGGGTCCCTCCTTGTCCGTCTGCAGATGCTGGCTTAGCAATCTGAGTCATTTGATTGTTTTTCTCCAACAGTCAGGTTTAGCTGTGAACCTGTGAGCATCTGGCTTTTCAGACTTAAGACCCCCATCTGACCAGAGGTTGTGAACCTGTGTGGATTCAGGTGGGTTCTGCTTCGTGCTCTCACATCTGTCTTTCTTCATCAGCCTCATCTTCCCCACGTCAGGTTGGTTGGCCTGCTTTTTTCTCTGAGGTTCTAGTAACAAGGTCCTTTTAAAAGACCAGACCCTGATTTTTGTTGGCAACAGGGAGGGCAGGAGAGAGGTGACTAGGACCCTCCCCAATCAGCAGTGACTCAGCAGCTCTGGCCAGCTGTGAAGGCAGTTGGTGCATCATACGCTCTTCCTCTGGAAGCATCTGTTCGGGGGAAATTAAAAAAAAAGTTAGGTTGTACCACAAGCCTTTTTAAAAGGTGTACTATGTGATGATTTACTATGTGTATACAGTGTGAAATGATTACCACCATCAAGGTAACTAACCTCACATAGTTACCTTTTTTTCCCTTTTTTTTTTTTTTTTTTTGTGATGGGAACACTTAAGTTCTCTTAGCAACTTCCAGTAAATACTGTTAACTATAATCACCACACTGTGCTTTCAATTTCCAGAATTTATTCATCTTAGAACTTATATCCTTTGACCAATGTCTCCACCATTTCCTCCACCCCCGGCCCCTGGCAACTACCATTCTACTTTTTGGTTCTATGAGTTTCCTCTTTTTAGAGCATAGGTAAGATCATACAGCAATTGTTTTTCCATGCCTGACATTTCATTTAGCACAATGCCATTAAGGTTCATTCATGGTGTCACAAATGGCAGGATTTCCTTCTTTTTGTATGGCTGAATGACATTCCATCATGTAATATATATCACACCTTCTTTTTTAAAATTTATTTTAATTGGAGGCTAATTACTTTACAATATTGTAGTGGTTTTGCCATACATTGACATGAATCTGCCACGGGTGTACATGTGGTCCCCATCCTGAGCCCCCCTCCCACCTCCCTCCCCATCCCATCCCTCTGGGTCATCCCAGTGCGCCAGCCCCAAGCACCCTGTCTCATGCATTGAACCTGGACTGGCGTTTCATTTCACATATGATAATATACATGTTTCAATGATGTTCTCACAAATCATCCCACCCTCGTCCTTTCCCACAGAGTCCGAAAGACTGTTCTATACATCTGTGTCTCTTTTCTCCCTCGCATATAGGGTTATCGTTACCATCTTTCTAAATTCTATATACTGTATTGGTGTTTTTCTTTCTGGCTTACTTCACTCTGTATAATAGGCTCCAGTTTCATCCACCTCATTAGAACTGATTCAAATGCATTCTTTTTAATGGCTGAGTAATACCCCATTGTATATATGTACCTCAGGTTTCTTATCCATTCGTCTGCTGATGGACATCTAGGCTGCTTCCATGTCCTGGCTATTGTAAACAGTGCTGCGATGAACACTGGGGTACACGTGTCTCTTTCAATTTTGGTTTCCTCAGTGTGTATGCCCAGCAGGGGGATTGCTAGGTCATAAGGCAGTTCTATTTGCAGTTTTTTAAGGAATCTCCACACTGATCTCCATAGTGGCTATACTAGTTTGCATTCCCACCAACAGTGTAAGAGGGTTCCCTTTTCTCCACACCCTCTCCAGCATTTATTGCTTGTAGACTTTTGGATTGCAGCCATTCTGACTGGCGTGAAATGGTACCTCACTGTGGTCTTGATTTGCATTTCTCTGATAGTGAGTGATGTTGAGCATCTTTTCATGTGTTTGTTAGCCATCTGTGTGTCTTTGGAGAAATGTCTGTTTAATTCTTTGGCCCATTTTTTGATTGGGTCATTTATTTTTCTGATTGAGCTGCAGGAGTTGCTTGTATGTTTCTGAGATTCTTTGTCAGTTGCTTCGTTTGCTATTATTTTCTCCCATTCTGAAGGCTGTCTTTTCACCTTGCTTATAGTTTCCTTGCTTATAGTTTTCCTGTGCAAAAGCTTTTAAGTTTAATTAGGTCCCATTTGTTTATTTTTGCTTTTATTTCTAATACTCTGGGAGGAGGGTCATAGAGGATCCTGCTGTGACTTATGTCAGAGAGTGTTTTGCCTAGGTTTTCCTCTAGGAGTTTTATAGTTTCTGGTCTTACGTTTAGATGTTTCATCCATTTTGAGTTTATTTTTGTGTATGGTGTTAGAAAGTGTTCTAGTTTCATTCTTTTACAAGTGGTTGACCAGTTTTCCCAGCACCACTCGTTGAAGAGATCGTCTTTTCTCCATTGTCTATTCTTGCCTCCTTTGTCCAAGATGAGGTGTCCGTAGGTGCGTGGATTCGTCTCTGGGCTTTCTTTTTGTTCCATCGATCTACGTTTCTGTCTTTGTGTCGCACCTTCTTTATTCATCCATCAGGGATGCTTAGGTTGTTTCCATGTCTTGGTTGTTGCAAATAATGCTGCCATGAACACAGGAGTACAGATATCTCTTTGACACAGTGTTTTTATTTCGTTTGGATGTATTCCCAGAAATGGGATTACTGGTTTATACGGTAGTTCTAGTTTTAATTTTTTGAGAAACCTCCATACTATTTTCTCAGACTTAATTTGTTCTTTTCGAGACCAACGAGGAAGAGAAATTGCAAAAGGACCTCAGTAAGCCTGGGGATAGCCATGGTGGGGATTGCTTGCTGATGACATGCTTTTAATTTATTTTTTATTTTCAGTCCCAGCTGGTGACTTCTTACACACTGTAGACAAATCCTCTCCCTCCCCCACCACGCTTGCCTTCTCCTGGTTCATCCCTCACTCCCCTTACCTGACTCATTCCTTCTGTTTCAGGACCCTGCCCAAACCAGACCTTCCCGCAACCTCAACTCATTCCCAGGTCAAAATCCTTGCTAGATATTTGGAGCATTAGTGCTTCTCTTGCAAAGCGTGTATCACTGTGCTAATTTTAGAAGTATAGGTCTCATCTTTGCTGACAGTGTTTCCACTCCTGGGCTGGAAGCCCTGTGAGAAGGGCAGGAACCCTGTGAGTTTCATTCATAGCTATAACCCCAGTGTCATCGCACATGACCTGGCACACAGAAGCGGCTCTTTTGTTGCAAGAATGAATGAATGAATAAATGAATGAGTGCATTCTCTGTCTCTCCCTGGGTGCTACCCATGCCTTACCCTCTCTGGCCACCTATGTTCTGCTGCTGCTGCTGCTGCCAAGTCGTTTCAGTCGTGTCTGACTCTGTGCGACCCCATAGATGGGGGCCCACTGTCTCTGGGATTCTCCAGGCAAGAACACTGGAGTGGGTTGCCATTTCCTTCTCCAATGCATGAAAGTGAAAAGCGAAAGTGAAGTCGCTCAGTCATGCCCAACTCTTAGCGACCCCATGGACTGCATTGCAGCCTACCAGGCTCCTCCGTCCATGGCATTTTCCAGGCAAGAGTACTGGAGGGGTGCTGCCCTAGAAAGGATCAAAGAACAGCTGTGTGCCCAGCTGCAGTCCATTAGCACTTCTGAGCCTTCCTCCCACTCACGTTTTAAGTTTCCTCATTTCCACAGACTTCACTTTTAGAACTGGGCATGGGTTGGCTGCCTGCTGCTGGGGGTTCAATGCTGGACTTTTCCTGGGCGTGGGTTCACTTCCAGATTAGACTGGAAGTTCCCTGAGGGCAAGGACTCTGCTTGGCACAGAGCCAGGTGAAAAAAAGCTTTGCTCAATGCGGGAGCCCATAGACATGGATTGAAGGTGAGAGGCTCCACGCTGTGGCTGATGGCTGAGCTCTAAGTCACAGGAGGCATCCATGGTGAAGAGCCCCTGCTCCCAAGATCCCCAGATGGGGAACTTCTTTTTCTTGTGGACAGGTATTATTTTTTTCCACTGTTTATTTCTTTCTTTAGTTGGGGGATAATTGCTTTACAATGTTGTGTTGGTTTCTGCCATACATCAACACCAACAAAAATCGGACAAGGTACACATGTGGTGGACAGGTATTATGATGGGCCTTGGACATAGCCTCATAGAGATTATCATCCTGGGGAATGGACGGGGACGTGGGGATGAACAGGCACTGGAGGGACAGGAGGGGAGTGGCCCTTGGAGGCAGTGAGGTGCAAAGGAACGGGCTGCTTGACTTTAAGCATGGTTGGATGTCTGGTGGGCAGGGAGGGCCCGAGGCGTCATAGCACCCTGGCAGGGTTTGGGTGGACCTTCCCCACGCTAAGCATCTCATCGCCCAGCAAGACTCCGCTCTCTAGAGTGCCTGCCTGGGGGTTTCCAGCGCCGGCCCCTGAGAGCGTCCCAGCCCTCCCCTGAACGAGGCCTGCCTTGGCCTGGGCGGCATGATCTCCTCCGTCACTGGCCCACCGTGTGCCCTGGGTGAGCCACACCTCTCCTCACCATCCTCTCTCTTCTGACTTCCAGATTAGACCTGTGTTTCCAGGTAGACAGGCTGAGCCCCAGAGAGGGCCAGGGTTTGGTGAGCTCCTTGGGAGGGATTCTCTAGCATCTTCCCTCCCTGTCTTGGAAAGGCCCCAAATAACATCACTGGGTGAGGTGCAGGGCAAGGAAATAGCTCCTGGGGGGTCCCCTTTCCCAGTCTTGGTGTCTCCTTCCTTAAGTCGGGTTAGACGTACGTGGGGGGCTGCAGGCTGTAGAGGGAGGAGCAGAAAGGAGGGTGGGTGAGCGGTCATCCCTTTGGCTAAGATACTGTCACCACGCTGATTTTTTTTCAGCAACATCCAGCAACTTCTGATTTTCCCCAGAATGTTCTCCACGGAGACCAAGAACTTGGCTGATTCCTGGGACAGTCCTGCATGCCTTTCATACATGGAGCAGCCAGGTCTGCAGGGAACAGGAGACTGGCCCATGGGCAGGTGATCTGCAGCTTCTAGATCCCCAGCCCCAGGCAGCCTGGCTCCTCAATAGAGGCGCCGGAGCCCTGGCCTGGGTGTGGCCCCACAGCAGGCCAGGTGAGGCTGCTGGGTGCCCAGCGATGGGAGCACAGCGGGGTTTTGTGCTCTATGGGCACCACCCCCTGGCTGGCCCCACCCCGCTCTCTGGAGAGCCTTTACCTACCCGCCTACCTCCTGCCAATAGCTCTGCCAGCTCCTCCTCATTCTGCACTCAGAGTTGCTCCCTGACCAGCGCTGGGGCCCCTGCACGACAGTCCTGCTGCCAGACTCCACGAGTCCCCTCCCCTGGGCTGATGATTAACCTGGAGGCCGTATAAGGAACCAGCAGCCCGGGCAGGAGGGACGCGTGCAGCTGCCACTATGGACAGTAGCACCTGGAGCCCCCCGGCCACGGCCACCGCCGAGCCCCTCAAGGCCTACGAGCGCATCCGCAATGCAGCTGACATCTCTGTCATCGTCATCTACTTCGTGGTGGTGATGGCTGTCGGGCTGTGGGTAGGTGGGGGGTCCTGAAACACGGGGTTTGAGGGTGCAAGGGCCAAGGGGAGGGAGGGAGAAGGGGGCCCATGGAGAAGCCACGGTCTTGGTGAAGCCCGAGGAGGGGAGGGTGGGCTGAGGGTGTGTGGAGCCAGGTGGAAGTGACTTGGAAATGTCTGAGAGGAGTTCAGGGGGCACCATGTGAGGTGAGGGGCAAGCAAGGGTGAGCAGAAGTGAAGGGATGCTGGTCAGTGTCCAGGGAGGCTCCTGCATCCCAGGCCAGTGGGCAGAGAAGGAGAGTGAGAGACTGGAGAGGCTGGGGGCTGGAGAGGCAGCAGAGGACCAGCTTGAAGCTGCAGGGAGGGTCCCAGGGCTGAGCAGTGAGCCCCAGGGAGGTGACTACCTCCTGCCTTTAGTCAGATGGAAGAGAAACAGGTGGGTCGGGAAGGACACTGCCCCTGCCAGCTGCAGATGCTCTGGGGGGGCTCCTCCCGGGAGAGGCCCTGTGCCCCGTGCAGGGGCTGGAGTGAGAGCAGGCTGGGAAAGCTGAGCCCAGGGAGAGGAGGAGGAGGAGGAGGAGGAAGGCCGGAGCGTGGCCTGGGCTGGGCTGGGGAGAGGGAAGCGACTGGGCTCCCTCTCGGGACTCTGGGGACACACCAAACCAGAGAAACTTGTTCTCAGCAGTCCTGAACTTGGAAACTTCACTTGGGACAGACTCTGGCACACCCAGCAACTGGAAGACAGGTGCTTTAAGTGCGAACATCCTCCAGTCACTCTCAGAGGCCTTCATGGGGGGCGCAGGCCAGGAAGCCGGGGCGCTAGCAGCTGATTGAAGTCTTTCGACTTAGAGGAGAGGAGGGTGGACATTAACCCCTTCATGGTCATAGAGTGGTTTTTTTTTTTTTTTTACAGAAAAAGGAAAGTATTGATTTTTAAAAAGAAAAGTGTAATTTAAAAAGAACCCAGATGTGACTGAAGGCCTTCAGTGTCACAAGGGGTCTATGTGACTGATTCTTGCCCAGTAGCCTCAGCTTCCCAGACTCTGTGAAAAGTCCAGCCAGGGGCCAAGGTTCTCAGGTTTAGCACTGGCTTCTACACCTTCCAGTGTTCTTTCAATGTTGGTAACTCTGCCCAGTCTCAGTTTATTCAGCTGTGTAATGGGCACAATCTTACCTGTTCTTATGACTCCTCATAAATGGCTGTGAGGGTCTGGGAGATGCATCTGAAAGCTCATTATGGGTTCTGGGAATCTTTTAAAAATATAATTGGGTTGACCAAGAAGTTCATTTGTGTTTGTCCAACATCTTACAGAAAAACCCAAACAAACTTTTTGGCTAACCCAATACTATCATTTGCTCTCCAGGGTATGAGTCGGACCCTGACTGATTTTTGTTCTTTTAAGTAAAATAGACAAAAGTGGTCAGATGGGTAGGACATCTCACAAAAAGCCACAAGGAGGACAGGAATGCTAATCCTCATTTTACAGAATAAGAAATCGAAGCTCTGTGTGACTGTGATTTGCCTGAGGTTGTGGTTCGTGGACCTGGGGTCACTGACTCTCAGTTTTCCATGGCGTCGTGTGCTCCTCCACCCTGCCTGCCTTCATCCTCACCCCAGCTTGTGTTAGTAAATGCTGCAAGTGAGCTGGGAATCCGTCGTTTGCTAGCTCACCTCCTGTCTCCCTGACAAGTGTCGATGGCTCAAGTCCCCTAACCACTCTCACTGTAGCCCTGCCAGTCCCGATGGTTATGGGGTTTACACGTCTCAAATGTCTGTGAATTCCTATTACCTGTCTTGTTAAATGCTGCCTAATGAGCCTGTTAGTGTTTGTCTACAGTTACCCTTTCGCTATTAGTCAGTGCCTCTGACCCCCTGATCGTTTAACATGCTGGCTTTCTTCTAATTTAAGTTTCTTTTTTCCAATGGAGTGTCAAGAGTGGTTTGGCTCAGGGACAGATATCCTGACTCCTGTGTGATCTCCAGGCTGCAGAAACAGCGATCCAGGCCCACTGTGCTTCCCCAACTTAGAAAAGGCACCCAGGCCAACATCCCTTTGTCCATCCCTGTCACTTCCAATATTTTTTCTTTTTTAAAAAATCCTTTTAACCATTGGAAAATGATGTCTCATTTCTTATTTCTTTAGGGTATAGTTCCATGTGTCTTTCACCACTTCCTATGGGGAATTTTGTATCCTTTTCGGCTGACTATTCCTTCTGGAAGACTTCAGATATCCTGAAACCCGTTGTGCTTGCATTGCTAAACTACAGCCCGTGGACCAGATCTTGCCCACAGCCTATTTTTGTATGGCTTACAAGTTAAGATTAAAAAAAAAAAAAAAATGCTTTTCAGGGGTTGTAGAAAACCAGACCAAACAAAAAGAATATGTAGTGGAGATCATATATATCCTACAAGGCCTAAACTATTTACTACCTGGCCCTTTTTCTTAGAGTGTCCAAGGTAGCTCCGTGGTAAAGAATCTGCCTGCTGATGCGGGAGATGCAGGAGAGAGGGTTTGATCCCTGGGTTGGAAAATCCCATGGACAGAGGAGCCTGGTGGGTTGCAGTCCATGGGGTTGCAAAGAGTTGGACACAACTGAGCACTAAGTCACGTCACATGTCCTTTTTCTTAATGGGAAAGAAGCGTACTGACCCCTGCTTTAGGCAGCGTTTGCATTAATAGCATCATTGGGTGCCTGAGTCGCAGTGGGGGAGCCCAACCTTTCTATGTAACAGACGAGGAGCAGAGAGGGTGGCTAGAAGCCACTCAGAGGAATCAGCCCCAGGGCTGGGACCAGAGCCCAGAACTTTCGATGCCAAAGGCAGTGCTCTTTCCAGTATGTCCCCCTCCCGCCTCCCTAAGACTCCGTCCTCTCTGGGGAGACCCCCTCCATGGTCCTCAGCACCGCTTCCACTGCTGCTGGAGTGGCCCTCACGTACTCTCAGAGAGCGGGGGCCTAACGCGACCCTGGCCAACCCTCTTCCTCCGATTCGCAAATCTCTTGCTTAAACCACTGGACAAAGTCACCTTGACAAATTGTCAGCATGTGTGTGAACTCAGTTGCATCCAACTCTTTGCGACCCTATGGCCTCTAGCCCGCCAGGCTTCTCTGTCCGTGGGATTTTCCAGGCAAGAATACTGGAGCGGGTTGCCACTTCCTACTCCAGGGGATCTTCCCAACCCAGGGATCAAACCTGCATCTCCTGCATTGGCAGGCGAATTCTTTACCACTGAGCCACCTGGGAAGCCTCCAAATTGTCAGCGCTTGACTCCAAAACTTCCGGCAGAAACGTCCCCCAGGGGCGCTATTTCCATCCCTGGATGACTCCGGTGGCAAGGAAATTCTTCCTGGTACCGAGCTAAGACCTGATGTCCTAGAGTGTGGAATTGTTTCAGAAAGTAAAGTAGGTTGAAGAAAGTGCGAGTAAATGGGGAGACGAGGGGTGTCCTCTTGGCTGGCAAGGGTACTCTGTTCTGGTTTTCTATTAAGTTTTTGACGCTTCCTCCCTAGGCCATGTTTTCCACTAACCGTGGGACTGTTGGAGGCTTCTTCCTGGCAGGTCGAAGTATGGTGTGGTGGCCGGTAAGTTTTCTCTGAAATACATATTTCCCTGAACTATGATATTCCCCACTTTCTTGTTGGCTCTGGCTGGTGGTGATTCTTTCTTCTTGCCTTTGATCCTGAAAAATGGATCACCTTCTCACCAGGTCACCAATTCACCTTAATCTGCAGTGGTAAGGGAACAAGCTTTAAAGAAATAATGCTTGACATGTTTTTCAAGGGATAAATAGAGGAAAGACTGCACAAGGAGGACAGTGTGGAAGAGCAAAAAGAGCGCCTAGCCCAAGGTGATCTTGCGCATGTCTGAGCTTCCACGTCAGTTTCTATAAGATGGTAGTGATGGTATTTACCTTCTAGGAGGATTATAGAAGTGGAGACCCTCTTGTGGGGTAGAAACTCAGTAAATAGTAGTTCTTTTTGCTTCAAGTTCTACAGAGGAGGGAATTTCTCTGTCTACATCAGGAGCCTAACACAGAGCCTAATACCCAGGAGGCTCTCAACAAATACTTGAAGAGTAGCTGGAGGAGGGGCCCCTACTGTCCCCAATCACAGTTCTCCTCATCTCTTGGTGGATTTTGTATTTTGTATGCATGTGCGGTGTTTTCCCTGACACTTGCACACCGGCAGAAGAATCCCAATCATAGCACATATGTATCGGTGGAAGAGAAAGCAGGAGGGCCCTTCCATCCTGTCACCTCAGGGCTCTGCTGGGTTATCAGGTCAGCCCAATGACCGGTTCTATCCAGAGTTCTCATCGAAACTACTGTTGACCAGATNTTCCCTGACACTTGCACACCGGCAGAAGAATCCCAATCATAGCACATATGTATCGGTGGAAGAGAAAGCAGGAGGGCCCTTCCATCCTGTCACCTCAGGGCTCTGCTGGGTTATCAGGTCAGCCCAATGACCTGTTCTATCCAGAGTTCTCATCGAAACTACTGTTGACCAGATTGACCAACCTGTGCAATTCCTTGGGCCTAAGATAGAAGCAGGACTGGCTGGTGAAAGGGGGTTAATGAAGCGTACATACAACGAGAAGAGAGTGACAGCTATGGAGGAAGAGAAGTGAGAAAGCAGAGACTGTCACTGTCATAACACAGGGCACAGAGGTAGGAGGAAGCCGTGACCTTCCGGCCGCTGCCCTCTGATCAGTTATTCAGAGATGGGAGTTAATAATCAGCATCTTGGGACTTGCCTGATGGTCTAGTGGTCAAGACTCCACGCTTCTACAACAGAGGGTACAGGTTCGATCTCTGGTTGGGGAGTCAAGAGCCCATACACTACACTGCACCATCAAAATGTAAAACAACAAGTAAGTAAACTGGTATCTTCACAGTTGCTGGCTTTGCCCCTGAAGCCATTTCTCCTTATCTTTAAGGTGTCCAAGAGCACTGGGCAGCTGCTGACTTCTGCGGGGCCCCTCGGGGTGGTCTCTCATGACACATTTTATCTTCTCGTGCTTTGGCCTTTGATGCTTTTCTAAAAGTTGTGACCACCAAGTTCAAGACAAGGTTGAACTGCAGTGTCCAATATGGTAGCCACTAACCACACTGGCTTTTTAAATTGAAATTAAAATAAGATCGAAAATTTATTTCCTCAGCCACACCAGCCATGCTTCAAGTGCTTGATAGGTGCATGTGGATGGTGGCCACCATATTGGATGCTGCGGGTCTAGAACATTTCCATCGCTTTAGAGAATTCTATCAGGCACTGCTGCTCTGCAGACTTCAGAGCAGAGGCTGGCATGAAATCTCAGGGGACTTGAGATTTGCTGAATTAGAAAACTGAGTAGGACTTTCAAGTTTACTTTAGTTGTTTGGAAACTGGCACCCCACCCCACTGAATGCTTCAGCACCCCCAAGAGTAAGCCTGCCATGTGTTCATACAGCCTTGGTTTGTATCCAGACCTCTTTTTTCTTCCTTCCCCCCATCTTAACAGGAAACTCTTATCTCTTCATGTAAACTTCCTAGGGCTGATTCATTAGGGATAAGGCCTTAGCTTCCACTCTCCGGGTCTTGGAGAAGCTGATGAGAAGGCAGAGGCATGGGGCAGAACCACCCTAGGAGACAGACATTTTAGGTTAGGCCTGGGAACACATCACATCTTAACCAGTGATGATGTCCTCCTTCCTGATGACACTTGGGTTTGGATCTGGGTTGAGTGTTGGCTGATAAGAGGAATTGGCTCCACCCTACCCTGACCAAACTAGTCAGGTTCAGAGGTTTATGTGAGTTTCCTGTGGGTGTTGTTTTCCTTACTCCTGTCTCAGTATTGGATTATTCTGACCAATGTGACATCATTCCTCTTTTGTGGAGAAGTCTCTGCTTCCTTGATGAGGCTGAAATTTTACTCTTCTTCTTCCAACAATGGTATCTAAGGTTTCATGAGATTATATGAAAGGTTTATAAACTGCCCATGTATCCAGATCACCTGGTGTGCTTTTAAAAAATACAGATTCCACGGCCCCATTCCAGGGTTCTACTAGATTAAAACAGCTTGAAAGAAGGCTCCAAGAATCTGCATTTTTTTTAAAAAGCTTTCAGGGGCTTCTCTGGTGGTCCAGTGGTTAAGACTCTACACTTCCCAGTGCTAAAATAGGGGAATCCTTTTGTTTCCTTCAAAGTCTTAAACATAGAGAACAGCAAGAAGCCCAGAGCTCTAGGAGAAGGTTCTTTGTGGAAATTAACCATGGGCAACAAATTAAAAATCTAACCTGTCTGGATAGCTCTATTTAAAAAGATTATTTATTTCTGGTGCTGCTGGCCTTTGCTGCTGTGCACAGGCTTTCTCTAGTTGGGGCGAGCAGGGGCTGCTCTCTGGTTGTGTTCGCAGGCTTCTTGTTGCGGCCGCTTCTCTCATTGCAGGGCCCGGGCTCTAGGGCATGTGGGCTCAACAGCTGTGGTCCCCGGGCTCTAGAGCACAGGCTCAGTAGTCGTGGCACATGGGCTTACTTGCTCCGACGCACGTGGACTCCTCTGTGATCAGGGATTGAACCCGTGTCTCCTACATTGGTAGATAGATTCTTTACCACCGAGCCACCAGGGAAACCCCAAGGGGATTCTTGAATAGGGATGCAGTGACCTCTAAGTCCCTCTCAATTCTGAAAATGCTCCAGTTCCAAAAAGTTCTGGAGTAGAATGAGCATGGGCTTTGAAGTCAGCCCAGCTGACCTGCTTCAGGTATTAGTTGTATGACTTCGGGCGAGTCACTGAACTTCCCTGGGCTTCAGTTTCTCCTACAGAGTAGGAGAATAATACCTACTGTGGAGGACTCTTGTCAGGATTAAATGAGGTTATGCATGTACAGCACTCAGCCCTGTACTTGGCAGGGGCTCAGTAAATGCAAATGTTAACATGTGGAAGGAAGGTTAGGAGACTCAGGACAGAACCCCTCAGTTGGCACTTGTCGGATGCCCAGTACCTGGAAGCTGGCATTTATATAAAAAGCCATTGCCGCCACATCACTTAAATTTAGCTTTCACATTGACTGTGTGAGTAAATGTACACGATTTATATGCAATTTATTTATACCTACCGTAAATCATCGACTCCAGCTACACACTGACCACAGTATCTAAGTCCCTCTCAATTCTGAAAATGCTCCAGTTCCAAAAAGTTCTGGAGTAGAATGAGCATGGGCTTTGAAGTCAGCCCAGCTGACCTGCTTCAGGTATTAGTTGTATGACTTCGGGCGAGTCACTGAACTTCCCTGGGCTTCAGTTTCTCCTACAGAGTAGGAGAATAATACCTACTGTGGAGGACTCTTGTCAGGATTAAATGAGGTTATGCATGTACAGCACTCAGCCCTGTACTTGGCAGGGGCTCAGTAAATGCAAATGTTAACATGTGGAAGGAAGGTTAGGAGACTCAGGAAAGAACCCCTCAGTTGGCACTTGTCGGATGCCCAGTACCTGGAAGCTGGCATTTATATAAAAAGCCATTGCCTCCACATCACTTAAATTTAGCTTTCACATTGACTGTGTGAGTAAATGTACACGATTTATATGCAATTTATTTATACGTACCGTAAAGCATCGATTCCAGCTACACACTGACCACAGTTTACAGCTCTGAGACCGGGTCTGACAGTGGCATGCCACACTTTAAGTGGCAAGCTTTGCGCTCCGCGGTATGTCTTACAGTGCTTGGTATTTTAGATTCAGTAGAGTGTGGTTATAGGCCTCCCTGATGGCTCAGATGGTAAAGAATCCACCTGCAATGTAGGAGACCCAGACTCGATCCCTGGGTCGGGAACATCCCCTGGAGAAGGGAATGGGTACCCACTCCAGTATTCTTGCCTGGAGAATTCTGTGGACAGAGGAGCCTGCCGGGCTATAGCCCATGGGGTTCCAAAGAGTCGGACATGACTGAGCAACAAACACTTTCACTTTTCACTTTCAAAGTGTGGTTATATTCTAAGATATAGTCCTTAAAAGAATGTTCACTACAACCCTCGGGCTTCCCTGGCAGCTCAGGTGGTAAAGAATCCACCTACAAAGAGTCAGACATGATTGAGCGACTAACACCTTTGGAAGCTGCAGAGATGCTTCAGGGACTGCTTTTGCTCTCCTTCCCAGCAACCCGTTTTTTTCATACTTTATCTGAGGGCACTCTACTAAGATTTTGTTTGAGGTCAATGTTCTGCTAACTTATGAAATTTAAAAACCTCTAATTTAGAAGAAAAATAATAGTGATGATTTCCATTCTAAAGTTTAAAATGATTTTAAAACTATTGCAGTACACATTTGAAAGGACAACACAGCATGCAAGAAAATGCAAATCAAAGTACTTTCCAAATTTGAAAAATAGTCTAAACTGCATCAAAACTATACTTCTATACTTCTAAATTTCCCTTTGGACTAAAATACAAAGTCAGTTTAAACCTGTCATCGGTCTGTAAATTTATTGTCAGAATATCAGTTCTCGAGAGTACTGGTTCAAGGAGGGCATCGCAGGGACCGCAGGCTCTCAGAGCTGGCGTCTCTCTCAGCCTCCGGCGGCTCCTACGTCTCCTTCACCTGCCTTTAGCTCTGTTGCTTTGTGCTGCAGTAGGGTGAGCAACCCCCCTACCTATATTTTGAGCTTCTGTGGTGGTTCAGATGGTATAGGATCCACTTCCAGTTCATGAGACCTGGGTTTAATCCTTGGTCTGGGAAGATCCCCTGGAGAAGGGAATGGTAGCCCACTCCAGTATTCTTGCCTGGGAAATCCCATGGACAGAGGAGCCTGGCAGGCTACAGTTCATGATGTTGCAAAAAAGCTGGACACGACTTAGTGTCTAAACAACAGCAACAAGGGTGAGCAAGCAGAGAAGCTTCAGAATGATAGTCCCAGGGGTTTTAGGAGGAGAGGACTTGCACTGACCTTGGACTGATATACCTGAAACCCCAAGGGCTTGGATAGTCCTCCACGAGAAAAGCAAGTGGAAATCAGAGCTCATAAAGTCTGAAAGAAGATTGGACAGAGGAGAGACCAGTTTTTTTGGGGTATACCTGGGGGTTTTGGTGACTTTGAATGGTACAGTTGTGATCTGTAACAGGTGGATGTCCAGGCACTTTGGAAAAAGATTCCATTCCTAAGAAGTTAATGAGGCTGAGAGAGAGTTTGTGCTTGGCCTGGGGATAGAAGTGAGGGACCATCTGGAGGAGGAGCAAGGACTCCAGGGCTGCATTATAGGAGGAATTAGCTCACAAAGATAGCCAGGCAGGGGTCTTTGACTCAGAAGTGTGAGTCACTTGCGGCAAGCCAAGCCCACTGAGAAACACAGAAACCTCGTGAGTAAAATGAAACCTTACGTAACTGTGGGCCAGGAGTCCCCTTTTCTATAGCACCATGACTTGGTGTGTTGATGAACAACTGCCTGGGTGCTGTGTTGTAATGATTTTTTGGGGGTGTAGGAGATGTGAAACCAGGAAGGTGAAGCTTTGAAGGGGAAATTCCCCATGCCTTGGCTAGTGGCAGCAGAAATTATTCAGAGGTAGAGCCCCATGTACACAGCCTGACAGAGAGCTTTTGTTTTGGAGGAGAGTTTGGTTACCAGCCAGAACTACTGGCAGAGCCAGCTTCACAGAGCAGCAGGTCCAACAGGGCTGAGCCAACCCTTTAACAACCCTCAAGGCATTTTCAAACACTTTAGAAGTTAGTATCCAAAGGGAGTGGGGATCTCACAAGGAGCTGGAGGATTTGCCTTGTCCTAGATTTATTATCAGGCCAATCATTAGCTTCTCTGAGTCTCAAAGAGTCTCCTCTGTGTGGGAGACAGTAAGATCAAGATCTCAAAGCCTTGACCAGGACTGAAATGCTGAGATTCCATACCACAGAGGAAGGAACCTTCATCCTAGCCAGTCCACCACCAGTGGAGATAGGATGGCTGTGTGTCTCTCAATAGCCATAGTTTCTTTCCTTCCTTTACTATTTGAGAATCATCAGAGAGGAGTGTATCACACTGGTTTAGGCCTCAGGTTGACAAGCTTTCTTTGCAGAGGCCCAGAGAGTAAATATTTCTGGAGGCTATACAATCTCTGCCACAACTACTTAACCTTGCTTTTGCAGCATGAAGGCAGCCATGGACGATAAGATGGATGAGCATGGATGTGTTCCAATAAAGCTTTATTTACAAAACAGGCAGAGGGCCAGATTTGGCCCATAGGCTCTAGTTTGTTGACCTCTTATTCAGGCCTGGGCTCTGAAGTCAGACTGCTTGGGTTCAAATTCAGCCTCTGCCCCTCACTAGCTGTGTGACCCTGTTTGAGGTACTGAATACCTTGGTGACTTACATTTGTTTTCTTATAACAGAGAAACAGTACTTACTTGAGGTTGTTGTGAAGATGCACATTCAGTCTCAGAATAGAATCTGGCATATGATAAACTCTCAGGTTTAGCTCTTGTTCTTTCTTCAGTTACTTATCTGATTGAATCCTCAGCCATCCAGCAAGAATGACGATTAGCCCCATGAGTTGCCCACGTTCCCACAAGATAAGAACAGAGCTAGGGTTCTCCCTGTTCTTCTGGTTGCTCAGGTCTCTTTCTCCTTATTCTTTGAGATGGAAATTTATGAGATCTATAGGCATGGTCTACAGGTTTATCTGAAAACCAAGACATTCTTTCATTTATGTTTGACCAGAGACCCTGATGGAAGTTTTCTGAGAAAAGAGGACAGCTTCTCATACTTCTTAAACTCTTTTGAGGGAAATGTATCTGATTTTGTTGCTAAGTCTAAAACCTAGGGATCAGATCAAAGGTCAGCCATTTAGGAGTGGCCACTGGGAAGAATCTGGTAGGCCTGAGACCTAGGTGGGAACTCATGAGTGAGAGGAAAAGCAGGAGTGAAGTGAATGGACACAAGAGAAGCAGAGAGCTCACCGAGGGAGCAAGGTCGGGAAAATGTGAGATGGGAGACAGAGAGATACTTGACCTTCATAAGCCTGGGTGGAGGTGACTGCCAAGTCTCCAGGAAGCCCTCTCTTCCTGCTGATTGCATGAAGCTGTGTGTGCTTTCATTTATCTCAGAGCTGAGCCTATATTTTCCTTAATCATTAAAAAAAAAAATCTCTTCCAACACCTAGTCCAGGGCCTTGCATTCAGCAGGTACTGAATTGAAAGAGTGAAAGGGAGGAGAGCTGTGTCTCCAGACCCTCAGGCTGGATCCCTTTGCTGATGTCACCTGAGCCCTCAGCCTACATTCTACTCTGGCGCAGTGATTGCACAGTGTAGGCAGAGTTAAGAACTCAGGAGGTCCCAGTGAAAACCTGCCTCCAGCAGTGCTCCACATTTTTGTAACTATGTACACCTCATTTTTTTCTTTAGGATATTTTTTTTAGGCTCAGTTTTAGTAGTAAAACTGGAAAACCAAGCCTGGCCCTAATCAGAGTGCCCGATTTTAGCCCATACAGGACACCATGGTAAAATCTGGTGTGACCATGCTTCCTTGTTATTTCAGACATGTAGTTTCTCTCAGTCCGAGTCAAGATTTTGCAAAATTTGTCAGTTCCTGCATATCTGTGTTGCCTTCCTGGCAAGAGTTTTTTGCCTGCCGTGTCAGTGTCTGCTTAGCTCCGGAAGAACCTGTTCTCTCTCTTCCTCCTCCTCTTTCTTCTCTTCCTTCTCCTCCTCTTCCTCCCCTCTGCTCGCCTCCTCCTCCTCCTCTCTCTCACTCTCCCCCTCATCCTTCACTCTCCCTCTCTCTTTCCTGGACCCATTTCCCTCCCATTCTTCAAGGCTTGTTGGTCTCCTCAGAGGAGTTTCTCTGATTCCCATGCAGGTGGTCACGCCCCCACGTATTCTTTGTGTTTCAAGGCCTCAGCTGCCTGGAGGGTGGCCAAGTTCCTGTCCTCTAGTTTGTACCTAAGCTCTTGGCTTCTCCTCTGCCTCTGGCTGCCTTCTCAGCATTCTCCAACACGTTAGTACTTTCGCTGACAGAGAAAGGGAAAAGTAACCTATAATCAATGTCGCTAGTTGTTGGAAGTCAGGAGTGCTGAGACTATCAGCCAAGATGAAGTCTTTGGATCACTCAAGTTAGAAACGTATCTGGGCTTTCCCTGTCTACCAGTGACATGGCTCATTTTGAGGCTGTTTCTTTCTGGGTAAGCTTTATGTTAGGGGGGTGATTTGGAGTTGGGATTAAGAACCAGGCTGCCTTGGTTTGAACCCCAGCTCCATCCATTCCTATCTCCGTGGCCTAGGGTGAGTTACTTACCCTCTCCTGCCTCAGTTTTCTCAACTTCAAAATAGAGATCATAGCGCCTATGTCACAGAGTTGTTTTGAGGATTGAGTTAGTTAACACATGTAAATCTCTTAGAATAGTATACAGCTAGTACGACCCAGTTTGGCCATTCGTATCATCATCATAATTATCCCTTATCCTCCTTATCCCTGTGTCTCATCTCCAAATCCTCCTTGTTAAAGTATGAATTCAACCATTTACTTATATTTGCATTGCTGTGATTTCATCCTACATTTGCATGCTGATTAGCTTCTATGTGTCACATCTGTATTAGGTCCTGGTATATATTTGTGTGTGTGTGTGTGACACAACTTCTTACAAAGTGTATCTAAAATTACAAACAGTGGTGAGTGGTAATAAGGCAGTGTTTTGAGTCTTAACCTACACAAGAGGATCAGGGAAGGCCATTTTTAGATTGAGCTCTGAAGGATGAGGAGGCAGCCATGCGAAGATTGGGGAAGGAGGAATCCAAGCAGAAGGAGCAGAACGGTCAAAGGCCTGGGGTGGGAAGGAGCTTGGGGTACTTGGGAACTGAAGGGGGGCCACCGTAGGGGAGAGATCATGCATCCTGATCAGGCCCTTCAGGTGAAGGGTCCTGAGTTTTCGATGATCCCAAGGACGAGTTTGTCTGAGTTTGTGAGAGGACTGGTCTCCAGCCTCCTTGACCTATCAGTGCCGGCAGAAGACCTCACCAACCTACAGCCTCTGGGAAGATGACAGCTTTGGCAGTGGTTTCCTGATTTCACACTTGTTTGGTTCCTGGGACAAAGAGAGAGTTCATGAAGATAAGAAGTGAAAGGCCACCTTTGTCCATGGGGAATGTGAGTTGATGTAGAGTAAACAGAGATTATGATGACTCTTGAGAAGGCCTGTGTCTAAATATTTACCAGAGCCTCAAGAAATGAAATAGCCTGAATGTAGGAACCCCACCTTCTCTTCTGTCCCCAACCAGGAAATGTAATCCCTAAGAGATGGTGAGGGTCAAAGATTAAACCTTCTCAAACTTCCCCTGTGAAAAGACTCTTTACTAGGAAATCAAGATATTAATTTAGATTAGACCAGTTCCCCAAAGGATGAGGGAAGAATCAGAAATACAAGTGTGATCCAGATGCACACAAGGTCGGACCCCTCCTTGAGGTCTTGTTTTTACTAACACTAAGCTTCCAGGTCACCCTATTGACATCTCAGAGCAGCTCATAGTCTCTAGTGAGCCCCACTGTTTTTATGGGCTCTTTGTGGGCCTGGCAAGACAGGTTTATTGTCTCTTCCTCAGAAGAGAGCCATCCTTGGCATGTCCCCATTAAGAGTCCTGATGTCATGCAGCCAGTGGGAATCAGTGCAACACAGGGGCATTTGATCACTTGGTTCCTGCTGTTTCCCCAAGAGGAGGCTCCAAGGATTTGCTGTCACTCGCCCACCCACATGCTCACCCAGCAGGCTTTTGCAGAGTGCTTGCCATGTGCAAGGAAGGTCCTGTGCTAAGTGGAAGCACGAATGGTCTTCAAGAGCTAGAGGATGTTTGGGGAACAGCACTTATACAGAAGCAGTTACCAAAATGGGGCCTGAGAGGCACCGGGAAAGTGCAACAGGCAACACACGGCGCAGTGTCAGGGGAGGAAGAGCCTGGCTCTGGGTGGTGTCAGCAGAGAGATAGGGCTGGGCTTCTCTTTGAACATGGGGGTAGTGTTTTTGCAGGTAAAACTTGATGGAGAAGGAATTCCAAGCAGAAGGAAATGGTCCAAACAGAAGAAGCAGGAGGCAGGAAAGCCTCCTGAGTATGTCTAGGAGGCTGGGTCTGTGTGATTTAACTGGAGTGCAGAGGACTTGGAAGGCATTAGCGGGGAGGGGCTACCGGGACTGGAGAAGAAGGACGGGGCTAGTTTACAAAGGCCACTGAGAGCCTGTAAGCCCTCTTCGCAGTTGCATGCCATGGCAGGAAAGAAGAGCCCTCCAGGTGGCACTATTGATTGACTCTGGTGGTTGAGATCACCTTCTGGGAACTCTTAGGGCTCCATCTCTTGAGGTGACAAGGTGTTTGTGGAAGAATTTCCCAAAGAGCCTTTGAGTGGCTTGCGTAGATTTCCATTTGAATTGTCTCAATAACTTTCCTGTGGTGTAAGGATCCTCTAGAAGTCTTTATTCAACTGAGCCTGCCAGTTCTAGGGTTTCACCAGTGAGATTGGCCAAAGCTCGTTCCAGTTCACGTGCTGTTATCTTGGCATATGGGGAAGTGACAGTGTCTCCCACTTTGTAGCCTAAGTGCCATGGTAATAGGCCTTTAAAACTCTGAAAGTGTTAAAATAAAAATAATACTAAAAAAACCCCCCAAACAACTCTAGAGGTAAGTAGGAGATTCTTTCACCCCCAATTTTTTGACCTCCACATCTTAGCATCCCAAGATTGTAATTAGTCACTGCACCTCCGCTCCCCCCAAAAGAGGTCAAAACAAGTTTAAGAAGGAATAGTGACTTTCAGTACAGTCTAGGGCAGGCTTCTCTAGCTTTACTGTGTGTAAGAACCACTCTTACTCCTCTGATTTAGTGGGTCTGAGGTGGGGACTGGACTTTTGTAGTTCTCCTGAGCACCTGGGTGAAGCCAATGCCCCAGGCCCACAGGGCATTCTGTGCGTAGCACTGGTTCAGGGAGCCCTAGGGCTGAACACTGGAGGAACGATCGTTAGATGAACTGAGGTTTTCCTTTGGTTTGAGAGATAGATGTAGTTCCTACTAGCTTCCAGCTCCTGACACCAATGCAGTGAGTCCCCTACAGACATAGCAGCATGCTTGTAAGTGAGCCCAGGTACTCAGCTAACACAGTCAGCTATATAGTACTGTATTGTAATAGGTTTATAATACTTTTCACAGAAATAATACATACATAAAAAACAAATGCAAAAAATAAAGAAAACACTTCTAATCTTATAGTCCAGAACCTTGAAAGGGCTTCCCAGGTGGCTCAGTGGTAAAAAATCTGCATGCTAGTCAGGAGATGTGGGTTCAATTCCTGGGTCAGGAAGATCCCTTGGAGAAGGAAATGGCAACCCTCTCTGGTATTCTTGCCTGGGAAATCCCTGGACAGAGGAGCCTGGCAGGCTACAGTCCTTGGGTTTGTAAAGAGTCAGATATGACTGACTGACTAAGCACACACACACCTTGAAAAATACAGTAGTACAACAGCTGGCGTGCAGGGGCTGGTACTCACATTTGCATCTTTGAAAGTTCCCAACTTGAAGGTTTGTATGTAGGGGACTGACTGTAGTTGGTACGGAGAAATGAATTTGGCCAGATGTTTTCCTTGTGGTTTCAGTAGTTGTCCCTTTAGAGAAGGCTCATGGAAAGACATCAAATTTGTGCCAAATCCTGGAGGGACTGAAGGAAAGAATTTTAAGTGATAGAGCCACTGTATTGATAATTGCACATTATCAGGAATCTAAATTGCAATGAGAAGAAACCTGTTTTTGTTAAATGGTCCAGATAACTTAGAGGCAGAGTCTCCGACAGTGATGGGAATCAGAGGCACTGGCTTTGTCCTTAGCTCCGCCAAGAACCCGGGCTGAGCGGCAGATTTGAAAGAGTTCCTGAGGCCATGTGATGTCAAAAACAGATGTGAAGTCACGAAGGGTAGCCTGCTTAGGCTGGCTATTCAGCCCAGTCATGTCTGGACTGGTCTATTCAGGTCTGAAGCCCTTCTGGGGTCACAACTGGGGCTGTGGGCAGCAGAGAGAGCGACAAAGGTGGCTCTTGAGGAGCAGACACACGAGAAGACAAAGCTTAGCCTGCAGAAGATTTGAGGGCAGGCGCAACCCCTGTTCCCTGCAAGGAGATCAAACCAGTGAATCCTAAAGGAAACTGACCCTGAATATTCATTGGAAGGACTGATACTGAAGCTGACGCTCCAATACTTGGCCACCTGTTGCAAAGAGCTCATTGGAAAAGACCCTGATGCTGGGAAAGATAGAAGGCAAAAGGAGAAGAGGGTGGCAGGGGATGAGATGATTAGATGGCATCACTGACTCAATGGACCTGAGTTTGAGCAAACTCTGGGAGATGGTGAAGGACAAGGAAGCCTGGCATCCTTCAGTCCATGGGGTTGCTAAGAGTCAGACATGACTTAGCAGCTGAACAACAACAATCCCTGCTCAGGGAACTAGATCCCATGTGCCACACTAAGAGCTCTCATGCCGAAACTAAAGATTCAGCACCCCACCACGAAGATCGACGAGCCCGAGTGTCGACACCTGGCACAGCCAATAAATTAAAAAAAAATTTTTTTAAAGAAAAACTGGGAGATAATGACAGCCTGACAAGGACTATGTGAAAAGTGCTGGGTGCCAGTGTCATTGTGAAGGCAGAGTCAGGTGTACATGATTCAGTGCAGGTCCTGCCGCGATGGGCAGGAGTTCAGATGAGGCGAAGGTGAGCGACTGGAGAGCAGTGATGACGGTGACAGAAATGAGCTGGACCTGGACCGGTACCCCCAGAGCTCGGCTGGCCGCCACTCCATCAAACGGTGACAGACGTTCTCAGGAAAGCCTACAGCTGCTTAAAGTCCACTGTCTCCCTTTGGTGGGGATCTTGGAGAGAACTCCTTAAACTTAAGGTTAATCTAATGCAGTTAATCATTACTGATAATTGTGTCCTTAATAGTACAACATTAGGCTTAATCATTTATTGAGTAAGAGATGATAAATGAAAAAAAAAAGATGCAGGATCATGACAGGCAGGCTACACGCAGAAGGGAATTCTGATTAAAGGTGGACTGTTATTCCCACCAAGCTTTGAGGAGGAGGTGGATGTGCTTAAATAGCCAGCTTTCCTCTCAGTTTCCCCTTCCCCTCTTCCTCTTTCCTTTTCTTTTTCCTTTTACCCTCACAAAGTATTTTAATGTTTGTTTAATGAGGACAAAATGTAATGTGAAACAACAGAATTTTCACATCATGAGAATTCAATTTATGATCAGAGGCAAAGGTGGTTTACTTCTTTGAAAGTGAAAGTGAAAGTGAAGTCGCTCAGTCATGTCCGACTCTTTGCGACCCCATGGACTGTAGCCTACCAGGCTTCTCTGTCCATGGGATTCTCTAGGCAAGAATACTGGAGTGGGTTACCATTTCCTTCTCCAGGGGATCTTCCCAACCCGGGGATCGAACCCGGGTCTCCCGCATCAGAGGCAAACGCTTTAACCTCTGAGCCACCAGGGAAGCCTTTATTACTTGATTACTTAATTTATTATTTTTATTTTTGGCTGTTGGGTCTTTGTTGTGGCATTTGGGATCTTTTTACTGTATGTGGGCTCAGTAGTAGTGGCACATGAGGGCTTTAGTTCCCTGGCCAAGGATAGAACCTGTGTCCCTTGCACTGGAAGGCAGATCCTTAACTGCTGGGCCACCAGGGAAGTCCCCGGTAATTTTCTTTATGCAGAGTTTACTGTGTCGTATTCTTTTAACTAAGGCAAGTAAGCGTATGTTGTTCAACACACTTTAAAGTATGGGCAACAAAAGATGAAAATTCTTAAGCTGCAATAATTGAAGTACACAGTTTCCCTTTTCAGTGAATGACATCCACCCAGTCACTGAAGTCCTGATTGTAGGCATTATCTTTGATGACCCCTCTCTCCAGTCTCCTACATCTGATCCATCAACAAGGCTCATCAACTTTGCTTCTGAAATGTACTCCAATGTCTGCGCTTGTCTTTGTCTCAACTGCCACCACCAGAGACCAAGCCACTGCCCCTCCTCATCTACAAGCAGCAATTGCCTCTTGCTTGTTTCTGTTTTCTCTTTTGCCCCCAGCACTACACTCTCCACGTGCTTGAGAGAAAGCCTTGAAAACAGGCTAGATCCTGTCCCTCCCCTGCTCGAAACCCTCCAGTGGCTTCCCATCACAGAGCGAAACCCACACTCCTACTGCGGCCCACTTGGACCTGCGTGATGTACCCCTCCCAGCTTTCCAACCTCATCTCACTCAACGCACACACTGCAGCCACTCTGGCCTTCTTTCTGCTTTCCAACCACGAGGACCTTCCTGCTTGGCCAGAAGGGTGATCTTTGCTGGAATGCTTTCCCTCTGAGCTCAGCATGGCTGACTTCTTTTATCATTTTGATCTCAGTTTAGACACCCCACAAGGATCACTCTATCACACTTTTCTATTCTCTTCTCAGCACTGATCTCTCGTTTTCTTTTTTTTTGGTCAGTGCTTTTCATAGAGGAATCCCCAGTGTCTAGAATAGAGCTTGACGTACTGAATAGGTGCTAATTAACATTTGTGGAATGAATGAATGAAGCCACTTACACCATCATCTCCTCATCATTCTGGAGACCTCTAGACCCGCTCCTATGACTTGGCATATGGCACTAAGCATGCAGATATAAATCATATATTGAGGGAGAGTTAGGACAGTTCCTTGGAACAATAATCTACCTTTTGGGAAATATGTGTTTTGTTCCAGACTTGAACCATCTTAGGGATTTTTAGACAAATAGAGCCTCCCTGCATTGCTCAGCAAGACTGGAGATAATTATATTAATACCAGTGTGGTGCTTTTCGAATGTTGCTCTGCCTTCTCCTCCTAGATATAGAAAAACTCTAGAACTTTTTGGAGTTCTCTTGGATCTCAGATGCAGCTGAGTTGATGGTACAGTATCATGATCAGTCAGTGCAAAATCCCTCTCTCGTTTCCCCTGATGCTTCCTCCTTCCTCTCCTAGTCACAGTCCCATTCTCCTTTCCTCTCCCAGGCTTCCATTCTTGGGTATTTGATACATACCCTTCCAATTTGCCTTCTAGCTTATGTTATTAGATATATGTATATCTTTGAAACATGCAGTGTTTTGTACATATGTATATGGGGTCTTTGAGATCTTTGTAAAAAATAAAAATACTATATTGAAGGAATTCCCTGGCCACCCAGTGGTGACAACTCCATGCTTTCACTGCTGGGGGCTCAGGTTCGATCCCTGGTGGGGGAACTAAGATCCCACAAGCCTTTCAATAAGGCCAAATATATATATATATATATATTTAGAGAGATATTGGGCTTCCCTGGTGACTCAGTGGTAAAGAAATTCGCCTGCAGTGCAGGAGACACAGGAAATATGAGTTCAATCCCTGGGCTGGGAAGATCCCCTGGAGGAGGAATTGGCAACCCACTCCAGTATTTTTGCCTGGAAAATTTCATGGACAGAGGAGCCTAGTGATCTACAGTCCATGGGGTCACAAAGAGTCAGACATGACTGAGCAGCTGAGCACCTTAGAGAGTATTATTAGTAGTAGCGTCCCTTATAACTTGGGAGCTAATAGGATTACAGAATGTAACAGCTAGGAGTCACTTGGAAATTATTGGCCCTACCCCTTGCCTTCTTTGACAAGTAACAAGTGATCTGAGGTCCAGAGGCTTCCTTTTAAATGATTTCTTTCAACAAAACTGTCCCCATTTCCTGAGAGCCTGAATTGGTCAAGGTCCCCAGTCAGCAGTGCTGGAGACCACTGAGATGAAAGGCAGAGGCCCTGCACCCGCACGCCCAGCCTCTGAGGAGACTTCCAGAGGAGGCCTGACGGGCTGTGGGGCATACCAGACCTCCTTAACTATTGAGCATTGGGCTCACAAAGGTCTCACAGAGATCGCATCTGGGGATACATCCCACGGCTCCTGCAGTCCTCCCCTTTTATCTTCACCATTCCCCACATTCACCTTCCGAACCAGTGGTCCCAGCAGACTCTAGCAGTTAGGTTCCTGGCCAGCTTCTGCTCTTTCTTATCCTTCTCTTGGTTGCCATGTCTCTTCTGTCTTTGGTCTGGCCTTGAGTGTCCTGGTGAAGCACAAACTCCTCACCTGAACTTTTTGTGTTTCCAGATTGGAGCCTCTCTGTTTGCCAGTAACATTGGAAGCGGCCACTTTGTGGGACTGGCAGGGACCGGAGCAGCTGCAGGAATTGCCACTGGGGGCTTTGAATGGAACGTGAGTAACTCTAGAGACACTGTGTCCTGGTGCGGGAAGCAGCTTCAGTAGTCGGCCAGCTCAGTCTGCACTTAGATGTTCTAGATGTTAGAGAACCTCCCGGGGCCACCTTGCAGTGCAGTGGAGGAGGGGCTCAGTTTCAGGCCCCCAGAGTCCTGCTCCTCTTCCATCATGAGAAATCACTGACATGATGGTGTTAGTGTTTCTTTCTTCTTTTAAAAGGGTGGGGCAAATTGAGAGCGTAGCACTGACATATATAGGTTACCATGTGTAAGATAGATAGCTAGTGGGAAGCTGCTGTAAAGCATAGGGAGCTCGGCCTGGTGCTCCGCGATGGCCTCGAGTGATGGGATGTGGTGGGGAGGTTCAAGAGGGAGAGGATATATGTATACTTACGGCTGATTCACGTTGTTGTATGGCAGAAGCCAACACAACTCTGTAAAGCAATTATCCTCCAATTAAAAATAAATTAAAAAAAGCCAAGCCCTCTCGTACCCTTTCAGCCACATTAGAGGTTTGGAAATACTTACCACCAGATTTCCAATATTATTATTATTATTTTTAAAAGCTTTCTAAATGATATTTTACTCCTATAAACCAGGGAGAAGGCCGAAGGGACTGTGATACCAGTGGGTAGCTGCCTGGGTCCCTGTCCACTGTTGCCCAACTATCGTTCCCATGGGCCCATCGGGGTCACAGGCCTCCTTCAGTCACTGATGTCACTTAGGAAGATGTCCCTACAGCTCAAAGAGAGAATGCCAGGTGGTTGTTCTGGAGCAGCTGTAGGCCCTGCAGGCAGCAGTGTGGCTAAGTCTCCTGGTTTGACTCCGCCTCCTTTTTGGTTTTAGGCCCTGATTTTGGTGGTTGTGCTGGGCTGGGTGTTTGTCCCCATTTACATTAAGGCAGGGGTAAGTATCTGCTCTGTTATTAGGTAAGATGTATTTTCCTGCTGGCAAGTATTTGTGTGAACTTGGTCCTCCTGGAAAGCAGAGGAGACTTTTTGGGACAAGAGTCTATGACTTGGCTCTTTCCTGGGCTGTAAAGTTCCCGACTGCTCTCAGAGGCATTAAATAGATCCACTTGGCCATGACTTTCCCTCTAGAAAGCCCTCCTAAGCAGTCTCAGTCTATTCAGCATCTAAATTATCACATTCCCTCACACTGGGTGAATGAATACTTGCAAGGTACTGCCGTGCATTGCTCACGATTCATAACCGTCTGCCTCTGCCCCTGGAAAGGAAGCAGCATGAGAAAAAGAACCATAGTTTCTTTTGGTTTACAAACATCGGCAGTCCTTGTCTGCTGAGCATGCAGCTGGCACCAAATAGCGTGTTCAGTCTCTTGACTAAACCTCTGACATTTTACATAAGACAGCGTTAGCATCATCCCTCCAGTGAGATGTGATGAGCATCTACTCCCTGTACATCTGTGCACTGGGAGCTGAAAGCAGTCGAGAGGAAGCACAGGCAGACCATGGCTCTCCTGGAGGCTCAGGGGCTGTTGGTGACACATGTCTGATTCCAGGAGACAAGGCTCAGGGCTGAGGACGAGACAGAGTGTGGCTGGAATTTGCAGACAGAAGCTGGGAGAGCGGCTCAGCTGGCCTGCAGCCACGGCCCTTGGCAAGGCTTCTGCGCAGAGCAGGGTGAAGCACCCGGCCTGGCCACCTTGTTTCAGGGCGCTGAAAAGGTCCCGCTGTGGTCACGGCGTCTTGCTTACAGTAGGTGCTTTGTATGAGACTATTTAGGGCCTTCCCAGTGGCACTGTGGTAAAGAATCCACCTGCAATGCAGGACGTGTGGGTTTAATTCCTGGGTCAGGAAGAGCCCTTGGAGGAGGAAATGGCAACCTGCTCCAGTATTCTTGCCTGGAAAATCCCACGCACGGAGGAGCCTAGGGGGCTATAGTCCATGGGGTCCAAAAATAGCTGGACATGACTGAGCACAGAAGCACACCTATCTATTATCTATCCCTCCCTCCTTCAAGGCAGGGATCTGTCTTCTTGGTTATATGCAGTCATGTGTTCATTAAAATATTATTTATTGGGCACCTACTATGTCCAGGGATAATACCAAGTTGCCTCTGCAGTGGTCGGGCGTGTGGAACTGAGATGAGCAAATGGCTGGAGGACAGGGTCTCCTGGACACCTCTCAGACTTCTCTGACCAGCAGGGTCACACCTCTGATGCCAGAGTGGATGCCCCGCTCTGCTTGCTCTGGGCCCTCTGATCACCTAGGCTGGCAGTGACCACCCTTCTGTCCGGACAGGTGGTGACGATGCCGGAGTACCTGCGGAAGCGATTTGGAGGCCAGCGGATCCAGGTCTACCTGTCGGTCCTGTCCCTGGTGCTGTACATTTTCACCAAGATCTCGGTGAGTCCCCGCCCCAGGAGCTGGGCGCTGGCTGGCTCAGAACCTGCCCACTCTTGCTCCTCAGCAAATGCTGGCCCACAAACGGTAGTGCTGTGTTGCTGTTAACTCGGTCCCTTAGGCCTTCTTTCTTCTGAGGGTAAAGTCCTATTTCACACATCAAGGAGTGAACACACAGACCTCCTTACTGTGGGGAAGGTTGGTTCCCCACAGTAAGTGGTTCAAGAAGGTTCAGTGAAAGCTGTTTTTAGTAGAAGATTAAAAGGAAGTAACGGATACCTGAGGGCTGGCCCTGACATAAAGCTGTAAGCCTTTATACCCTGTCAGGGTCAGAATCTGGACCTAGTCTTGTCACTTGGCTTTCACAGTGAACAACATTTTGCCATTCTTGGTTCATCTCTTCCTTTCCACCTTTTTTTCTCCAGTAGTATTTTAAGTCAAATGCCAGACATCATGTCATTTCACTGTAGATTCTTTGGAATGCACCTTTAACTTTTGAAAACATGTAACCATTACGCTGTTATCATGCTTCAGTTTAGTTCAGTTCAGTTCAGTTGCTCAGTCATGTCCGACTCTTTGCGACCCCATGAATCGCAACACGCCAGGCCTCCCTGTCCATAACAAAATTTATAGTAATTTCTTATTTTAGGTAGTTTAACACCTGGTCCATATTCAGATTTTCCTGATTATCTGAAAAATGTCTTCTTTCAGTTGATTTGCTTGAATCAGGGTTCACATGAAATTTACACTTGGCATTTGAATGTTTTCTTTCTCTAGAAGAAATATATATATATATTTTTTTCAGACTACCACAATAATTTTTCTGTTTTATATTATTACCTTTTACATTCTTATACTTTTTTTGGATTGGGTTGTCTTATTGTTGTTGCATTGAAATTGTTCTTTATATATTCTGAATAACTTACCCTTATCTGATATATGATTTGCAAATATTTTCTCCCATTCTGTAGGTTGTCTTTTCACTTAGCGTCCTCTGATGCACGGAAGTATTAAGTCTTGACGAAGTCCAATTTATGTTTTTTCTTTTTTTGCTCGTGCTTTTGGTGTTATTTCTAAGAATCCATTGCCAAATCCAAGATCGTGAAGGTTGAATGCTATGTTTGTACCTAAGAGTTTTATAGTCTTAGCTCTTACCTTGAGGTATTTGATCCACTTTGAGTGATCTTTGTATATGATGTGAAGTAGAATCCAAGTTCATTCTTTTGCACATGGGCATCTGGTTCTCTCAGAACCACTGAAGTGATTGCTATGTTCTGACTGAAAGGTCTCACTGGGGACATGGGCTCAGGAACTGGGCCCGTTGGGCTTTGGTTGGAGTTGGGGCTGACACCCAGCCTCACTGTTCTCTCCCTCCCCAGCTTCCTGACATCAGGGGCTGCTACCCTTGACTGGTGCCTGTGTGATGATTCCACTCCTTCACTTGTAACTAGTTGCTTCAGGGATTTAGTTACAAGATGAAAACCCCAGGCATTTCAGTCTTATCTCCTTAGAGACTGGTGTGTATGGACTGGACTGGGAGTTGCTGGGAGGGGTGGAGAAATCAGGCTTCCTGAGGGAGGGGAGGGCAGGGGCGAGAGGAGGAAAGGAATGTAAGCAGAAAGGTGCAGAGGTGACCCTGGCACCCGTAGAAGTTAATGGGGACCGCTCCTTGCTCCCTGATTCAGCTTGTGAGGTGGCACCTGTCTAGTGAGCATGTAGAGGGGGGCACTGGCATTCCCTTTCTTGGAAGCCAACCTTCTCCAAGTCCACAGTTCAGGTGGGGGAAAGTCTGCTGGCTGAGCTTTGCCCTTGGAGCAATGTAGCAGCAGTCATATAAATAAGCTCAGGGCTCAGCCTCTCTGTCTGCCTTCCCAGTCGCCTCACCTATAGTTCAGGTTACTGATTAAACCTCCTGGATGTGGGAGCCCACAGGTACCTGAGGGGCAGCCTCCCTCAGCTCAGATCCTGATGGAGTCCGTCCTCTCCCCAGCACTTGGCTTCTGAAGTTTACTTTTGAATGGTACTTAGTATGGACTGTGGGCTTCCTAGGTGGTACTTGTGGTAAAGAACCTGCCTGCCAATGCAGGAGATGTAAGAGAAATGGATTCAATCCCTGGGTTGGGAAAATTCCCTGGAGGAGAATATGGCAACCCACTCCAGTACTCTTTCCTAGAGAATCCCATGGACAGAGGAGCTGAGTGAGCTACAGTCCAGAAGGTCACAAAGAGTCAGACATGGCTGAAGCAACTTGCACCCTTTCTGTGTGATTTCTGGGGCTGCTTACTGGAGGCCTTGTCCAATCTCCACCCAATGCCCAGAGCCAGTGATCTCTTGAAAGATGCATATGAAGGATGACCTCTGCCTTTTGTTTTGTGCCAATCTTTTTATTTAGTCTCCAATAGGGGCCTGACTTCTTCCATCTCCAGTCCTCATAAGAATATGGCATGGGTGGGGATTTTTACTTATTTTCCACTTCATGGAAGAGAAAACTGAGTCTCAAAGAAATTGAGTAATTTGTCTCCAGTCGTGTAGCTAGTGTAGGCGAAGACAAGACTGGAGTCTGGATTTCTCTAGTCCCATTGTCTGTATTCTCACAATTCTGCACTGTGCTTGGATGGGAAAAGACATGAAGACATAGGATAACAGAGTGGGATAGATTATCTAGTTCTATGATTGACGCTCCCATTTTTCAGTGGGGAAACTGAGGACCAGAGAAGAGAAGGGGCTTTGTGGGGTTAAACAATAGCAGAGCTAGGTTGAGAAGCAGAGTCTCTGATACTTTAGACAATATGTCCCCTGGGTCTTCTAAGTCCAGTATAAACGGATCAAAATTCAAGACCTTGGAGAAAAGTAAAATAGCCAGTTAAGTGACCTTCCAATATAACCACGTCTCTGAGAGTGGGATTTGAAGGGAGAAGTGAGAAGGGACTTCTCCCTGTAAAGGGAGAAGTCAGCTCACACTGGGTGCATGAAGGATCTGAAGGTGGGCCATTTAGACAGTGGGGAGGGACAGGGCAGGCCAGACAGGCAAGGCTTTGTCTTTAAAAATTAGCCTGACTTCAGATTCGCCACGGGTCACAGAGCATGAAATCCTTAGAAGAATTACACTGATAGCGACTGTACTTGCTGGGAGCTCACATTAAGGTGCACATGAGTTCAGGGCTTGTGGACAAAAGGAATCGTTAATTAAAATAAGGTGGTCATTGCACACAAACAGAGATTAGTCACTATTGTGTGTGTGGAGGCATGGGTAGCTTATGATGGATAAGAAAAGAAGAGTGGCTTTTTGAGATCCATGTTCAGACAGGGAACATCCAGGGACCTGACAGGAAGGCTTTGGGAGGGTGTTGGGATCCAGTAGGCGTGTAATTGATAGGAGAGAAAAACTGAAATGCGTTTCAGGCACAGTGTCCCAGATGTGGCCCAGGCCACTGACCACAGGCGGCGTGGAGCCGTGACTCTGGCTGCCATCTTCTGGCCATGTCCTTTTGGACTCGGAGTTTCTGAGACCCAGACTTGATTATTCCTCCACGCGCTCCTCTATGGCACAGTGGTAAAGAATCTGCCTGCCAATACAGGAGACCTGGGTTCCATCCCTGGGTTGGGAAGATCCCCTGGAGAAGGAAATGGCAATCCATTCCAGTATTCTTGCCTGGAAAATTTCATGCACAGAGGAGCCTAGTGGACTATAGTCCATGGGGTCACATAGAGTTGGACATGACTGAGTGACTGAGTACAAGCATGTGTTCCTCAGAATTTTATAGGCTCCTTCCCGTCTACCCACTCCACTCTAGCACCCTGCCTTATGAAATTTGGAGAAGCAGTCTGTGCTGTAAGATTTCCTGGCATCTTGTCTCTTATTCAAATGTACAGGATCACTTGAGATAAAGCCTGACATTTTATGAATTACTTGTGATGACCAAACATCCCTGTGTATGTTTCCTGGGACTCTTATCACAGATCACAACTGTAATGAACTTCTATAGCAACTTTGCTATCTGTTCTGTATCTTTGGTTGAAAGTAAGAGCTTTGGCTTTTGCTTAAGTTTTGAATGCTTATCACCTTGTGCATTCACTCACAAATAGAGAAATTTGATTAACTGGGTTCTCCATCTCAAACCTTACTGTCAGACAAAATTTACTGGGTACTCTGATACAGCTCAGACTAGAATGGGCAGCAAACGCATGCATGTAAAACCACAGAATTTCAAACCATCAGAACTAAGACTAAATAACCTGCCCAAGGCTAATGAGATTAGGTACTCTAAGAGGGTTTCCAACTGGATTTGTAGTTTATTGTTCCTTGTGAGTTCCATAGAGCTTGTTCAGTCAAGCTTTCAAAGGCTAAATCCATCTTCCTGTTTTTGTAAATAAAGTTTTATTGGAACACAGTCATGCCAATTAATTGATGTATCATCTTTGGCTGCTTTCATGCTTCAACAGTAGATGACTTTGTGCAGGTTGGACAGAAACTGTATGTCCTACAAAGCTTAAAACATGTATGAAGTGAGCCTTTACAGAAAAAGTTTGCTGGCCCCTGGTCTTCAGTTCAGTTCAACTCAGTAGCTCAATCACGTCCAAGTCTTCGCAACCCCATGAACCACAGCACGCCAGGCCTCCCTGTCCATCACCAACTACCGGAGTTTACTCAAACTCATGTCCATTGAGTCAGTGATGCCATCCAGCCATCTCATCCTCTGTCGTCCCCTTCTCCTCCTGCCCCTAATCCCTCCCAGCATCAGGGTCTTTTCCAATGAGTCAACTCTTCGCATGAGGTGGCCAAAGTATTGTAGTTTCAGCTTTAGCATCAGTCCTTCTGATGAATACCCAGAGGACCATAAATGTCTAGTTCACTTCAAGTTGGTTTTGCTTAGCAGCATTGGGAAAAATTTCTGTGTCCCCCACCTCCTCACTTCCTTACTTCCTTCTTTAGTAACAGACTGGCTCCAAATAGGAAAAGGAGTACGTAAGGCTGTATATTGTCACCCTGCTTATTTAACTTATATGCAGAGTACATCATGAGAAACGCTGGACTGGAAGAAACACAAGCTGGCATCAAGCTTGCTGGGAGAAATATCAATAACCTCAGATATGCAGATGACACCATCCTTATGGCAGAAAGTGAAGAGGAACTAAAAAACCTCTTGATGAAAGTGAAAGAGGAGAGCGAAAAAGTTGGCTTAAAGCTCAACATTCAGAAAATTTAAGATTATGGCATCTGGTCCCATCATTTCATGGCAAATAGATGGGGAAACAGTGACTGACTTTATGTTTTTGGGCTCCAAAAATCACTGCAGATGGTGATTGCGGCCTTGAAATTAAAAGACGCTTACTCCTTGGAAGAAAAGTTATGAACAACCTAGACAGCATATTAAAAAGCAGAGACATTACTTTGCCAGGTTTAGAGAAGAAGTAATTTGGGATAAGCTATGAAATAATTGATCTCATAGGATTAGAGGCAAGGTTTTTTATATCAAAGCTGGTGGTATATTCTGCATCCAGTCCTCAAATTTTATGAATAAAAAAGTAATGAAATGCTTCAAACATACAGTAAAGTACAAAAAATAATATAGCTAGTACTACCACCAAGATTCTATAGATCTAAATAGCTTACCATTAAAAAGAATTAAATATAATAGATAAGGCTCATCTATAACCTTTTGACCCCATTTCCTTCCTCTTAAAAGGTAAACATTATCTTGAACTTGGTACGTATTCTGGTCTATTTTAAGAATATTTTTACTATAAAGTGTGTATTAGTCATATATCCATAGGGAATATATTGTGTTGTTAAATTTCTGTTTCCTCACCTTTGGAACTGTAAGAAAAATATAATGATGGCATTTAAGAAAATCTGGAGGAGAAAAGCACCCATAACCCTGTAATCATGGCACAGACATTTTCACAGCTTGACTTGGCCTGTAGTGTGTGCTTTCCTTTAGAGATCTGCATTCAGAATACGCAGGCCATTTTGTGGTCATTCTCCCCCTTCTTAGTATCAAACTGTAAATATTTCCCCATGTTTCCACCTTCACAATTATTTTTTAGGGGCTATGGAGCATGATAGCTGATATACAGATTTCAGCCAGCCACCTAAAAATCCTCTGGTGGATGAAAGGCTCTCAACAGTGGTCATCTTTGGGTCTAGTGATAGAAGCAACTGTATTCACTTTCAATGTATAATTTTCTGTACTATTGTTTTGAAATCGTACCACATAATTATTTTATTTTAAAAAGAAGTAAACACATTTTTTTTTCGATTAAAAAAAGACCTTGCTCTCTGCAGAAAATATTCCAAAAAGGAAGACATTTATCTTTGAATGTTGTGGGAAGTCATTGGATTTGGAGATGGAAAAACCTGGATTTTAGCCCTTGAGCAAGTCATTGAGTTTTTCTCTCTCATCTATAAAGTGGAGTCAGTTTACTTGTCCTGTTACTTTGTTTTGAGAATCAGAACAACGTATGTATCTAAAAGTCCTTGGTCAACTGTAAATGGAGGAAAAACTATTCTTATGAAGTGGAGAAATGTGTGGGCACCTGAGACCCCAAGACATGTCAGAGTGCCTGGGGTTAACAATAAGCTTAGCTGTCATGTCCTCGGTCACACCTGCTGACTTTCAGGGTTCCAAGGGCAGAGAGAATTCATTCTTAAAGTTAAGAATGACTCATAGGAGGAAGAATTTTTCAAGGAAGAGTTTTTTCAATTCATGAGGGAGTTTTTCTTGAAATTCTTTATCTGTCCTGTTAACTGGAAACCGTGCATATTATAAGAGCAAGATTTCGATTAGCCCAACACTTCCCATAGTCTCTGTAGACTTTGTTTTATAATGTTATTTTAGGAATTGTGTTACTTATTTGTTACTAATGACGGCAAGGCAAATATTAATGAGGGTATCATCGTCTGCTATCGCTTGTTGTCATAAAGCATTACAAATTAACTACTCTGGAAAATAAACCAAGGGCATTTTAAAGGCAGGAGAAACAGCCTTGTAATCTTTTTATAGCTCACTTATGCTTATTAGCTAATTCACTGAATCTACAGTGTGCACATTTAACAGCATTCCAATGAATGGAACTCCTCAAACTGAAATAACTTCAGTGATAGTACAGAGGCCTCAGAGGGGAGAGACTGACTTTGTGAGCACTCTTCACAGTTCCGCGTGGCCCAGAGAGCAGAGTCTAGCAGGAGTGGCCTTTTCACCCTTAGCGAGGCTTTTGTGCATCAGGGGCTCTTTCTTCCTCTTCAGCCTTAGCTGCTCCAGAAGGCAAGGTAGAAGAGGTCTCAGACCTGGGAGGGGAATGCTTTCCTCAGCTGCAGATCCTCTCCAGGTCCAGCCACTAAGAATCACAAGCCCCAGGAGTCAGAACTTCCCACTTTAAAGAGAAGAACACTGAGACGGGGACAGGTGACATGTCTTATCCAGGGTCACTCAGACCTGTCCTGGCAGTACTGGGGATACAACCCAGGTCCTCTCACCACCAACCGTAAGGGCAGGGGTCTCTTTCTAAATCGCCATCTCTCTCCCCACGTCCCGGATCAGCCCCGCTTCCTCTTCCAGGGAAGACAGTGGCAGTAGGTCCCCTGGGACTAGGTAATCTGCCGGGAGCTAAGACACTAGGTCCTCAGGAGGCCCGACTTCGGGGTCGGTGTGAGATGAGCTCTCTGCCAACCAAGAGGCAGGGAATGGGAGATTTGGTCGGTGGGACCTGAGCCACTGGAGGCCCGAGGAGCTGTGAGGAGGAGTAGAGGGGATGAAAAGAATCGAGAGAAGATGCAAGGGCGCCCTTCCCCAGGGCCTGACTGGGTGGCCCCTTACATGCTCTGAAATGTGTTCAGTTTTATGCAATAAAACAGTCCTTGGTCTGCATCTAGGGAAAGCGTAGTTCTTTTGCATCTAGAGGTTTGAAAACAAAAGGTTCACCACCATCATCCCTTAATACTGTCCTTCTGGTAGTATTTTGGTGGAGAAGGCAGTGGCACCCCACTCCAGTACTCTTGCCTGGAAAATCCCATGGACGGAGGAGCCTGGTGGGCTACAGTCCGTGGGGTCGCGAAGAGTCGGACATGGCTGAGCGACTTCACTTTCACTTTTCCCTTTCATGCACTGGAGAAGGAAATGGCGACCCACTCCAGTGTTCTTGCCTGGAGAATCCCAGGGACGGCGGAGCTGGTGGGCTGCCGCCTATGGGGTCGCACAGAGTCGGACACGACTGGAGCGACTTAGCAGCAGCAGCAGCAGGTAGTATGTTGGAAAACACATGAACACCCGTTTTGGGTGACTCCAGGGCTCTCTGTTGGTTTAACTGCACCAACCAGCCAGGTAGAAAGTTCTTTATGGGGCTAAATGAGGCAGGGAGAAAAATAACGGCATCAAGCACATCAATTCACTCAAGTGAATTCAGGAGTGAAGAGGGAGTGATTCCCCCTAAACTTGCATGAGACAGTCTAGATCCACAGTCTCCAGCCAACCCGGGACTGCTTTTACGGAAGACACTGTTTCCATGGACTGGGGGCAGGGGATGGTTTCAAGCTGATTCAAGTGCATTACATTTATTGTGCACTTTATTTCTAATCTAATGCCGTCATCGATCTGACAGGAGGTACTGGCCCAGAGGTTAGGCACCTCCGATCTAGATAAAGCCATCTATCACCAAGCCTGCCGCACAGGAGGCTCTTGGTGATGCTCTGGCTGTGTTTGAATCCAGATGGATCGCATCTAGACGGAGGAGATAAAATTACGGTGGTGTTTACATCTCTCTCCATTCCAGGGTGAGGGTGGTTTTCCCTCTCCCTCTATTTGGGAGTAGATCTGAGAAACCTTTTACACTGAGGTGTAAATGCAGGGTAACAGCTCACAGCAGCAGCCCACAAAGTGGGTTGTGAGGTGCCTCAAGGTGTTAATAGTTGTTTCTTGGCACACAGAGTTCCACAGTTGAGTGAGTTTGTTAAGGGTCATTTACTACATTTCTCTCCTGGGGATTCACAGTGTACTGAAGGCTCAGAGAAGTTGTGTGGTAAAGAAACTCTTAACTTTGTTTAATTCAGCATTTCACAGGTCTCTTTTACAGAATTCTTCTTTTTTTAATCATGGAATATTTATTATCATCTTGAATAAAGCTTTTTGGGAAATTCAGGAATAGAGCAGGACTGTCTTTCAGGTGTTCATATCCTTTTGTTCTTTCATACATATTCTTATTTTTCTACTATTTCTGTTAGTTTTATTTATTTATTTTTAATTAATTAATTATTATTTTTTGGTTGTGCTGGGTGTTCGTTGCTGTGTTTGGGCTTTCCCTAGTTGCAGTGAGTGGGGGCCTCTGCTTGCTGCAGCCCGCAGGCCTCTCATTGCGGCGGCTTCTCTCATCGCAGAGCACAGACTCGAGGCATGTGGGCTGAGGTAGCTGTAGCCCGCAGGCTCAGTAGTTGCTCTGTGGCTTGTGGGGTCCTCTCAGACAGGGACTGAACCAGTGTCCCCTGCATTGGCAGGCGGATTCTTACCCACTGTACCACCAGGGAAGTCCTCCTTTTGTTTTTTATTTTTAGTTTTATTGCGGTCAGCATTTAGCTTGCCATCCAACCTCTTGACAGATTCTGAGTGTACAACACATACTGTTGACCAGGTGCGATGTGGGGCAGATCTTTAGAGCTTATTCCTCTTACTTAACTGAGAGATTATGCCTGTTGATTAACAACTCCACCTTCCCCCAGCCCCTAGTAACAGCCATTCCAGCCCCAGATTTTATGAGTTTGACTATTTTGGAAACCTCATATACACGGAATTGTGTGCTGTTTGTCTTTCGTATTCTCAGTTGGAGATAAGGATATGAACCACTAACTGTGAAATTTCAGTCAAAGGTTAAGGGGTTGTGGCCAGTGTGGGGCCCCAGAAATCACGGGCATCAACATGACTTAGGAGTCGGTTTCTGCTAACCTCTCCAAGCCCTACTAACTGTCCTTGCAGCTGACAGACATGCCTCAGCTGGTCTCTCTCACCCCAAACCCACCTTTCCTCTCCTTCCAGGCAGACATCTTTTCTGGGGCCATATTCATCAACTTGGCCTTGGGCCTGGATCTCTACCTGGCCATCTTTATCTTATTGGCAATCACTGCCCTTTACACAATCACAGGTGAGTCCCCTCGGATGGCTCAGCCCCAGCTAAGGGTTAGGCACTTCTGAAGGGTGAAAGGAAGGAGGAGACGTGGCTTCTCCTCTGGAGGAAGAGATCCACGCAGGAGACAGTTTGAGGAAACAGTTGTAGGTGCCCCAGAAAAGCCCAGTGTTTGTGGGAACAGGAGAGAGCTTGGCCTAGTCAGGAGAAGCAGAGCGGGGCGGCCGGGTGCAGGGAGAGGCGGGAACAGGGAGTCAGGAGTGGGAGTGGCGAGGCTGGGCAGGGTGAGCAAGCGGCTGCGTCCTGCGGGAGGAGGGTGCTCAGTGGGAAGTAGTTGAGGGTGGGGGGTGTAGGTGGTAAGACCTGATGGCTGAAGTGGGGTCACAGTGTGAGGGTCTTGAAAGTCATTTTACAGAGACCTTGGGTTTGACATGACAGGGGGTGAGGGGCACACACAGATTTTAGAGGAAGACTCAAGCCGTGACTGGAGAAGCTGGAGACAGTAGTAGCCATTGGGGGCGCCTTTGCAGAGGTGCTGCTCTGCTCTGATTAGGGGCAGGCAGGGTCGGTGATGGAACGTGGTGCCGAGCTGGAGCCCCATAGTGTGGGGGACAAGTTGCTCAGACGGTCTGAGAAAACACAGAGTGGACATGCAAATAGCCTTTGAAACGTGCTGATTTGCTCATGTCCCCAGACCTCTTGTGAGCTGTCAGCACTTTGCTCTTCTCTGCTCTGTCTGTGGTGGATGCTTCTCCTGGCTTAAACCATCACATCAAACTCTCCGTCCTCAACTAGGGAGAAACTTTCTTTCCAAGGCCTTCCCAGCCTTTCTGCGAAAAGTGGAGCTACTGGGACATGTGGGTGGCAGACAGCTGTCCCAGGACAAAGGCGGGCAGGAGGGAGACTGAGGGGTGCAGAAGATGTGCAGAGGGAGAGGAGTGGGGGGGATGTGTATAAGAGACAGACCTTGCTCTCTGCAGAAAATATTCCAAAAAGGAAGACATTTATCTTTGAATGTTGTGGGAAGTCATTGGATTTGGAGATGGAAAAACCTGGATTTTAGCCCTTGAGCAAGTCATTGAGTTTTTCTCTCTCATCTATAAAGTGGAGTCAGTTTACTTGTCCTGTTACTTTGTTTTGAGAATCAGAACAACGTATGTATCTAAAAGTCCTTGGTCAACTGTAAATGGATAGGGGGCTTGGCGGCTGTGATTTACACAGACACCCTGCAGACGGTGATTATGCTCCTGGGGTCTTTCATCCTGACTGGGTTTGGTAAGTGGGGCAGGGGCAGGCTGAGGAGGTGGGGAGGCAGAGTTAGAGGCCACTGGCCTGGGCAGTGAACTGGGCACTCTGCCCTCCCTGGGGAAGTGGACTGGCCTGGACTGGCCATCACCGTGGGTGTGTGGGGGACACCGTCCCCAGCCCTGGAGGTCTCAGGTTGGGTCTGGCCCAGGCAACATCTGGATCCCTTGCTGCCCTCTCTACACTGTCTGGGCTAGTGGGCCCCAGGGCAGGCCTCTGATGTTATGGTCTTCTCTCCACAGAAGAACTAGACCAAAAAAAAAAAAGATAAGGCTTAACATCTATCAGACTAAATATATTTAAATGTCACATCTTAAATCTTGGATTGTGTCATCTACATTTTAATGTTAAATGTCCTTTTTTTGGTGAATTGACCATTTTCTTATTTACTTCCCTATTTGACCCAAAAAAAAAAAAAAAAACCCAGCAACTCTGTAGTCCCCATCCCCCCCAGTCTTGAAATTTTATTTGTCTTAAAATCCTAAGGACAAGACCGAAAACCCTGCAAATAGAGGTACTTGTTATGGGAGGGTATCAAATACCATTTTACTTTTAAGGGGGCCCATGCTTTCTGGGTATCCTGTGAAGCCTCTTATTCTCTCTCTATGCTGTGTTTTCCAAGAGCTTCCATTTGGTTTTCCTTGGTGTCCTCAGGAGACTGGGGGAGGAGAAAGAAATGCCTTATTCTGCAGGGCAGGGGCTGGAATACCTTATTCCCACAGCCAAGGTGCGGCAGAGCCCCTGACCGCGTCACCCATCCTCTTCCATCCCACCACACTGCTGGAGTGGGGGGAGAGGCCTAGTCTGTGTCCAGGGTCCCAAAGGCCAGTGCAGATAGCAGGTGGTGAGGGGCAAAGCAGAATCTCGGAATCGGGTTCAAAGCCAAGGTCTGTCTTTTAATAGTTCAAATACTCGCCCTTTGTAAAGAAGCTCGTGGTTGCAGTACTTTCACGGGTTATTGCTTTGGACCCACACAGTAGTCCCTGATGGGGCTGGGCAGGGTTAATAATCCCATGCTATGGATGAGAAAGCTGAGGCCCAGGATGGGACGAGATTGCGCAGTGCAAGTTCTGGCTGTGGGCTTCTCGGGTGTCTGCAGAAGAAGCTGCTGTGAAGAGCTCAGAGTTTCAGGAAGTTGACTTTTGCCACCAATGTTTCCCAGCTTTCCACGAAGTGGGAGGGTATGGTGCCTTCGTGACAAAATACATGAATGCCATTCCAACTGTGACCTCTTATGGAAACACCACCATCAACAAAGAGTGCTACACCCCGAGGGCTGACTCCTTCCACATCTTCCGCGATCCTCTCACGGGAGACCTGCCCTGGCCTGGGCTCATCTTTGGGCTGACCATCATCTCCCTGTGGTACTGGTGCACAGACCAGGTACCCATGCTGCTGCTCCCGGGATGAGAGAGGGTCTTGCCCAGGGTGCTGCAGGGCCTCCCGCCTTTTGTGCAGCTTGAGGGGTTGGGGAAGGCAGGGCAGGCTCCTGTGGTCTGAGGTCTGCTGAGTCTTGGTGATGTGGGAGTGCCAGGCTGATGACCCGGGGTGATGAGGGGAGCTGGGGTGGTCAGGACATGTTGCGGGGGTCTCTTGCTTACCACCCCGCCTCACTGGGCTTTCCCTGGCAGGTCATTGTGCAGCGCTGCCTCTCCGCCAAAAACATGTCACACGTGAAGGCTGGCTGCATCATGTGTGGGTACATGAAGCTGCTGCCCATGTTCCTCATGGTGATGCCAGGGATGATCAGCCGCATCCTGTTCACAGGTGACACCTCCTGCTGGACTCGCCAACCTCTCTTTCCCACTTCAAAAACCCCCATGGCTCCCTCTCCCTTTTTTCTGCCCTCTTGTTTTCTTGCCATGATTATGAAGCGTTATTGTCCCCCTGCCCCAGACACTGAGTGACTTGAGGTCACAGAACTTGTGTAACTGTGTTCCCTGGTTCTTTACACGGACAATTACGGTTTCCCCTTTTGCAGATTCTCTGAAGTCATGACATGCCTCTAGCCAAGGCTTCTTCTGGCTGACATTTACTCATCTTTTGCTCTGTGTCCCCCCCACCGCCAGGTTATGGCGTGGGTTGCTGTTCAGTTGTAAGTCCTGTATGACTCTTTGCGACCCCATGGACTGCAACATGTCAGGCTTCCCTGTCCTTCACCATCTCCCAGAGTCTCTTCAAACTCATGTCCATTGAATTGGTGATGCCATCCAACCATCTCATCCTTTGTCGTCCCCTTCTCCTTTTGCCTTCAATCTGACATCAGGGTCTTTTCCAATGAGTTGACTCTTCACATCAAGTGACCAAAGTACTGGAGCTTCAGCTTCAGAATCAGTCCTTCCAATGAATATTCAGGGTTGGTTTCCTTTAGGATTTGCTGGTTTGATCTCCTTGCAGTCCAAGGGACTGTTAAGGCTCTTCTCCAGCACCACAGTTTGAAGGTGCTCAGCCTTCTTTATGGTCTGATTCTCACATCTGTAGCTAGCTAAAGTCTGGGGACTGTTGCCTCTGCTTTCCTCCCTAAGCATTTCTTTGCTTTTCCCTCCTCTGCCTAGCAGCTGTCTTTCCTCCCCAGGCAGAGCTTGGGATGGTCAGGACTGGCAGGGTAGGGGGATGGCATAGGAGGGCTTCTTGGGGGCTGCCTTCTTTGTGAAACCACTTCTGGGCTGTGGGCAGGAACGTCCTGTTTGAAGCGCTGTCCTAGGTGGTGCTAGTGATAAAGAATTCACCTGCCCAATCAGCGGGCACAGGAGACGCACATTAGATCCCTGGGTTGGGAAGATCCCCTGCATAAGGAAATGGCTACCCACTGATTTTCTTGCTTGGAAAATCCCATGGACAGAGGAACCTGGTGGTCTACAGTCCACGGGGTCTCGAAGAGTCAGACATGAGTGAGCACCTAGCATGCACGCCTGCTTAACCAGGTGAATCCTGGAAACATTTCTGTCTGCTTGCTGACATGACTTCATCTCTCCTCAGAGAAAGTTGCCTGCACCGTCCCCTCAGAGTGTGAGAGATATTGCGGCACCAAGGTTGGCTGCACCAACATCGCCTACCCGACCCTGGTGGTGGAGCTCATGCCCGACGGTGAGAGCTGTCCTGGCTGGCAGGGTCTCTCCTGGGAGGCTGGTTGGACTTGGGCTCTATCTACATAACTGTCTGTGGGCCTTCCGGGGCAAAGCTGTTTCTGAGCCTGGGGGTCTAGGAGAGAGAGTCTCACTCCAGGGTCCTCAATATTTGAACTTGTCTTTGCTTCAGTGGGAAGGAGGCCTCTGGCTTGGTTGGGCTCTGTGAGTTCTGGTACTCACCCATCAGTCAGGCATGGGAAGGAGACCATCTGAAAATGTGTTAGGGAAAAAACACAACTTTTTCATGCTCTAAGGTCTTTTGACGCTCTCCAACAGACATTAACATGAGGCTTGAACTAAATGGAATTCTACCTGGAGAATGAATTGACTCCTAGGTTTTTCCAAGGAAAAACATGGAGAGAAGGGCAAAGAGTGATTTTAGTTCTAGAATGAGGAAGTTCAAGGCAGTAGGTAGATCAGATACAAGGGGGTGTCTCACTATAGAGAATGCGGAATCCAGGAGAGTGAGGACTTACAGTCCAGAATAGTTAGCTTTGGGTAGATCTGTTTTTTTAGGCTCCAAAATCACTGCTGATGGTGACTGCAGCAATGAAATTAGAAGACGCTTACTCCTTGGAAGAAAAGTTATGTCCAACCTAGATAGCATTTTCAAAAGCAGAGACATTACTTTGCCGACTAAGGTCCGTTTAGTCAAGGCTGTGGTTTTTCCTGTGGTCATGTATGGATGTGAGAGTTGGACTGTGAAGAAGGCTGATCGCCAAAGAATTGATGCTTTTGAACTGTGGTGTTGGAGAAGACTCTTGAGAGTCTCTTGGACTGCAAGGAGATCCAACCAGTCCATTCTGAAGGAGATCAACCCTGGGATTTCTTTGGAAGGAATGATGCTCAAGCTGAAACTCCAGTACTTTGGGCACCTCATGCAAAGAGTTGACTCATTGGAAAAGACTCTGATGCTGGGAGGGATTGGGGGCAGGAGGAGAAGGGGACGACCAAGGATGAGATGGCTGGTTGGCATCACTGACTCGATGGATGTGAATCTGAGTGAACTCCGAGAGTTGGTGATGAACAGGGAGGCCTGGCGTGCTGCGATTCATGGGGTCGCAAAGAGTTGGACACGACTGAGCGACTGAACTGACTAACTGTGTGTTTACTGGTCATCTTCATGTTGACTGAAAATGTAATTCTGGCTCAAGGCATGGAAATCTCTTTAGGTTAGGGTCCCTGGGAGACCAAAAATTCAAAGGTATTCAGCAGGAAAATTTAGAATAAATAGCATTTTTTTTACTGAAAGGAAGCATGAAGATCATCTAGTCAAACCTGTTCATTTTGCAGTTGGGAAAATTGAGGCCTACACAGAGAAAGTAATTTTCTAAGGTCACACAGTAACTCAGTGTCTGGCATGGTTAACTCTGCTGAAGGCGAGAACTGAAGAATTTGTATATATATTTTTAAACCACAGACTTGATATATGACCTTGGGCAAATCATTTTTATTCAACTTCTATAAACATGGGAGTAATAGTTAACAATTCCACTGAGCTGGGCTGCTTATTAATTAAGGTTGCATTAGCAAGAATCATGGCTCTTTTAGGGTTCTGGCTGGGATTCTTGCCTCTGTTGGGGTGTTTATGCTGTTTCCTTAGACCTGCAGATCCTGAGTAAGGTAGCTCTGAACACTACACCAGAGTGAATTGTGCATGATGGAAAGCTGCGTGGCATGCAAGACAAAATATTGTGTCTGCACAAACCATTGCCAGTCTTTGGCTGGAATCTGGCTTCTGTAAACACCAGATTCCCCAGTGACCTCCCTATGCTAGATCAAATAGATATTTTCCATATGTTCCTCAGTAGCATTCAGCATTATTGATCACTCCTCTTTCTTGAGTTATTCCCTCCTCTTGAATTCTATAATACTATCCTCTCCTGTTTTCTCCTCATCCTTTTCAGCTATTCCTTTTAAATCTCATTTGTGGATTCAGCCTTCTTCACTTAGCTGGTAAATACTACCCCACCAATCCCTCACCAAAGTCTGTCAATGTTATCTCCTTATATTGATCTACCTCCTCTTGTTGTCTCCATCATGCCCCTCTGATATGCCATTATCTGTTTCCTGGACTGCTGTAAAATTATGTTCAACAAATATTTGTTGAGTGAATAAATGAATGTGAGCTTGATAAGAGGTGATACAAAAAGGAGAGAGCTATATCCCAGCTTAGCAATTAACTGGTGAATTACTCTGAGCAAAGGGCAGAACTAAGACTTAAAGCCCTACAGACTAATTCCTTGAAATGGACATTTTATTCTATTACTGAAAAATGAGAAAGTTGGATGATCTTTGTAGCTCCTATAGTCTGTAGTCTACATGATAGACTCTCAAGAGTAACTGTTTAAAAACCCTCCCAACAAATGATAAAGTGATCAGAATAGGCAACCTTTATTTTTCTTCTTGTTAGGCTGTAGATTAAAACAAAACTATAAAATTATTTACAGATACAATACCTAGAGGATGATAGAATAGTTTTCCAAAACTCTTATTAGATGTATGAAAATATTTTCTCCCTTTCTATGGCTGTCTTTTCACTTTCTTGAAACCTAGTTTGAATCCTTGAAACCTTTCTTTGAATCCTAGTTTAAATATTTCTCCATTATCATTAATCTTTCAGATGAGAGACCTTATAAAAGCTCAGATGGACACACACACACACATACACACACACACACACACACACACTACCACCGGCAATCCAACCGGAAAGCATTTACTAGCTCTGCTGACTGCTGTGGGCTTCCAATATAACTTAAAGTCATAGTCCCTTCCTTAAAACGTCTGATCTCTCTGGAGAGATAAATCAAATAATATGGCATGGTGTCAGAAGGCAAAAAGCCTTGAGTTGTCACACTTTTCAAGCACAGAAGAGCTGAAATGCTGCAGGTACCACTCAGAACCTCCTTTTCTCCCAGGACTGCGAGGCCTGATGCTGTCGGTCATGCTGGCCTCTCTCATGAGCTCCCTGACCTCCATCTTCAACAGCGCCAGCACCCTCTTCACCATGGACATCTACACCAAGATCCGGAAGAGGGCATCTGAGAAAGAGCTCATGATCGCAGGACGGTAAGTACAGCTCCCCCTGTCAAGCCCCATGAAAACTTGAATGACCAGAGAGGTTCCCTCAAGATGGGGAAGACTGGTAGATGCTGGGTAGGAGAGTAACCACCGTGGCAAGTTATATCGCTCTCAGTGGCATTTAACTTTAAATCCAAGATCATTGAAACAGTGTCCCTCTGGAAAGTGAAACGACATCCGAGATCATTTAATCTGGAGCACGAAACAACATCAGGGATCATTAATCTAACCTCAGTTCATCGGTGAACAAAACGAGGCTTGTCATACCTAAATAAGAAGTCTGGACAGCAGCAGAGCCAGGACTGGAACGAACGGCCAACTGAGTCCTTGTCTAGGCACTGTATACCATCCCGCACTGTCTTGCTCAGGCCTGCACATTGCAACTCTCCTCTCTGGGCGTCTTTTAGGCCCAGGTGCCTCCAATGCCTTGACCCTTTGCTGTAGCATTTTACAGGACCATTGTGACTGTCAGGTGATACTATGCTTGTGAATGTGCTTTGCACAGTCTAAAACACCATACTCTGTGCACACTTGTTATTGTCAAGTGGGCTAATGGACACAACAGGATACTGGACCCCGTAAGAATGGATCTGTGGGCCAGGTGTGCCCATTATCTCAATTATCCATGGAGCAGACTCTCTGGGTAGAGGACCAGCAGAAGCTCTCACCCCCCAGAGAGAGGCGAAGGCAGGCCAACCTCCTCAGGGCAGGTGAAAAACTCCCTGGGATGTCTGTCCAGGGAAAGTTTCCTGGGGAGTGCTGCCGCCTCCTAAATCTCATGAGCAAGATTGGGGCAAAGGAAGGAAAGGAACATGACAGGCCCCTCGCAGGCGACGAGACACCTGGCACCCAGGGGAGGTCACACTGGGCCAGAGTCTGCCCTCTGCTTCACAGGAAGCAGCATGGCTCCCTGACAGGGTTTTCCTCTGAAAGATGTTTACTGCATTCTCTGCTATGTATAAGACTCAAGATGCAACATGGAAAGAAAATCATTTTGTTGCTTTACTCAGGGCTGGATCCCTTGGCCCTGAGATTGTGTTGGGGCTCACACTTTTTGTGCAACCAATGATTGCTGCTCTGGGGTTTGTCCCTGTCTTCAATAAGCTTACAGTTACAAGAAACAATTCTACACTGTGCTGTGGTGCCTGTAAGAGCAATCACAGGCTCAGAGAAGGGAGAGATGACTGTACTAGTCAGTAGCTGAGCAGGACTCCCGGGGGAGGGAGCCAGTCTGTGTCTAAATGGTGGATAGGATCTGAATAAATGGGAGGCAATGGGAGGGGTACTTTAGAGGGAGAAATACGTGAGCAAGAACACTACTTTGTGAAGGTTAGGTTAAGACTCTTCTGCCTTAAATTCCAGAGATAAGAGAACCACTGCCTTCTTTCTAATTAAATCAAGAGGTTAAAAGGAACCCCCCCCCCCTCCCGCCCATCTTTCCCAGGTGATTCAGTGGTAAAGAATCTCTCTACCATTGCAGAAATTCCAGGACACTCGGGTCTGATCCCCGGGTCAGGAAGATCCACTGGAGGAGGAAATGGCAACCAACTCTGGTATTCTTCCTTGGAAAATCTCAAGGGCAGAGGAACCTGGCAGGCTACAGTCTATGGGGTTATGAAGAGTCATATGTAGCTGAGCACGCATCCCATCTTTTCAGGACTTGAAGTAAAACTCAAAAGGAGGAGAGCTAGGGATTCCCTGGTGGCTCAGATAATAAAGTCTTCCTTCCTGCAGTGTGGGAGACCTGAGTTCCATCCCTGGGTTGGGAAGATCCCCTGGAGAAGAAAATGGCCACCCACTCCAGTATTCTTGCCTGGAAAATCCCATGGATGAAGGAGCCTGGTGGGCTACAGTTCACAGGGTTGCAAAGAGTCGGACACAGCTGATCGACTTCACTTTAACTTTCAGAGAATTCCCAGGTGGTCCTGTGGTTAGGATTCCGTGTTCTCACTGCCAAGGGTGCAAGTTCAATCCCTGGTTGGGAAACTGAGATCCCATAAGTCATGAGGCATGGCCAAAAAAAAAAAAGGAAACTGGCTCCAAAGTCCACACCTTTGTTCCTAAACTCCACTGCCTCTCAAAGTGATTCTTTCCTGGGGGTTAGTGGGTCAACTTTACTATCGAAAATCAAGTGCATTTTACTTACAGGCACAGAAGATTTTCCTGAAGGAGCAGTGCTATGCGCTTATTTGCTCAGTCCTGTCCGACTCTTTGCAACCCCATGGACCCTAGCCCACCAGGCTCCTCTGTCCATGGGGATTCTCCAAGCAAGAATACTGGAGTGGGTGGCCATGCCCTCCTCCAGGGAATCTTCCCAGCCCAGGGGTGGAACCCACGTCTCCCACAGTGCACTGTCTGAGCCACGAGGGGAGGCCCTGAAGGAGCGGGAGGCAGAAGGAAAGCGCCCCAGTGATCTTGCTGACTGCTCTCCCTGCTCTGGTCATAGGACCCTCTCTGTCCCTCTCTTTGCTGTTGCTCAGTCGCTCAGCACGCCTGACCCGTTGGGACCCCATGGGATGTAGCCCTCCAGGCGCCTCTGCCCGTGGAGTTTCCCAGGCGAGGACACTGGAGCGCACTGCCATTTCGCTCTCCAGGGGGTCTTCCTGATCTAGGGATGGGCCTGGGTCTCCTGTACTGCAGGCAGTCTCTCTCTGTAACTATCCCAGTGGAGCCATTTGCTGACGCCCTGCTGTGGGGCTGGATTGCAGGTTGTTCATGCTGGTGCTGATCGGCGTCAGCATCGCCTGGGTGCCCATCGTGCAGTCAGCACAGAGTGGACAGCTCTTCGACTACATCCAGTCCATCACCAGTTACCTGGGACCGCCCATCGCAGCCGTCTTCCTGCTTGCTATTTTCTGCAAGAGAGTCAATGAGCCGGTAGGTATCAAGAGTGTCTAGAAAAGTCATTCGGGAACAGAAATTCCCGTCTGGATTTGTATATTCTCTGGGAGGAATTCTACTTCCAGAGACCTTGAGCAGGAATGAAGGTGCTGGTGAGGGTTTATATGGAAAATCCTCCAGGGACCTTGGGACTTTCCTCCTCCTTGCTGCAGGTTCTAAACTAATTCCCAAGTAATGATGTGTGCTTTCCATCTGCTCTGGGTGATTCTGACTGTGTGGCACTCTCTGAGAAGCTTGCAGCCTCTGGGCAAACAGCTCCATGGGAATGGCTAGCACAGGCTACCTCCTGGGTTCTGCAGGGCCAGGTTTTCCAGCCAGCACTTCTCAGGGCCCGGTGAAGGACCAAGAAGTGATACTCCAGCCAGATAGGGATAAGGGTGAGGGGACTTTGGATCTATAAAAGGGGCTGATGGAAAAGTTCCTTTCTCCTCTTCCTCTAAAAGACCCAATTTCTTTCAATGTCTTCAAGGAATACAGATTAGCTCACAAGTAATTGTGTTATAACTGAATGTGCCTAAATCTGGAGTCTGATGGCAATAGTAGCTGCAGGTAGAGAAATTGAAAGTATTTTTAAAGTTAAAGGGATTTTTTTTGGCACTGAGAACTGGGGTGCTATTCTAAACAAGGGCTTCCCAGGGAGCTCAGTGGTAAAGAATACACCTGCCAGTGCAGAAGATGTAGGAGACACGGGTCCAGTCCCTCCATTGGGAGAATCTCCCAGAGGAGGAAATGGCAGCCCAATCCAGTACTCTTGCCTGGAAAAGCTCATGGACAGAGGAGCCTGGCAGGTCCATGGGGTCGCAAAAGAGTTGGTTGGACATGACTGAGCAACTAAGAACACTCAAATACCCAGTCGAGTTACTAAAAGGTGGTAAACAGAACCGCTGAAAGCCTGACCTAACGTTCCTAGTCATATTCTGAACCCCAGTGTTCCTGTTTCAGATGGCCTGGAGTTCGTATTTCTCTCCCTGTTATTCTTTTGTCTCTGTCCCCCAGTGAATGCACAGCTGTTTCCCCAGTACAGTGTTCATTCACCGGGCTTTTCTTTCACAGGGAGCCTTTTGGGGATTGATCATAGGATTTTTGATCGGGGTGTCCCGTATGATTACCGAGTTTGCCTATGGAACCGGGAGCTGCATGGAGCCCAGCAACTGTCCCACGATTATCTGTGGTGTGCACTACTTGTACTTTGCCATCATCCTCTTTGTCATTACTATCATCGTCATCCTGGCCGTCTCCCTCTTCACCAAGCCCATCGCAGATGTGCATGTGAGTATCCGTGTAGGAGGCTGTCCTGCTTGGTTTCACGTTCATGCTGCAGCACTCAACTTGATTGCTTTGGCTCAGTTAGAGGTCCCTGACTCTCACGACTAAAATAGGCTGTCCTTGTCTTCAGGGTCACATAAAGGGACACATGGGCTTCCCAGGTGGCTCAGTGGTAAAGAATCCACCTGCAATGCAGGAGACCTGGGTTCGATCCCTGTGTCAGGAAGATGCCCCAGAGGAGGAAAGAGCAACCCACTCCAGTATTCTTGCCTGGGAGACTTTATGGACAGAGGAGTTTGATGGGCTACAGTCCATGGTGTTGCAGAGAGTTGGACATGACTTAGCAACTGAGCATGCACAGAAGGACAGAACAGGAAGTGCGGTTTGCCAGCAGAGCAGTGTCGAGAGTGTCTTCAGCAGGCTGCATTTCAGCCCAAGGGACTGTCCTCTGGATCCTGCTGCCCGAGTGACGGCTCAGGTGCAGAGCAGTGAGATCACATGGGCTGACACAGGGTTACCCCAGCTTGGATGCTTATTTCCCAGATAGGAGTGCATATTTCTTGCAATAGACTCTAGGTCATAGCTTCCAAAGGTCCCAGCAAGGGACATACCTAGTTGTAAAAATCACCACGCTGAGGGAAACCTGAAGCATGATATACCCTTTATTTTTTTTTTCCCAATGAAGCCTCCAAACAGTTGCCCATGGAATTTAAGAAATTTCTAACAGTATCAAACAGTATCGAAGTCTAATTGATTCAAGACTTCAAAGATGACAAGTACTCTTCTTTAGCTCTAGACGTCACTCTTGGTTTAGGGAATGTTTGCAGCCCTCCCAATGCAGATGAAGATTACCAGTTATGGGTGACTTTTTACCATAAGCAGTGAAGTCTGGTAACCCCGCACAGCTAGCATTCTACCCTTTTCAGGTTTCCAGGGAACAGAGCTAGAGGGTTAACCCAAGATCACATTTGTCTGAAGAGAAAGAGAAAGGGTTTTGTTGGTCCCTTTCTCATGCATACACAAAAATAGGAATCCGTAACAGACCTTTAACCTCACCACCAAATTTTCAAAACTGTGACCAACCTTAATGTCAAACAAAGATTGCTTTTATAGCAGCAGAACTGCCATCACGGTTATTGGCCAAATCTGTCATAGACTCTCTTTATGTTGTATCAACTGCTTCTTCAAAGTTTTTGAAAGTATTGTAGCCCTAAACACATTCAGTTCCATGCTTCTTGAAATAAAGTAGTTTCTGGTTTCATGTCAATATAAAGTATTCCTCCAGCTCTTCCTATTCTAACTGGCTCATGAGCTGACAATTAATATGGTACAAAAATCTGATCTTATTACACTGCTGGTCTGGATAAATGGGTGCCTGGCCTTGTTTCCTAGCCCGAATGCTAAAAGGAGCAAATTCATTTATCGTATGTAACAAGAGATCATTCATTCAAAACATTTCTATGCTCATGACAGTCTCAGCCTCTGAATATGCCCATATCCTAGGGAATGGTATGTGCATGTATATGATTTATACCACATTCCCAGCATATTCAGCGAGAGTGCTGTGGATGGCAACTGTTTTCTGTGTTGTTAATGGAGTTGAGAGCCACATTCCTTTCCCTTTCTCGACACACATCTCTTTGTTCTCCCAACTTCTTGGCCCAGGACACTACTTGGATCTTCCTGCTAACCTGTTCTGCTTTCTCCACAGCTCCACCGCCTGTGCTGGAGCCTGCGTAACAGCAAAGAGGAGCGTATTGACCTGGATGCAGAAGATGAGGACATTCAAGACGCCCGGGAGGATGCCTTAGAAATAGGTGATTTGCGGCTCAGAGCCTATTCCCAAGTTACTCCTCTAACCACAAGACCACCTTACTGAAGCCTTCACCAAGTGCCTTTAAAGCTCAGATCTCTCTTCTGGAGGGGAGTGAGGAGCAGGGTATGGGGTGAGATGGATAAATGGGTTTTTGGCAGTTTACTCAAGGCCTTGTCAAGGGGAGGAGGGGGATGCAGAATCGTCCCAGCTCTTCCCTTTTTGGTTTACAGTGCTCAGTGAGTAAGCACAGGTGAGATATTCACCACCCTGACTTGCTTTGGGGCTTGGCTAGGGACAAGGGAAGACACTAGCTTATAAACTGAAAGCAGTTGGAACCAAAGCTATGGTCAGTTCTAGTGATATCAGTGGGATGAGATAGAGGCCCTTAGGGCCTTGTGTTTTGCTGGCTCACCATCATGTTTAAAATATCAGATTTCCCTGTAAGTCCACTAAGATAATGCTTGTTGTTTGTTGTTCAGTCGCTAAGTCGTTTCTGACTCTTTGCGACCCCGTGGACTGCAGCCCACAAGGCTTCCCGGCCCTCACTCTCTCCTGGAGTTTGCTCAGACCCATGTCCATTGAGTTGGTGATTCCATCCAGTCATTTCATCATCTGCCATCCTCTTCTCTTTTTGCCTTCAATCTTCTCCAGCATCAGGGTCTTTCCAATAAATCAGCTGTTTATATCAGGTGCCCAAAGTATTGGAGTTTCAGCTTCAGCACCAGTGCTTCCAATGAGTATTCAGGGTTGATTTTGTTTAGGGTTGACTGGTTTGATCTCCTTGCTATCCAAGGGACTCTTAAGAGTCTACTCTGGCACCACCATTCGAAAGCATCAATTCTTCAGAGCTCTAAGATAATGCTTAGTCAATACTTAGAGACTTATCCTGATCATGGAGCAATGTTTTCCTCAATTTCTGTGTCGGAGCTTTTCCTCCCTGCATGGGAGGGGTGCACACATGGAGGGTGGTCGTGGTGATGTGTGCTGTGCAGAGGTCTGGGAGCACAAGGTCATGTGTGGTTTACTGGTACTGGGCTGGAGAGGGGAGGGCAGTGGTCTCTGACCATGGTGCTGAAAACAGTGTGCTTGACTTCATTATCTGCTGCTGCTTCTGCTAAGTCGCTTCAGTCGTGTCTAACTCTGTGTGACCCCACGAATGGCAGCCCACCAGGCTCCTCTGTCCCTGGGATTCTCCAGGCCAAGAGTACTGGAGTGGGTTGCCATTTCCTTCTCCAATGCATGAAAGTGAAAAGTGAAAGTGAAGTCGCTCAGTCGTGCCTGACTCAGCGACCCCATGGACTGCAGCCTACCAGGCTCCTCTGTCCATGGGATTTTCCAGGCAAGAGTACTGGAGTGGGGTGCCGTTGCCTTCTCTGATTTCATATCTAGTGAGTCACAAACCTGGGATTCTAACCCAGGTCTGCTCGCCTTTAATGCCACACTTGGGCTCAGAGGACAGAATTAGTTCCCTTGGTGGGCATCCACTTTTTAGTGGCAAGGTTATTTGAATGGTTTGACTCAGCAGTATCAGATCTTAAGCCCTTGAAGTGTTGCTCACTTGCTGCCCTGGATCAGGGACTGAACAGACCAATCCTTGCCACATGACTGGATCTGTTGTGAAGCCTTGGGATTTCCAGGTGCAGTCAGTACACTCTTGAGTCATGCCAAACTCATTGCTTTCAGTGATGTAGCAAACAGATATGGGTTTCTCTGGTTGAGAAGTGGGTTTTCCAGATTCTTCACATGTCACAGTCCCCCCAGTCAATGGTTAACATTTCTCTCTCATAAGCTATTATTTCTTGTTTGATTCTGAGTGTCTGAAATCAAAATGTATTTCCTTTGGGCCCAACAGAGGTAAAATATACCACCATAGCATATTATGTAGAATCCAACTGTTAACATCATCTTGTAATTAATTACATTTATTCAAACCTTAATCTGCACCATTTTTATTCCTGCAAACAAGAAAACTGGGAGTTGTGTGCAAAGTGGCAGATGTGTCAGGGCCTGATATCTCCTCTGGAGATCTTTTCTAGTGCCTCCTGCTTCTGTATCCAACAGTCCTTTTATTCCTTTCCCCAGACACAGAAGCTTCTGAGGAGAAAAAAGGATGCTTCAGGCGGGCCTATGACATGTTCTGTGGCCTGGACCAGCAGAAAGCCCCCAAAATGACAAAGGAAGAGGAGGCGGCCTTGAAGCTGAAGATGACCGACACCTCGGAGAAGCGCTTATGGCGGATGGTGGTGAACATCAACGGCATCATCCTGCTGGCCGTGGCTGTCTTCTGCCACGCCTACTTTGCCTGAGTCTTGCTTTCTGCTGCAGGCTGCGCTTGTGGAGGCTGGAGTCTCCACTCCGTCTCTCTTTGGTCCCATTCAGTGGTGTTGAAGGGACACCAGCCAGTTGTAAACTCTGCCCTGTCGATAAATGTGTACATTTGTAATTACAGGCTAGCTAGAGAAAAATCACTGATTTGCTGTTAACTTATATATTCGAGGCCAGTGTGGTACAGTCATCTGTACATATCAGAGCTGCAGAAGGAAATCCCGCTCATCCCAGTGTCTAGGAAAAGGCAGACTAAGATACAGAAGCCCCGTGATGTTTGATGCAAATTTTTCTCAGGTAGATTCAGCATGTTAATATTGTTTGTGATCCTTAAATACTGCTTAAAGAGTTGTGGTCCCCTGGTTACTACCACTTTCTCTATCTAACCTCCCCCGTCATTTTTTTTTTTTTTTTACTTTATTTTACTTTAAGAAAGCATCACCCTACTTCATGAAATCCTTGTCAAGTTTTCCTGGCATGAGAAAAATCAGCCTGATAAATTGATGAACATATTGAAGCTGAGGATGGGAGCTTGATGGGGTCTGTGTCCTGGGTGTTTGCTCTTTGAAGGAGAGGCCTGGACATGGCAGTACCAGTGCCAAGGAGAGGGATCCAGGCACCAGCCTCGGGCCAGGGGGGAAAGCAGATAATCTTGAGTCAAGAGGACTTTCTGGCTTTCTTGAAAGTGTTCCTTGTCAGTTCCTTGTGTTTGAGATTTCATTTATTTTGGATTTCCTGTGCCTGGACTATCTTAGCCACTCAGTAATGTTTGTGGACATAATGGACGATTTGTTAATAAATGCTTGTTTTCTTTTCGGGCTTCCCTGGTGGCTGAGATGATAAAGAGTCCGCCTGCAGTGCAGGAGACCTAGGTTTGATCCCTGGGTCGGGAAGATCCCCTGGAGAAGGAAATGGCAACACACTCCAGTATTCTTGCCCGGAGAATCCTATGGACAGAGGAGCCTGGCAGGCTACAGTCCCTGGGGTCACAAAGAGTTGGACATGACTGAGGGACTTCCCTTTTCTTTTTGGTTAACCTTATGGCTGCACAGAGTGCACTCTCTGGTGACTATAATGAATCGGGGTGCATTTTCCAGAGGCTCCACTTCCTCGTGGTGCTGATGTAATTGATTCTGTGTCACATAAGGAGCAAACATGCCTCTGGGGGCACTTGTCATCTCAGAGCCGCCGGACTCTCCTGAAACACTGATACTTTTAGCCCAAGATCCTCCTCCCCATGAGTTCAGGTGGCCACAGCTCTTTTTCCTTATGTGTCTTGATTGGTGATCATCCATTGAACAAGGTTAGAGTGGGCAGTCTCTGTTCCAGGTGGTAGTGTTCAACATTTTTATTTTCTGTTGTACCTCTTTCCTAAGGAGAAATTTTAAAAATTAAATTTAAATTTGATGAACTGTTTTGGTTCCACCTGTGAAATCTTTATCATTTTGTAATATAATCCTGTGAAAGTCATGATGTTTGTATTGACTGATTTGAGGCTAGCTTAGCAAATAGGTGAGATCTGAGGTTCTGTGGAGCAGCTGAGAGTAGTTCCTGGGGTGTAAAAATGGTTCAACAGGTAAAGAATGGCTTGGTCTTATGAAAGGAAAAGAAAATATTTGGTGTGCCCTCATATTCCCCTTAAGCCAGGCAGAGAGGAGGGAAAAGTGGAGAATTTCACATGGCCAGTATTACTCAGAGTACTCAGCTTTGTGGAGAGTTTGTGATATTTTTGAGCTCAGAGAGGATAAAGAATGATGACTGAAAGCTGGTGGATGGAGCAGGCATTAAGTGTCTAGATTGTCCTAGATTCTGTTTCTGGCCTTGCCAATGATCCACTGGGTATATTGTGATAAATTATTTTTTTTCTCAACTGTGTATTTTTCTCCTTGAAAAAATGAGGACCTTGGTGCTTATAGCATATACCTACCTCCTCTAGGTGTGACGAGGTCACTTTGAAAAGTGGATGAGTGAAAAGAGGGTGGCATCTTTCTTATGTACATGAAGAATGCCAACAGATGTTATATTAAACTGCATTTAGTCCTTTTCATTAAAATTTATTACTTTGGTAAAAAAAAAAATAAAAACATTGAAAAGCCATAACATCTTGATTTCCTGTTTTCTAGCCATTCTAGACAAATACTGACCATGTCTGTGGTGAGAATTAGTTGACACAAGATATGGATTAGGAAGCAGAAGCCAGGAAAGTTGAGAATAGAATCTAGCAACTTGAACAAGTTAACTGCATGTAGCAAAGTTTGGAGAGGATTTCAACTTCCAAACCGCTAGTAAAGATGAGGTGAGTCACTCTGCCTCCAATGCACAGTGTTCCATGAGAACCACTTGGGTAACCAGGGCCCAGTAAGTGATAAATTGTATTAGAATGATGTCAGGGATGCAGGAAAGAGATGTTTCTTTCCTCAGATGGGAAGGCATGTGCTGTGAGGCAGAGTGATTGCTCATTAATGTTAGTTTACAGAACTGAAAAACCATGCCCTGTCAGGAAAAAAGCTTTACGTATGGAGCTTCTTTACATATGGACTGACGCTGAAGCTGAAACTCTGTTACTTTGGCCACCTGATGCAAAGAACTGACTCATTTGAAAAGACCCTGATGCTGGGAAAGATTGAAGGTGGGAGAAGAAGGGGACAACAGAGAATGAAATGGTTGGATGGCATCACCAACTCAATGGACATCAGTTTGAGTAAACTCCAGGAGCTGGTGATGGACAGGGAGGCCTGGCGTGCTGCAGTCCATGGGGGTGCAAAGAGTCAGACACGACTGAGTGGCTGAACTGAACTGAACGTATGGAGGACCATTTTAAAAGGAATCTCTCAAAATGAGAAGATAAAGCTCCTTCTGTGCAGAATGATGTTGGTCCTGGGGCCTTTGACAGACCTGGTAGCATTTCTTACTTCTGTACAGCTGAGTCAGGCATTGGTGTTTACATGGAAAAATTTCTACCTCAAAAAAATTATTTTAAAAATTGGAGTATAATCGCTTTACAATGTTGTGTTAGTTTTGCTATACAACACTGTGACTCAGCCATGAGTATACATATATCCCCTCCCTCTTGAGCTTCCCTCCCACCCTACCCATCCCACCTGCTAGGCCATCACAGGGCGCTGAAGTGGGCTCCCTGAGCGATACAGCAGCTTCCTGCTAGCTAGCTATGTTACACGTGGTTGTGTGTCTATGTCAGTGCTGCTGCTAATCAAATTTCTACCTTTGAAACTCATTAGAGCTCTCACTTTTTACTAGTACTGAAACCACCATTTCCTGAAAGATCCGTTACAGCGTGTCGGCTTCACAAAAGCATGCCTTGGAAGAAAAACACATGTGTGCTTAGCCGGAGGAGAGAGATTGTTTTTTAACGTTACCCCCAACCCAGTCCCAAGAACACTCCTTCCAACCTCCAGATCGGATTTCGGTGAACCAAGGTTCGGAATGAGGTGCTGCTGCCCTGGCGGCTTGGTGGGGAAGGAATTAAGGTGGCGTGGGTGAGGCTAGCGGGGCAGGGTTGTCTGGCTGGCTCTGGAGGCTCCGGTGAGCGTTGCTCAGTCCCCGAGCTTCACGTTGCATCCGCAGCTCAGCCAGGGTTTCCGTCACATTAGCTTCTGCCCTTCCATGAGGGCTCTTCCGAGACTCCTAGCACAGAGGTAATGATGCTGCCTGGTTCTGGGCACACCCAGAGAGAAGCTGGTCCTCGTGTGGACCTGTGTTCCTAAATCACACTCAAAGGCCAAACGAAACATTAGATATTTCAGACTGGAAAAATCCAAATGAGAATTCTGACGCTTGGCTTGTATCTTCTGATAGTCCCGGAGTCAAGGTGCTGGAGTCCTGGGAGCCCCCGATGCTTTCTCTTTCACTGTTTGTTGAAAACCTCTGTGATCCTGCCATCCAAAGGCCCTGCCCCACCTGCCTTCTCCACCCTCAGGCCCTGTGGGTTCAGTGTGTAATCCTGTTGCCTTTTGCTGTATGACATCCACGTCAGATGATTGTTTCCACAGGAAACCATGACTCGGAACTGACTTTATCTGTCTGTAGGCTTAACTGTGTTCTCTTCTCCCACTCATTCGTTTGGTTAAGTCTAATTCCCTAGTGCCTCAGACGGCGACTGCAGGGGTCATGGCAACTAAGATCCCACGTGCCATTGGGTGTGGCCCCCCGCCCCCACCCCAGGTGATGAAGTTTAGAAAATAAAGGCTTTAAAAATGGTGATGTCTAGGGCTTCCCTGGTGGCTCAGTGGTAAAGAATCTGCCTGCCAGTGCAGGAAAAATGGGTTCGATCCCTGATCCGGGAAGATGCCACAAGCGCAAGCCGCAGATCAACCAGGCCCCGACTGCTGAGCCTGTGCTCCAGGGCCGGGGAGCCGAAACTATGGAGCCCACAGGCCGCAATTACGGAAGCGCAGGCGCCCCAGAACTTGTGCGCCACGACAGGAGAAGCCACGGCAGCGAGAAGCCCACTGGAGGGCAGCGCCCGCGTGGCGCAACTGGAGAAAAGCCCCCACAGCGAGGGAGACTCAGCACAGCCAAAAATAAATAAATAAACATTAAAAAATGGTGACGTCCGCAGTATGGAGGAGGCCACGCCCTACTCTCATCCTCCAATAAAAACACGGAAAGTTGGACAGAAACTGTCAGAACCAGTTTCGTGAGAATTCTAGAAAATGGTTTATAAAAGCTGATAGCGAACAAGCAAGCATGGAAGCAAGAAAAAGTCACCACAAACTGGCTGGCAGGCTTTGTGGCTCTCTTGCTCCTTTCCCTCACCCTCTCTGCGGTGGCAGCCTTGGAACGCGGCACCAGTCTTAGAGGAGGGGTGGCCCATGCTCCCAGCGCGGAACCACTTCCTGGGTCCAGAGAGGGCAGAGCAGACCACGCTCACAAGTGACCGTGTGAGCCTGTTCTCTCCTCCCTGGGTGGCTACCCGAAGGACTGACACTAGGTGGCGCTCTGTCTCACCTAACTGGACTCCAGAGCGAGAAAGCGTGGAAACACTGCAAGCCAAACTAACCAGCCGCAGAGGCCTGTTATTTCAAAACATACAATAGGGCGTTCCCTGGTGGTCCAGTGGTTAAGACTCCGTGCTTCCAAGGCAGGGGGCGTGGGTTCCATCCCTGGTCTGGGAACTAAGATCACACATGCCATGCAGCATGGCCTAAAAACAAAAAGTATAGCAGAGACTGCTTAAGGCAAAATCTTGGGGCGATGTCATTGGGAAATTAAGACATCCAAAAGCAACTATATATACTGGGGAATTTAGAAAGCCATATTTAGAAAGACCAGGGTAAGACACATGCTTAGAAAAGGCCTGAGAAGACCCTAAGCTTTCATCTTGGTCAGATCCAGTGCAAGCCTGGTTAGGAGCTGAAGAAGGGCCTCAAAACAGTCAATCTGGAAAACTGGGAGAACTCCTGGAATTCAAGGAAATCTCTATCAAAACAACTGAAGAGAAGCTAAGGAACAAAGACTTCCGAGGCCACATCAATAAAGAATATGGGCATTGCCACAATAGTCTGGGAAAGTCACTAAACAAATGAACTTGTACACCATTTAACAACGAATAAACTATACAAACAGCTCATGCAGCTCAATACCAAACAAGCTGATAAAAAAATGAGTGGAAGATCTAAATAGATATTTCTCCAAAGGAGACATTCAGGTGGCCAAAAGCACAGGAAAAGTTGCTCAACATCTCTAATTATTAGGGAAATGCAAATCAAAACTACAATGAAGGTATCACCTCACACCAGTCAGAATGGACATCATCAAAAAATCTACAAACAATAAATACTGGAAAGGGTGTGGAGAAAAAGGAACCTATCTACACTGTTGATGGAAATGTCAACTGGTACAGCAAGTATGGAGAACAGTATGAAGGTTCCTCAAAAATCCAAAAATCCCAGCAATCCCACTCCTGGGCATCCCACTCCAGAGAAAACCATAATTTGAAAAGATACACACAACCCACTGCTCATTGCAGCACTATTTACAATAGCCAGGACAAGAGACAACCTAAATATCCATCAGTGGCTGAAAGGATAAAGAAGGTGTGGTGCATGTATGCAGTGGAATATTACTCACCAACAAAAACAAAATAATGCCATTTGCACTGACCTGGGTGGACCTAGAGATTGTCATATTGAGTGAATGGCACCCCACTCCAGTACTCTTGCCTAGAAAATCCCATGGTCAGAGGAGCCTGGTGGGCTGCAGTCCATGGGGTCGCAAAGAGTCCGACACGACTGAGCGACTTCACTTTCACTTTTCACTTTCATGCATTGGAGAAGGAAATGGCAACCCACTCCAGTGTTCTTGCCTGGAGAATCCCAGGGACAGGGGAGCCTGGTGGGCTGCCGTCTATGGGGTTGCACAGAGTCGGACACGACTGAAGCGACTCAGCAGCAGCAGCAGCAGCCGCAAGCCAGAAAGAAACGAATATCATGTGATATTGCTCATACGTGGAATCTTAAAAAATGGTACAAATGAACTTATTTACAAAACAAACAGATGTAGAATACAATCTTATGGTTACCAAGGGGGAAAGACCCCCTGGAGGAGGAAATGCCAACCCACTCCAATATTCTTGCCTGAAAAATTCCATGGACAAAGGAGCCTGGGAGGCTACAGTCCATGGGGTCACAAAGAGTTGAACACAACTGAAGTGACTTAGCATGCACACATTAGTCAAATACTGTAGATAATACCAAGTAATTGAAACAAATGTGAATGTTTCTCAGAAGAAAGATGGTCAAATTATGGTAAATGATTTTATGGAATAATGTGCTACTAAAAAGAATGAGGGATACCTATATGTACTAATAGGTGAAGAGCTCCAAGATAAATTTTGTACTGAATAGTCAGTCATAGAGCAACACACAATGTCAAAATAAAACAAATACAGAGAAAGACATATTCCAGTAACAAAGCAAATAAAGAATTAATGTTAATATAGAAAATTAGATTTGGTAATTATTGCACAACTCTGACTATTCTTAAATAAACTTAATTATACACTTTAAATAGATGATTATGTAAACTATTTTTAAAAAGTAGTCTAAAAATCATGCAAGTTCTCTGGTGGTTCAGTGGCTGGGACTCAGCGCTTTCACAGCCAGGGCCCAAGTTTAATCCCTGGTTGAGGAACTAAGATCCTATAGCCACAAGGCATGGCCAAATTAAAATAAAAAAGAAGTCTAAAAATCAATGGCTTGATATGCTAACATTTAGTAGGGGGTGGCTTTATTTGAGATATAAGCTAATAATAAATTCACAAATCTATTAACAGCTGGTATTTTCAACTCATCTCTTCTTAACTATTAGGAAATATTTCTATTTTCGAAATTCTTGAGAGCAATGAAGGGAAGACAGAAGTTCACTTTGATAGATGAAGAGGTTATTATGTGAGGCAGAGTTGGGAGAGGCATTCCTTCTAAGTGGGAACCTCTGGAAATTGCAGAAAGCAAATGTAAGTTAGGGCAATCTGCCTGTTGAGCTATAAAAAAATTTAGACTAAGTGCTTCCAGTTTATGTACACCTTGAGTCAACTCACTGACTTTCTAAATTATCAGCTCTTTCTTTCTCTTTATTGACACAAACGAACAACAAAAGCTAAAATCCAGGTGTATGGCCATCTCCTTCAATAAACTGCTCATCTGCCTTTGCAACACAAAAAAGTTATACAAGTGAAAAATCACTAAAATTATCCTTTGCTTAATAAATACTCTAGTAGCTCAGACAGAGTTCAGGCAAAATAGCCATGGACAAAGACTGCCACTGCCAGGAGGATGAGGGCGTTGACGTTCACCACCGTCCTCCATAAGGGCTTCTCAGACGTGTCTGTCAGCTTCTTCTTCCGGGCTTCTTCCTCCTCTTTGCTCAATTTGGGGCCCTTCCTCTGCAAACCGCAGAACAAGTCATAAGCCTTCCTGAGACATACACGAGTTTCCTCAGGATTATCTGAAATGAAGAAATAAATGATCACAGAACACGGGAAATACAAATCCTGTCACTGTAGTACGGGTGATTATAAAGGATGATTATAGCTGCTAAATGGTACAGGAATCCCTGGCACACAGGGATAGATGGTGGATGGATGGACAGACAGACGGACACGTGGATGTAGGGATGGACTTCACATGTAGCAAACTGTCTTGGCTGTTGGGAAGGTAAGATTTTAAAGTCTACGTTTGCCATAAACTTAAGAGGTTTTTCCAAAGCTGAATTTTGTGGGCTGTTGGGAAGGTAAGATTTTAAAGTCTAAGGTTGCCATAAACCCTAAGAGGTTTTTCCAAAGCTGAATTTTGTGGCATTAAAAAAAAAAGAAAAGAAAGAAACAAAGACAGTTATGCAGAGTTTCTATGTGAAAATCGAATGTAAACCAGGCGTTACCACTGTCAACACCACCGTCATTGGCTTCTTCGTGCCTCTCCTCTTCCGTGTCTAAGTCAATTCGCTCCTCCGTACTGTTCCGAAGAGCCCAGCACAGGCGATACAGCTAACCAGAGACCAGAGGCAAGCTTGTTAGTGACAGCAAGTGCTTACAATAGTGCGATGATACATTTGTTTATTGCACAGTGCAAAAAAAAACAGCCCAGGAAAGCACAGACAGCAAAGAAAAGATCTTCCACCACTCTCTCCCACAAAAACATCTATCGTTTAAAATTATTTCTGCGTTTTTAAAAATAAAGTTATTTATGGTTTTAATAATATTTCTGTTTTCTGGTAGTTATTAAAAAATCATCAGTGATATGTTTAAAACCCCTATTTCCAGGTCCCATTGTATGGGACTCACACATGAGCTGAAGCTTTAAAAAGCAAAGAATCCTTTGAAAATGAGCATATCTGTTACTCATTACTCACATGTACATCAGGAATGGGTTTTGTTAACAGGGAAATTCCCAGGATGATCAGTATGGAAACAAAAAAGAGAATGAGGGCAAAGTACAGATAGTGTACTCCACAGATGACTCGGGGGCAGTTGCTGGCGGCCAAACAACTCCCCGTTCCATAGACAAACTCCGCGATCATACGGATGAGGCTGATCACAAAGCCAACAATTAGACCCCAGAAGGCTCCCTGAGAAAGAAACAAGAGTAAATGTTGTGTGTTTAGAAAAGACAACACACTCATTCAAGAAAGTCATAATTATCATCCTGTCTGTTTTCTCCCCTAAGGACCAGCAAACGGCTAACCTTGACCACAAGGTCGTCAAAGCAGGGGAAAATGAAAACACCTGTATTCCCAGTGGGCTGTTGCTTTCTGTGGCTCTGAAAGATCATTCCACTGTTGGTTCTCCAATTCCAGGACATTACTGCCTACCCCGACACAAACTGAAGTTTTCTTTGTGTTTGACTTTATAAATAAATATATATATATATATGTTAAAACTTGTGACATTGTGGCGAATAAACATAACTATGCCTTACGTTACACAATTTAAAGAATTGATATTAGGTAGTTTGACAACTTTATTAAACTTGTGACAATTAAAAGCATTTATTTTATCTGTGAAGTTGGTGGGAGTAGAAACATGTATCCCTGCTCCCCTGGCCAAAAATTTCTTGTTGTTGTTTAGTTGCTAAGTTGTGTCTGACCCTTTTGCAACCCCAGGGACTATAGCTCGCCAGGCTCCTCTGTCCATGGGATTTCTCAAGAATCCCAGTATTCTCAAGAATACTGGAGTGGATTGCCATTTTCTTCTCCAGGGGATCTTTCCAACCCAGAGATCGAACCCACATCTCCTGCACTGCAGGTGGATTCTTTTCCACTGAGCCACCAGGGAAGCCCGGTCAAGATGTTACGTTTAGGAAAAACAGGATTACATAGGAATTAAGACTGTGAGCTTTAGATGGAGGAAGACCTTAGTCTGTATCTCAAGATCCCACTTACTAATGTTAAGTAACATATGGAAAGAACATACATATTAATCTCTCTGCATCTGTTCCTCACCTGAAAATTATTATAATAAGGCTAATACCTGGGAACAAAGAAGCAATTAAATGTTCAAGGCCCATAATAATCAAATATATACATCATAATATAAACATTTTTTAAATCTTTATGAATGTAGTAGATTTTTTCCTAAGTACTTCATGTTTTAAACATCTTTTAAAATTTCTTACATCAACCTTTTAAGGTAGGCACTCTGATTGTCTTAATTTTACAGAGTCGAATGGTCTGATTAAGATCACAGTGATATTCAGTGGTAGAGCCAGGACTGGACCCTGGTGGTCTTACTCCAGACTTTGTGTTCCTCAGCTCTGTGACGAGGATGTAGATACTATTTTGTAAGAAATATAAAGACTGTACTAGAGTGTGCACTATGTTTCTATATATTCTAGTTAGAATTAGGAATTGTAGCTGACCACAGCTGAAATTGAGAGGGGCCTTGAATTGTATAAATAGGGTGGGAAGAATGCATCTTTCTACCAGTGAATGAAATACCTTTTTCTCACTCCAGCAGGGGAGAAGTTTCCTGATCCTCACTTACCTGTTCATTGACTCTTTTACAAAAGATGGCAAGCAGGAAGACAGCTGCGATCGGAGGCCCAAGGTAGCTAGAGATGGACTCTATGTAATGGAACAGCTGCCCATTTTGAGCGACCTGCACTAAAGGGACCCACACAATGCTGATGGCAATTAAGAGAATGATAAACAACCTGGGAAGAAAATAGGACGGTTTCAATGTTAGACAAAAGCCTTATTGGTACTTGCATTATGTTTTGAATCCATTCTGAGGCCATTCATTGTTTTGCCACATAAAATCAAGCTCCTTGACCTCACATGGAGCCACACTGTGCCTAGTGATTATCTGTTAGTAAAATTCTAATAAAGCAATTGCTTATCTATAATTAGTCATAATATCTTCAACAATGAGATTAAATACTCAAATGTCAGCAATTGACTAATCTGTAAGGTGGTTTATGCAATGTATCAATTGAAACTACAACACACTATTTCTATTAAGAAGCAATTATTTGCATGATAAAGAAAGCAGACTCCCATGGTGGTCTTTTATCCTAGCTTGAGAGAAACTAAGTCAGTTTGTATAGGTGGGAATTAAAACAGATATGCTGACTGAAGTGGCCAGAAATGCCACTTTGTGCGTTTTACTACTTGAGTACTTTGACAGGTAGAAAAAATCGGTTAAAATATTGATAAACAGTAAAAACCTACTAGAGGCTCCTGGGGTCCAGGGATCATGACTGATTCACTCTTCTAAACTCCAGTTATGCTTGTTGATAAGTAAACAAACAAGCACAGTTTACTGGACTTTCTGTAAAAGGTTCTCACTACCCTGTGCTCACCTGGAATAGCGACCTGAAGATTGCGAGACGAGAGGGGCAGGAGACTGAGGCACAAGTGTCTCATTTAATCTTTACAAAACCTCTGCACCTTTGCAATAACTAAATGTGATAAACCATGGCAAGTCTGAGCACGGTGCCTAGAACACAGTCTAAATTCAACAGATAACACCCACTAACCTAGTTGTTATCTTCATTGGAAAGCAAATCACACACGTCTCTTGCTCTTATCTTTGATTGATTTCTAACATACGTGGAATGAAATCCAAAGTCTTGCTATGGCTTGAATGGCCCTGTGTGCCCTTACCTCCCTTTGCCTCTCTGACTGTGTTTCCTGTCTCCCTCCCAGCTGCCCCTCATGTGCCAGCCTCACCCCTGTGGTCCTCACACGCGTGACACATGACTCTTGAAAGCACGCGGCACTTGCTGTTCTGTCCACACTGAGCCGTGGAATCACTCCTCTACCTCCCTCAGGGTTGCGCTCAAATGCGACACCCTCAAGGGAGGACTCCCGGAGCACCTGTCTTCAGTAGCCACCAGACTCTAATCCTGTCTTGCTTTTCTACCTTACATTTTTTGTTATCAGGTATAGAATGCGCACGCGCGCGTGCGCACACACACACACACACTCAGTCATGTCTGACTCTTTGCATCCTCAAGAACTGTAGCCCATCAGGCTCCTCTGTCCATGAGGCTTCCCAGGCAAGAATACTGGAGTGGTTTCCATTTCCACCTCCAGGGGATCTTCCCGACCCAGGGGTCGAACTCATGTCCCTTGCGTCTCCTTCATTGGCAGGTGGATTCTTTACCACTGAGCCACCTGGGAAGCCAGGTATAAAATACATTTATTGTTTACCTTTCTCACAGGGCATAAATCCCACAAGGGCAGGAAACTGCTTGTTATATATATGTCCTTTTTTTCATATTTGTATTCTGAGATGTAGTAGACATTTAATAAGAGAGATAAAAAGAAAAGCTCGTTAGTTGATCATTGAGACTTAATGTAGAATGATGCCTAAGACCACATACCTCTTAGTGTGACCACTGCCTCTTGGGACTTGCTGAATTCTAGTCCAACACAGTCCCCACCACAAAAGCACAGATGTCTTATTTTTCTTTCTGTCCTTTGTCCAGAGTCAAGATCTGAACCAAGTAAGCCCTTGGAATTTTTCCCTCAAGTGCTTAATTTACTAAAGCAATTGTAACTGTATTCAGTAATGCATAATTGTTTAGATAGGTGGTCAGTTTCTCTTAACACCTCATTTCTTAATGAATGTAGTTGATAAACTCCTTTGTAGTAGTGTGTGGATGGTTTAGATACACATGGAAGCTTCTAAAGACAATGCATTTAGTCTATCAGAGTAAGTAGGAAGTTTACACCCCCAGGGAAACATGGAAGGAGCATCATGATGACGTGGTTGGGAGATGGTGTGAGGGGAGGAATAAGAAACAGAGGTGTTTGAAAGTCTGGACAAAGCAACTATTTCACTTAAAATATGGCCCCCAATTTTGTAGCTAGAAAGATGAAGTTGAATTAAATGTCCTCTAATGTCTCTTCCAAATCTGTCTGCCAATTCAGGAGACACAGCAGACAAGGGTTAGATCCCTGGGTCAGAAAGATCATCTGGAGTAGGAAGTGGCAACCCACTCCAGTATTCTTGCCAGGGAAATCCCATGGATGGAGGAGCCTGGAGAGCTACAGTCCATGGGGTCTCAAAGGAGTCAGACACAGCTTAGCGACTGAGCGTGAAGGTCTCTTCCTCCTACTCTAGAATGCTATGGTTAGTTTCCTGAACCCAAAGTTGAGGAGGTTCTAGTTCATTTATCTGCCTTTTTCTTTCTTTCTTTTTAAAAATACTGATTTATTTGGTTGTACCCAGTCTTAGATCCCCAACCAGGGATCGAACGCAGGCCCCCTGCATCGGGAGTGCAAAGTCTTAGCCACTAGACCACCAGGGAAGTCCCTATGTCTGCTTTTTTGCAGAGAAATTTTAGACAGAAACCAGGAGTGTCTCACCGTCCAGCTATGAGGAGCTCTTTCTCAGATGCCCTCTTCCGGATCTTGGTGTACAGATCAATGGTGAAGAGGGCGCTGGCGCTGTTGAAGATGGAGGTCAGGGAGCTCATGAGAGAGGCCAGCATGACCGACAGCATCAGGCCTCGCAGTCCTGGGGCCGGGAGAGGGTGCAGTCACCGGTTAGGAACTGAGCACCATGGTTTACGAGGGCCTTGCCAGCCAGAGAGTTGTTCAAAGATGAAGTGTCACCGGGAACACTGACTGGCGTGCCTGTCGACACGGATCATCATATGGCACTTCCTGCACACCTCCTGGTGACTTGAGAACAGTCCAGCATAGACTCTTGGTTGTAAATATAAACTTAGAGGCCATTTGAAAGAGAGGAAAGCGGGTTCTGCCGCCTTTCTTTGGGGAGGAGATCTTGGCTTCCTGGAGGTTAGGGAACTGGAGAGGGAAAAGCCTAGGGGGAGGTTCTCTTGAAGACATCTTTGGTGGGCAAAGCAGAGTTTTGAAAAATTGTGGCAACTTCACCCTTCAGTTCCCTCTGCTTATGAGTGATGCCATGCAGGCCTCCCAGGGTGTGAAAGAGGGTGGAGGGGGTCACCTGCGGGTCGTGCTCCCTTCCTCTTGACAATGCTCATGTGGGTCCGGGAGGCGAAAGGTCACAAAAGAGTCAGCCAACCTCCGATGAGCCTAAGGCACAGGATCACCTGGCCACGGCTAAGCCCCTTACCCTGCTCACCATCCAGTATCCTAATTGCTTCCTTATTTCACATAATGTGTGGTTTGTTTCTTATCTCACCAAGCTGGAATGTGAATTTTAATAGAGGATTTTGTGCCTACTTCACTGATGTTTTCTGAGCACAAGGCAATGTCCGGCACATAGTAGGCACTCAATAAACAGTTGCAAATTAAATAGATTGAGGTATATAATTTGGGTACCACTGCTGTAAAGAAAGCAGAATGAATATTTAACCTCTAGTCCTCTGAACTTACAAGTTTATTGCTATGAAACTCTTTTATTGATAAATCAATCTTTTAAATGCCCCTGATTGCCTTGATAGTTTTGAATTCAGAGGAGTAAGAATTCTTCTAATAAGAATTATATCTGGTTCATTTCTGTATTCCCCAGGCCAAGAACAGGGCTGGTAGCCTGTGGAAGGTGTTCAAGAGAGGCTCGATGGAAACAACGGAATTAATGGAAGTAAGAATGGTTAAGGATTATGCCATAACCCTTTCTCATGGCCCATCTACAGACCTGGCCTCTGAGGCAGTCCCAGCACAAAGATTTATCAAGGTATGATTGATAGATATCAATTGTAGTTTTAAGGTGTACAACGTGATGTGAAATGATTACCATGGTCAGGCTAATTAACATATCCATCACTCACATGGTTACCATATTCTGGTTTTGTGATGATTATACTTGAGATCTATTCTCTTAGTTTTAAGTATTAGTAATATATTATTATTAGCTGTAGTTAATATATATACATATATATGTGTATATATATATATAGTTAATATATATACATTAGGTCTCTAGAACTTATTCATCTTATAACAGAAAGTTTATACCCTTTGATCAACATCGTCCCATGACTGCCCCTCTCCACCCTAGCCACTGACGATCACCCTCTACTCTCTGCTTCCTGGAGTTTGATTTCTTTAGATTCCACATATAAGTGATGTCATGCAGTATTTGTCTTCAGGTGCTTGACTTGTTTCACTCAGCATAAAGTCCTCCAGCTTCATCTATGTTGTTGCAAGTAGCAGGATTCCCTTCTTTTAAGGCTGAGTGCATGTATGCATGCTCAGTTGCTCAGAGGTGTCTGACTCTTTTTGACTCTATGGACTGTAGTCTGCCAGGCTCCTCTGTCTACGGGAATCTCCAGGGAAGAACTGGAGTGGGTTGCCATTTCCTCCTTCATGGGATCTTCCCGACTCAGGGCAAACTCGTGTCTTCTGCATTGCAGGCAGATTCTCTACCACTGATCTGTTGGGGAAGCCCTACAGCTGAGTACTGTCCACTTATCAACACCTCTCTCTCTCTCTCTCGAGTTCATCCGTCCATCTGTCTCGACCGAGTGTCACATTTGCTCCATCCAGTCATCTGAGCATGGATGTTTTCTTACCATTGGGCATCAGTTCCATCACCAGCATTGGGTAAGCATAGTTGGAGCAGCCGACTTTAACTCCACAGTGCTTCACACATTCCGAAGGTACAACACAGGCCACCTTCTCTGCGGGGGGGTGGATTCAAAAAAGTGGGTTCAGTGAGTGGGGCCAAACAGGTAAGATCTACAACCAATGGACATAGAGATAAGTTGTAAGATCATGGGTGAGAGGAATTTCCATGCATGGAAATTAGAGATTCAACTTTGAACTCCACACTCTGAAACTTTTGGCCCAGAATACGACCTCCTGAGTGTCTCATGCCTATAGCTCCCTGTGCACTGACCTAAGGGGCAGGGCTCTTCCCTGGGACGTGGCTGGCTGAGAGCAGTACAGCAAACAGAGGGAGCTGCCCCATCCTCCAACAAAGCTGCAAGAGTGCAAGTCCTCTGAGGAGCACAGAACTCCAGAGACGAAACCAACCGCACCCCATTTTTTTTCCCCTTAAACAGTGACAACAGATAGCAAAACTTGATTTAAAAAACCCCACCCAGAGTGCTAATACCTTAGCACTTTAACTTCTTTTGTTTTTTTTCAATAGTCTTCTCTAATCCTTTTCCACCAAATATATATATATATATATAATATATATATATATATATATATATATTTGCATTGCTATGGTAATTGTTGAGGTAATATTTTGTAAACCGCTTTTTACATTTAACATAATAGCTTCAGCATTTTCCTGACTTTTGAGATAGTCTTCAGTCCCTTGTGCGCAATTTTCTATGAAGAGGGATATAGTAATTTCTTTACTTGTTGGATATTTTCAACAACACTACAATGTTGCAGCAAGAACAAAGAAAGATTCTAACTTGCTGTGTAGGGGAATCATTTTAATGTGACACCACACCCCCACGGAAATAGTAGTCTTGAAATAAACATCATTTAAAAAATTTAAGACAAAAAAATAAAGGAGAGTGGGAATTGAAGCACAAGGAATACCTATAAGGAGCTACTTACAATAAAATAGATCATTTTGGGGGAAAAAAGGTGATTTTCTTTGTAACAAGATTTTAGCTAAATAAACTGATGCCCAGTTGAAAAATATGATGTGGATTCAGTGTTATCTGATGGATTGCCCCTCTAGAAGCAGAGGCCTTGCTTAGCTGAATATATTTCCTGTACCCTTCGTAATAAAAGAAGAGTTGATTTTTTAAGGAAGATTTTCAACATTAGCAGCTACTTGCAGCTGGCTCAGAAGTTAAAGTACCCATACAACCCAGTTCCAAAGCCCAGTCCAGTCTCCAACCATCTTGGAAGGACCAAGAAGTGACTGAATCTTGAAGACTTTCTCAGTCAAAGATGTCCTGGACTCAACCATCAGAGCTCACTCAGCTCACATTTTTCCAGTGTATCTCATCCTCCTGCATTATCCTCTAGACTAGCTTAAATCCAAGCCACTCATGAAAACAGGCTCGCAAGCTCAAATGTCTGCAAGGAGACAGGCGTACAGTACAAAAGAAATAAGGGAACAGAAGGTCAGCACTTCCTGCTTCTAAGCCCCTGCGCAGGCTGTTCTCTCCACTTGGGATTCTGATTTTACTGTCGCATGTAATGGGTTTTCTAGTTTATCGAAGTTTTTATCTATCTTGAAACTACTACTCAGAATTCACATGTAATTAAAAAAAAAAAAGGATCTATGGATTCAAGACTCACCTGTGAACAGGATGCGGCTGATCATCCCTGGCATCACCATGAGGAACATGGGCAGCAGCTTCAGGTACCCACACATGATGCAGGCGGCCTTCACGTGTGACATGTCCTTGCCTGACAGGCAGCGCTGCACAATGACCTGCCAGGGAAACGTGATGTAGTCACGAGAAAACGGAGGGTGACTTCCATGAAGGGGAGCACCTCTCTTCAGAATTAACGTTACAGTGAAAAAGAGAGTCTGGTAGTGGAAAATAACGGGCTTCAGAGAAAACTGGAACTTGAATCCTTGCTCCTCTTACATGAGTATTTGACTTCTCTGAGTCTCAGTTTTTTCATCTCTAAATAGGGTTATCTCTTGTAGGGCGTCCTGAATATTTGGTATGTTTGTCAGACTCTTGTTACATTTAAATCAATACCTGCTGCTGCCGCCTATCAATCACTACTATTAAAGCATGTTTACAGCTCCCAGGCTGTATTGCAACAAAGGCCCTGTGCTCTTCCAGATACAGAGCTGTCACTATTGATTTTTGCCACAAGTTGTGCCTTTGATATGTGTGTGTGTGCATGTGCTCAGCCCCTCAGCCATGTCTGACTCTTCGTGACCTCATGGACTGTAGCCCACCAGGTGGACTTTTCCAGGCAAGAGTACTGGAACAGTTTGCCATTTCCTATTCCAGGGGATCTTCCTGACCTAGGGATGCAAACTATCTCCTGCATTGGCAGGCAGACTGTTTACCACTGTGTCACCTGGCAAGTCTTTGATATTTTACTAAGTATGTGATAAATAAGTCACATACCCATTAGCTTCTCTCTACTATTGTTAGGCAATTATCCCGAAGGGAAAGCAAGCTCATTGACACAGAAACACCAGAGCCAGGCGGCCATCAGAATAGAATTCTGAGATATTCATCTCTAGATTTCTTCAGACCACATTGAGTTATGAATCAAATATGATGGTCCTGGGAAAATGAATGTATATAATTTCATAATTCCTACTTAAGTTGTACAATTTCTTGGCTAATAAATTTCCTAGCAAAGCAGAACTTCTAACCATAATAACATTTTGATGTCACTCTTTCTTCTCAAGGAATGTTGTAAAACGAAGATGCCTTTTTCTGATTAATTGTCTTTGGGGAGAGAGATCTGTTAGGGACAGTGGCGGTGATATTTAGTGCTGAGGGAGCACACGATATTTTTGGACAAAGGCCTAGAAGCTGATGGTTGGAGGAGCAACACAAATTACAGGTGAGGAGAGAAGCCCCGTCAGCAGACAAGCAGGTTCAGCCCCTACATCTAAGAAGAATGTGAGGCCACTTACAGGAAGTCAGTCAGTTAGTCAGAGGCAAAATATAAGTAATAAAGATGGTTCCACACGGCTGTGGCGTCAGGATGCATTCTTTGATAGATATGTTGAGGAAATCAGTTTACTATACAGAGAAAAAGAGAACCGACACTAACATCATGTGTGGCCATTGATGTGAAGTGAGTTAAAATTGTGAAACTAGAAGCTTAAGTTGACAGAGACTATTTAGGAAGAAGAAAACTTAAAAAAAAAAAAAACCCACCAAAATAAAAACAAACTCATTTGCTATAAAAAGGAGCTTGCAGAAAACAAAAAAATAAGATCTTAGAAGCTTTAAATACAAAGGCAGAAAAACTGGAGGATAAAATTAAGAAAGTCTCCTATTAAGTAGATCAAAAGACCAAGAGACGGATGATGGAGAGAAGTAAAAACACTCAGCGAACCAGCTGAGGAAGACCAACATCCAAAAGTAGAGTTCCAGATACAAGAAAACAAAATGGAAGGCAGCAAAGAAAGAATCTCCCCAAATTATTCAAGACATCAGTTACCTGATCAAAGAAGAAGTTCACAGCGGCCTGTCGTAATAGATAAAAATAAATCTACACACAATAGTAGATTGTGGTGAAATTTCAAAATATTGAGGCCAAAGGAAAGGCAAGTTTCCAGAGAGAAAAAGCAGTTGTTCAGCTACTCAGTCATGTCTGACTCTTTGTGACTCCATGGACTGCAGCACACCAGGCCTCCCTGTCCCTCACTAACTCCTGGAGTTTGCCCAAGTTCATGTCCATTGAATCGGTGATGCCATCCAACCATCTCATACTCTATCACCCTCTTCTACTTCTGCCTTCAAGTTTTTCCCCAGCTGAGTCACATCCAAAAGATCATGAATAACTTCAGGCTTCTCACCTGTGATGGTGGAAGTCAAAATACAATGAATCGATGACTCTGGGAAGATTATTCAACCTACAAATGTGCACATAGCCAGAGATCAATTTCCTAAGAGGTGGAGTGAAGACATTTTGAAACACGCAAATTCACAGCAAATGTATCTCCCTTCTTTCTCAGCCACTAACTGGATAATTCATTGCCTCAAAGAGCAGGATTAAAAAAGAAAGATGATGATGTAGAATAGTGGAAATAGGAAATACAAGCCAAGAATGAAGCAAAGGGGATGTCACATATAGTAGTGAAGGGAGTTCTGAGTTAGGATGAGCACCAAGCGTAGTGGACAACCCGAGAGTTGGTGAGAGATGAAACGCTGTAAGAGAAAACGAGGAGCTCATGGAACACTTGACGCGCTTGCAGGAACTGAGAGGAGATTTAGGCAACGTGCTGAGGGTTTGCTATTGAATGAGCAATAATCACCAAGAAAATTTAAAACAAAAGCATGTAGAGTTATTCATTTTAGGAAAAAGAAAAAGCTAAAGAAAACTCAATCAGAGAATATTATGTAGCTCGGCTGTGAGTTACATTCATGTAGTCACAAAAATTGCTGCATTGAATGCACATCTCGCCAAAATTGTGAACTGGATCCATTAGGGAGATGAATGAACAGGAGGTGTGCCTGTAGGGGATTGAGAGTGGAAAACTGAAAAAGCTTACCTCTCATCTCTCCTTATGGGAAGCCAATAGAAAACTCTAGAACTGGAACACTAAGAGGGAGCAATAAAGGATTTATTTGAATCTCCCGGGAATCAGGTTTATGAGAAAATTCTGATTCAGTGGGTGTGGGTAGCATCTAAGAGCATTCGTTTCTAATGAACTCTAAGGTAATATCCATGCCAGTTGTTCACTAACTATACAGTGAGTATAGGATTTAGAGAATAAAAATACATACCAAAATACTTAACTGAGGGAGCTGAAATTGTTTGCCTTTGGGAGACAAGAAATAGGTAGCAAGTTGGACAGCAGAGAGCTATTTTTCGTAACAGTCTTAGTCACTCAGTCACGTCCGATTCTTTGTGACCCCATGGCCTGCCAGACTCCTCTGTCCATGGGATTCTCCAAGCCAGGATCCTGGAGTGGGCTGTCATGCCCTTCTCTAGGAGTTCTTTCTGACCTAGGGATCGAACCCGGGTCTCCTGCTTTGCAGGCAGACACTTTACCATCTGAGGCACCAGGAAAGAGTCCTCTTTTTTTTCATTTTTCATAGCAAGCATTGTAATAGAAGTGTTTGGCTCTTTAAATGATGTATGTGCGTGTGTGAAATAGAAACTAGATGTTTTTCTATGAGTAGAAAAAGAACAACATGAACATATTCAAGTATCAGACACACACACACACACACACACACACACACACACACACACACTGAGTTTACCTGATCTGTACACCAATACCACACAGCTACAACGGTCATTCCAAATATTGTTCCCGGCCATGGAATATCCCCAGTGACGGCGTCTCGGAAGATATGGAAGGAGTCCCCCTGAGGTGTGTAACACTTGGATTTGATTGTCAGGTTGTCCCCCTCCACTATGGTTGGGATGGCATTCATGTACTTCTCTGTAAAATTCTCGTAGCCTCCGACTTCGGCAAAAGCTGAAAAGGAATTGGATAAAATTCAATTTCTGTCAAATCTTAGATATCTAAAATGTTCATAATCACTCCTTTGTCGTGGAGGTACTCAAACACCTCCGATCAGACCGTGTGTGGTGAGGGGAAATAGGGAAACTTACCCCACTGGGAGGGTCTGGAAAAGCTAGCCAGGCATAGGAAAGAACCAGAAAGGATGGAGACCTTGGAAAGATAAGCCCAGACCTTTGGGACAACTTAGAAAGGTTCAGTTCAGTTCAGTTCAGTCGCTCAGTTGTGTCCGACTCTTTGCGACCCCATGAATCGCAGCACGCCAGGCCTCCCTGTCCATCGCCATCTCTCGACTCTTTGCAAGTCCATGGAATTCTCCAGGCCAGAATACTGGAGTGGGTAGCCTTTCCCTTCTCCAGGGGATTTTCCCAACCCAGGGATCGAACCCAGGTCTCCCACATTGCAAGCAGACTATTTACCAGCTGAGCCACAAAGTAAGCCCTATAAAGGTTCAGATGACACAAAATTCATCAGAGTAAATTTTAGAGTGGTAGATATTACAATTCTACATTTGTAGAGTTGAGTGTGACAGTTTACTTCTTTATTTATTATTTAACTTAGCACTAACACGTTTGTGTGTACCAAACACTGTGGTGGGATTATGTGCAAAATGAACGTGCAAGGCAGAAACTCAACCTAATGGAAGATGCAGACAATACAAGGAAATTGTTCTGATAAGGGAAATATGGTTTGTAGCAAAAATACATGGAGCACCTAGGAGGTGAGAGTCTACCCATAAGGATAGGATAAGTGAGTCTTAGAGAAGCTGATGCCAGGGTGTACACCATTGAGGCCAGAAACCAAAGGAGCATGAACGAGAACAACAGAAATTCTGGTTAAGTAGCAAGTTCACAAGGAATTGAGAGTAGCAGTTGCCTCAGGAATAGCATTGTACGATAGAACTTACTACAATGATGGGATCGTTGCATGTCTGTGCTGTCCAGTGGTAACTGCTGCTGTTGCTGCTAAGTCGCTTCAGTCGTGTCCGACTCTGTGTGACCCCATAGACGGCAGCCCACCAGGCTCCCCCGTCCTTGGTATACTCAAGGCAAGAACACTGGAGTGGGTTGCCATTTCCTTCTCCAATGCATAAAAGTGAAACGTGAAAGTGAAGTCACTCAGTTGTGTCTGACTCTTAGCGACCCCATGGAATGCAGCCTACCAGGCTCCTCCATCCACGGGATTTTCCAGGTAAGAGTACTGGAGTACTGGCCACATATTCAGTTCAGTTCGGTCGCTCAGTCGTGTCCGACTCTTTGCAACCCCATGAATGGCAGCACACCAGGCCTCCCTGTTCACCACCATCTCTTGGAGCTCACTCAGACTCACGTCCATCGAGTCCGTGATGCCATCCAGCCATCTCATCCTCGGTCGTCCCCTTCTCCTCCTGCCCCCAATCCCTCCCAGCATCAGAGTCTTTTCCAATGAGTCAACTCTTCGCATGAGGTGG
>SJYT01054879.1:9791-25156 GCA_006410635.1 Cephalophus harveyi | reverse complement strand
AAAAAAAAAAAAGTGTCCACCACCATCCCCCTTGTGTCAGGGCGGAAAACAGACACTGAAGAGACCAGCAAACAGAAGAAGCTAAAACAGAGGGAACCACCTTAGAAGTATAGATCTTAAGAAATATAAGCCAGACCAAGGAACTATCCAAAAATGAACTGACCCCACACTGCCCACAATGACACCAGAGAAAGTCCCAGATATACCTTTACTATTTTTACGATCATTCTTTTTTTTTGTTTTGTTTTGTTTTTTCTTCTTTTTTTAAATTGTAACTTTTTTAATTTTTAAGTTCTTAAAGCAAACGCCATATATATACTTTTTGTGGTTGTTGTTTTTAATAATTCTTGTGACTTTTTTTTCTTTCTTCTTTTCTTTAATATTGTATTTTTGAAAATCCAACCTCTACTCTAGATTTTAATCTTTGCTTTTTGGTATTTTTTATGAATTTTGTACCTTTAAAAACCCAATCTTCAGTACCCATTTTTACTTGAGTGAGATTACTGGCTTGACTGCTTTGTCCATATTTGGACTCTCCTTTTTCTCCACCAGGTTGCCTCTGTCTCCTCCCTCCCCCTTCTCTTCTCTACCCAACTCTGTCAGTCTCTGTGTGTTCCAGATGGTGGAGAACACTTAGGGAACTGGTTACTGGGTGGATCTGTCTCTCTCCTTTTCACTTCCTGCTTTTACCCTCCTGGCCACCTCTGTCTCCTTCCTCCCTCTCCTCTTCTCTGTATAACTCCGTGAACATATCTGAGCCATCCAGACAGTGAAGTGCACATAAGGAAGTGATTACTGGCTAGCTTGCTCTCTCCTCTTCTGATCCCACTTCATCTCATTCCAGCCACCTCTAACTCCCCCCTCCCTTCTATTCTCCATGTAACTCAGTGAACCTCTCTGGATGTCCCTCAGTGTGGAGAAACTTTTCATCTCTAACCTAGATGTTTTATCATTGGTGCTGTAGAGATGGAGAAGTCTTGAGGCTACTGTAAAAATAAAACTGAAAACCAGAAGCGGGAGACTTAAGTCCAAATCCTGAGAACATCAGAGAACTCCTGACTCCAGGGAACATTAATCGATAGGAGCTCATCAAATGCCTTCATACCTACACTGAAACCAAGCACCACCCACGGGTCAACAAGTTCCAGAGCAAGACATACCATGCAAACTCTCCAGCAACACAGGAACAAACCCCTGAGCTTCAATATACAGGCAGCTCAAGTTACTCCAAAACCACTGACATCTCATAACTCATTACTGGACACTTCATTGCACTCCAGAAAGAAGAAATCCAGCTTCAGCCACCAGAACTCTGACAAAAGCTTCCCTAACCAAGAAACCTTGACAAGCCACTGATACAACCCCATCCACAGCAAGGAAACTCCATAATAAAGAGAACTCCACAAACTGCCAGAATACAGAAAGGCCACCCCAAATGCAGTAATATTACCAAGATGAAGAGACAGAGGAATACCCAGCAGGTAAAGGAATAGGATAAATGCCCATCAAAGCAAACAAAAGAGAAAGAGACGGGAATCTACCTGATAAAGAATTCCAAATATTGATAGTGAAAATGATCCAAAATCTTGAAATAAAAATGGAATCACAAATAGTCTGGAGACAAGGATTGAGAAGATGCAAGAAAGATTTAACAAGGACCTAGAAAAACTAAAAAAGAGTCAATATAAAATGAATAATGCAATAAATGAGATCAGAAACACTCAGGAGGCAACAAATAGTAGAATAACAGACAGAAGATAGGATTAGTGAAGTAGAAGATAGAATGGTAGAAATAAATGAATCAGAGAGGAAAAAAGAAAAACGAATTAAAAGAAATGAGGACAATCTCAGAGGCCTCCAGGACAATATGAAATGCTCCAACATTCGAATTATAGGAGTCCCAGAAGAAGAAGACAAAAAGAAAGACCATGAGAAAATACTTGAGGAGATAATAGTTGAAAAGTTCCCTAAAATGGGGAAGGAAATAATCACCCAAGTACAAGAAACCCAGAGAGTCCCAAACAGGATAAGCCCAAGGTGAAACACCCCAAGACAGATATTAATCAAATTAACAAAGATCAAACATAAATAACAAATATTAAAAGCAGCAAGGGAAAAACAACAAGTAACACACAAGGGGATTCACATAAGGATAACAGCTAATCTTTCAATAGAAACTCTTCAGGCCAGGAGGGAATGGCAAGACATACTTAAAGTGATGAAAGAAAATAACCTACAGCCCAGATTACTGTACCCAGCAAGGATCTCATTCAAATATGAAGGAGAAATCAAAAGCTTTACAGACAAGCAAAAACTGAGAGAATTCAGCACCACCAAACCAGCTCTCCAACAAATGCTAAAGGATATTCTTTAGACAGGAAACATAAAAAGGGCATATAAACCCGAACCCAAAACAATAAAGTAAATGGCAACAGGATCATACTTATCAATAACTACCTTAAACGTAAATGGGTTGAATGCCCCAACCAAAAGACAAAGACTGGGTGAATGGATACAAAAACAAGACCCCTATATATGCTGCCTACAAGATACCCACCTCAAAACAAGCGACACATACAGACTGAAAGTGAAGGGCTGGAAAAAGACATTCCATGCAAATAGAAACCAAAAGAAAGCAAGAGTAGCTATACTCATATCAAATAAAATAGACTTTAAAACAAAGGCTGTGAAAAGAGACAAAAAAGGCCACTACATAATTATCAAAGGATCAATCCAAGAAGATATAACAATTATAAATATATATGCACCCAACATAGGAGCACCGTTATATGTAAGACAAATGCTAACAAGTATGAAAGGGGAAATTAACAATAACACTATAATAATGGGAGACTTTAATACCCCACTCACATCTATGGACAGATCAACCAAACAGAAAATTAACAAAGAAACGCAAACTTTAAATGATACAATAGACCAATTAGACCTAACTGATATCTATAGGACATTTCACCCCAAAACAATGAATTTCACCTTTTTTCTCAAGTGCTCATGGAAGCTTCTCCAGGATAGATCACATCCTGGGCCATAAATCTAACCTTGATAAATTCAAAAAAATCGAAATCATTCCAAGTATCTTTTCTGACCATAATACATTAAGATTAGATCTCAATTACAAGAGAAAAACTATTAAAAATTCCAACATATGGAGGCTGAACAACACGCTTCTGAATAACCAATAAATCACAGAAGAAATCAAAAAAGAAATCAAAATATGCATAGAAACGAATGAAAATGAAAACACAACAACCCAAAACCTGTGGGACACTATCAAAGCAGTCTGAAGAGGAAAGTTCATATCAATACAGGCATACCTCAAGAAACAAGAAAAAAGTCAAATAAATAACCTAACTGTACACCTAAAGCAACTAGAAAAGGAAGAAATGGAGAACCCCAGAGTTCGTAGAAGGAAAGAAATCTTAAAAATTAGGGCAGAAATAAATGCAAAAGAAACGAAAGAGACCATAGCAAAAATCAAGAAAGCAAAAAGCTGGTTCTTTGAAAGGATAAATAAAATTGCCAAACCATTAGCCAGACTCATCAAGAAACAAAGAGAGAAAAATCAAATCAATAAAATTAGAAATGAAAATGGAGAGATCACAACAGACAACTCAGAAATACAAAGGATCATAAGAGACTACTATCAGCAATTATATGCCAATAAAATGGACAACGTGGAAGAAATGGACAAATTCTTAGAAAAGTACAACTTTCCAAAACTGAACCAAGAAGAAATAGAAAACCTTAACAGACCCATCAAAGCACGGAAATTGAAACTGTAATCAGAAATCTTCCAGCAAACAAAAGCCCAGGTCCAGACGGCTTCACAGCTGAATTCTACCAACAATTTCGAGAAGAGCTAACACCTATCCTACTGAGACTCTTCCAGAAAATTTCAGAGGAAGGTAAACTTCCAAACCCATTCTATGAGGCCACCATCACCCTAATACCAAAACCTGACAAAGATGTCACCAAAAAAGAAAACTACAGGCCAATACCACTGATGAACATAGATGCAAAAATCCTTAACAAAATTCTAGCAATCAGAATCCAACAACACATTAAAAAGATCATACACCATGACCAAGTGGGCTTTATCCCAGGGATGCAAGGATTCTTCAATATCCACAAATCAATCAATGTAATTCACCACATTAACAAACGGAAAAATAAAAGCCATATGATTATCTCAATATATGCAGAGAAGGCCTTTGTCAAAATTCAACATCCATTTATGATACAAACTCTCCAGAAAGTAGGAATACAAGGAACATACCTCAACATAATAAAAGCTATATTTGACAAACCCACAGCAAACATTATCCTCAATGGTGAAAAACTGAAAGCATTTCCCCTAAAGTCAGGAGCAAGACAAGGGTGCCCACTTTCACCGCTACTATTCAACATAGTTCTGGAAGTTTTGGCCACAGCAATCAGGGCAGAAAAAGAAATAAAAGGAATTCAAATTGGAAAAGAAGAAGTAAAACTCTCACTGTTTGCAGATGACATGATCCTCTACACAGAAAATCCTAAAGACTCCACCAGAAAATTACTAGAGCTAATCAATGAATATAGTAAAGTTGCAGGATATAAAATCAACAGACAGAAATCCCTTGCATTCCTATACACTAATAATGAGAAAGTAGAAAAAGAAATTAAGGAAACAATTCCATTCACCATTGCAACGAAAAGAATAAAATACTTAGGAATATATCTACCTAAAGAAACTAAAGACCTATATATGGAAAACTATAAAACACTGATGAAAGAAATCAAAGAGGACACTAATAGATGGAGAAATATACCGTGTTCATGGATCGGAAGAATCAATATAGTGAAAATGAGTATACTACGCAAAGCAATCTATAGATTCAATGCAATCCCTATCAAGCTACCAGCGGTATTTTTCACAGAACTAGAACAAATAATTTCAAGATTTGTATGGAAATACAAAAAAACCTCAAATAGCCAAAGCAATCTTGAGAAAGAAGAATGGAACTGGAGGAATCAACCTGCCTGGCTTCAAGCTCTACTACAAAGCCACAGTCATCAAGACAGTATGGTACTGGCACAAAGACAGAAATATAGATCAATGGAACAAAATAGAAAGCCCAGAGATAAATCCACACACCTATGGACACCTTATCTTCGACAAAGGAGGCAAGAATATACAATGGAGTAAAGACAATCTCTTTAACAAGTGGTGCTGGAAAAACTGATCAACCACTTGTAGAAGAATGAAACTAGATCACTCTCTAACACCACTCACAAAAATAAACTCAAAATGGATTAAAGATCTAAATGTAAGACCAGAAACTATAAAACTCCTAGAAGAGAATATAGGCAAAACACTTTCCGACATAAATCACAGCAGGATCCTCTATGATCCACCTCCCAGAATACTCGAAATAAAAGCAAAAATAAACAAATGGGATCTAATTAAAATTAAAAGCTTCTGCACAACAAAGGAAACTATAACCAAGGTAAAAAGACAGGCTTCTGAATGGGAGAAAATAATAGCAAACGAAGCAACTGACAAACAACTAATCTCAAAAATATACAAGCAACTCATGCAGCTCAATTCCAGAGAAATAAACGACCCAATCAAAAAATGGGCCAAAAACTAAACAGACATTTCTCCAGAGAAGACATCCGGATGGCTAACAAACACATGAAAAGATGCTCAACATCACTCATTATCAGAGAAATGCAAATAAAGACCACAATGAGATACCATTTCACACCAGTCAGAATGGCTGCGATCCACAAGTCTACAAGCAATAAATGCTGGAGAGGGTGTGGAGAAAAGGGAACCCTCTTACACTGCTGGTGGGAACGCAAACTATTACAGCCACTATGGAGAACAGTGTGGAGATTCCTTAAAAAACTGCAAATAGAACTGCCTTATGACCCAGCAATCCCACTGCTGGGCATACACACCAAGGATACCAGAATTGAAAGAGACACATGTACCCCAATGTTCATTGCAGCACTGTTTATAATAGCCAGGACATGGAAACAACCTAGATGTCCATCAGCAGATGAATGGATAAGAAAGCTGTGGTACATATACACAATGGAGTATTACTCAGCCATTAAAAAGAATACATTTGAATCAGTTCCAATGAGGTGGATGAAACTGGAGCCTATTGTACACAGTGAAGTAATCCAGAAAGAAAAACACCAATACAGTATACTAACATATATATATATGGAATTTAGAAAGATGGCAATGATAATCCTGTATGTGAGACAGCAAAAGAGACACAGATGTAAAGAACAGACTTTTGGACTCTGTGGTAGAGGGAGAGGGTGAGATGATTTGGGAGAATGGCATTGAAACATGTATACTATCATGTAAGAAATGAATCGCCAGTCTATGTTTGATACAGGATACAGGATGCTTGGGGCTGGTACACTGGGATGACCCAGAGAGATGATATGGGGAGGGTGGTGGGAGGCAGGTTCAGGGTTGGGAACTCATGTACACCTGTGGTGGATTCATGTCAATATATGGCAAAACCAATACAGTATTGTAAAGTAAAAAAAATTAAAAAATAAAATAAAAAGAGAACATGGAACATTCTACAGGATAGATCATATATGAGATGACAAAACAAGTTTTAGCAAATTAAAGAAGATTCAAACCATGCCAATCTTCTTTTGTGACCATGAAACTGCTGCTAAGTCGCTTCAGTCGTGTCCGACTCTGTGCGACCCCACAGACGGCAGCCCATTGGGCTGCGCCATCCCTGGGATTCTCCAGGCAAGAACACTGGAGTGGGTTGCCATTTCCTTCTCCAATGCATGAAAGTGAAAAGTGAAAGTGAAATCGCTCAGTCATGTCTGACTCAGCGAACCCATGGACTGCAGCCTACCAGGCTCCTCCATCCATGGGATATTCCAGGCAAGAGTACTGGAGTGGGATGCCATTGCCTTCTCCGGACCATGAAACTAGAAACCATAAAAAAAGGAAAATAAAAGATTACAAATACGTGAAAATTAAACAACATATTACCAAACAACTAATGGATCAAATAAATAATCAAAAGCAAAAAAATCCTGAAGCAAATAAAACTGGGAACACAAAATTCTTAAATTTATGGGAGACAGTAAAGCAATTCTAACAGCAAGGTTTATAGAAATAAAATCTTATATTGAGGGAAAAAAAAGAAATGTCTAAAATAAACAACATAACTCTACACTCAATGAACTAGAAGAAGACCAAATTAAGCCCATAGTTGGCAGACAGAACAAAACAAAGATCAGGGCAGAAACAAATGAAATAGAGAATAGGAAAAAATAGAAATGTTTGATAAAATTGAGTTGATTTTCTTAAAAGGTTAAACAAAAATCCAAATCATAAGCTAGATTTACCAGGGGAAAAAAAAAGAGAGGGGATTCAAATAAATGAAATTAGAAATGAAAAAAAGGAGATACCATACAAATATAAGGAATCCTAAGAGACTACTATGAACTATTATATGCCAACAAAGTGGATATACCTAGAACTGGATAAATTCCTAGAAATATACAACCTACCAGCACTGAATCAAAAAGAAATAGAAAACCTGAACTGACCAACAATGAGTAAGAGAATTGAATCAGTAATACAAAACCTCCCAAGAAAGAAAAGTCCAAAACCAGAGGGCTTAAGAAGCATTAATTCCAGTCCTACTCAAACTCTTCCAAAAACTTGAAAAAAAAAAAAACTCCCACACAGGAGTTACAGGCCAATGTTACCCTGATACCAAAGTTAGGTAAGGATACTACAAGAAAAGAAAACTACAGGTCAATATCCATGAAGAATATACTTGCAAAAATTCTCAGCAAATACTAAAAAAACCTGAACTCAATAGCACATTAAAAGAATCATACACATTGATCAAGTGAAGTTTATACATGAAATGCAAGTATATTTCAACATGTGCAAATCAGTAAATATGATATTTTTACCAAAAGGTGTAGGGTCCAGTTGCTTGCCTCTCAGAAACCAACAAACAGGCCAGACTGATGGAAAGGAAAGTTTGTTCATCAGTGATATTGGCCTGTAGTTTTCTTTTTGTGTGTGTTTTCTCTGTCTGGTTTTAGTATCAGGGTGATGGTGGCCTCCTAGAATGAGTTTGGAGGTGTTCCTTCCTCTGCAATTTTTTGAAGGAGTTTTAGATAGACATTAGCTCTTCTCTAAATGTCTGATAGAATACTCCTGTGAAGCCATCTGGTCCGTGCTTTTGTTTTTTGGGGAGAGTTTTTATCACAGCTTCAATTTCAGTGCTTGCAATTGGGTTGTTCATACTTTCTATTTCTTCCTGGTTCAGTCTTAGAAGATTGAGCTTTTCTAAGAATCTGTCCATTTCTTCTTTTTTTTTTTTTTGCCATATAGTTGTTCATAATAGTCTCTTATAGTGAGTGAGTGAAAGTCACTCAGTAATGCCCAACTCTCTGATCCCATGGTCTGTAGCCTGCTGGGCTTCTCTGCCCATGGAATTCTCCAGGTAAGAATACTGGAGTTTGGTGCCATTATAATCCTTTGTATTTCTGCAGTCTGTGGCAACCTCTTATTTTCTATTTCTAATTTTGTTGCTTTCATTCTTTTCTCTTTTTTTCTTGATGAGTCTGACTAAAGGCTTGTCAATTTTGTTTATTTCCTCAGAGAAACAGCATTTAGTTTTATTAATCTTTACTATTGTTTCTTTCATTTCTTTTTCATTTATTTCTGCTTGAATCTTTATGATTTCTTTCCTTCTACTATTGTTTTTTATGACCATAGATGCAAAAATCCTCAACGAAATTTTAGCAAACAGAATTCAGCAACACATCAAAAAGCTCATAACCATGATCAAGTTGAGCTTATTCCAGGAATGGAAGAATTCTTCAATATATGGAAATCAATCAATGTGATACACCATATTAACAAATTGAAAGATACAAACTATATGATCATCTCGATAGATGAAGAAAAAGCCTTTGACAAAATTCAGCACCCATTTATGATTAAAACTCTTCAAAAAATGAGCATAGAAGGAACCTACCTCAACATAGTAAAGGTCATATATGATAAGCCCACAGCAAACATTATTCTCAATGGTGAAAAACTGAAAACACTCACTCTAAGATCAGGAACAAGATAAGGGTGTCCACTTTCACCACTGTTATTCAACATAGTTCTGGAAGTCCTAGCTACAGCATTCAGAGAAGAGAAAGAAATGAAAGGAATTCAGATCAGAAAAGAGGAAGTAAAGCTCTCACAGTTCAATGATGACATGATACTGTACATAGAAAACCCTAAAGATACTATCAGAAAATTACTAGAGCTAACCAGTGAACTTAGCAAGGTTGCAGGATACAAAATCAATACATAGAAATCACTTGCATTTCTATATACCAACAATGAAAAATCAGAAAGCAAAATTAAGGAATCAATCCCATTCACCATTGCAACAAAAAGTATTAAATATCTAGGAATAAATTTACCTAAGGAGACAAAAGAACTGTACACAGAAAATTATAAGACACTGATGAAAGAAATCAAAGGTTACATAAACAGATGGAGAGATATTTCATGTTCCTGGGTAGGAAGAATCAATATTGTGAAAATGACTATACTACCAAATGCAATCTACAGATCCAATGTGATCCCTAACAAATTACCAATGGCATCCTTCACTGAACTAGAACAAAAAAATTCACAATTCATATGGAAACACAAAAGACCCTGAATAGCCAAAGCAGTCTTGAGAAAGAAGAATGGAGCTGGAGGAATAAACTTTCCTGACTTAAGATTATACTACAAAGCTACAGTCATCAAGACAGTATGGTACTGGCACAAAAACAGAAATATAGACCAATGGAACAAGATAGAAAGCCCAGAAATAAACCCATGCACCTATGGGTATCTAATTTTTGACAAAGGAGGCAAGAATATACAATAGGGCAAAGACACCCTATTCAGTAAATGGCGCCAGGAAAACTGGACAGCTACATGTAAAAGAATGAAATTAGAACTCTTCCTAACACCATACACAAAGATAAACTCAAAATGGTTTAAATGTAAGACCAGAAACTATAAAACTCTTAGAGGAAAACATAAGCAGAACACTCAGTGACATAAACCAAAGCAAGATCCTCTATGACCCACCTCCTAGAGTAATGGAAATAAAAACAAAAGTAAACAAGTGGGACCTGATTAAACTTAAAAGCTTTTGCACAGCAAAGGAAACTATAGGCAACGTGAAAAGACAACCCTCAGAATGGGAGAAAATAACAGCAAATGAAGCAACTGACAAAGGATTAATTTCCAAAATATACAAGCAGTTCATACAACTCAATGCTAGAAAAAGAATTCAATCAAAAAGTGGGGGAAAGATCTAAACAGACATTGCTCCAAAGAAGACATACAGATGGTTAACACATGAAAAGATGCTCAACATCACTCATTATTAGAGAAATCAAAATCACAATAAAATATCACCTCACACCAGTCAGAATGGCCATCATCAAAAAGTCTTTGAACAATAAATACTGAAGAGGGTGTGGAGAAAAGGGAATACTCTTGCATTGTTGGTGTGAATATAAATTGATACAGTCACTGTGGAAGATGATATGGATATTCCTTTAAAAACTAGAAATAAAACCATCATATGACCCAGCAATCCCATTCCTAGGCATAAACCCTGAGGAAACCAGGGTTGAAAAAGACACATGTATCCAACTGTTCATTGCAGCACTATTTACAATAGCTAGAACATGGAAGCAACCTAGATGTCCATCGACAGATGATTGAATAAAGAAGTTGTAGTACATATACTCGACCGAGGATGAGATGGCTGGATGGCATCACTGACTCGATGGGTGTGAGTCTGAGTGAACTCCGAGAGATGGTGATGAGCAGGGAGGCCTGGCGTGCTGCGATTCATGGGGTCACAAAGAGTCAGACACGACTGAGCGACTGAACTGAACTGAACTGAACACACATATACAAAGTCTAGAAAATGGTACTGAAGAATTTATTTACAGGGCAGCAATGGAGAAACAGACATAGAGAATAGAATTATGGACATGGGGAGAAGGGAGGAGAGGGTGTGGAGTAACATGGAAACTTACATTACCATATATAAAATAGATAGCCAATGGAAATTTGCTGCATGTCTCAGGAAACTCAAACAGGGGCTCTGTATCAACCTAGACGGGTGGGATGGGGAGAGAGATGGGAGGGAGTTTCAAAAGGGAGGGGAAATATGTAAACCTACGGCTGATTCATGTTGAGGTTTGATAGAAAACAACAAAAATCTATAAAGCAATTATCCTTCAATAAAATAAGAAATTTAAAAAAAAAGAAAGAAAGGAAAGTTCCATTTAATTCAGATGCCAGAAACTGGGGGGAGGGTGGACATCTGTTCAAAGGCCAGCTCCCCCAACCTGCAACCAGTGGAGGAAGAGCTTTTATGGACAGAGGGAGGGAGCTCCTTGCAGAAACGGTACAGTCAAGCTCTGACAGTCATCTTCAAACTGGTTATCGGTGGTCTGACCAGCATCATCTCGGTTGCTTTAGGCACAGTTAATCTTCAGTTCCAGGGTTGCCTTGTTTGCATTTCTTGGAGGCCGGTTCTCATAACTATGGCAGCTTACATCACAGCTACAGTCTGGTCATCTGGTAGCCTCTTCATCTGGTGAGGGGTTCAGTTTCTATAAGACAACTCACAGGATATGGCTCAGAATAGTATCTGTAGCCCTTGAGGAGAAACTAAAGGTACTTGACCACACTTAATGAGTACGTTATTATTATTTGGTCTCCTTTGACTGTTTTCCTTTGTTTCTGCATGTTCTCATTTCTCTGATTAAACTTATTGACTAAAGTTCTCCACAGACAAAAGACAAGCAAGGGGCATATGGTCCCGCTCTGTTTCAATCTCCCCTTTTCTTTGATACTTCTCAATATTGTGGAGTATCAATAAAGGGGATATTACCTTGTCATAGTACCTCGTATATATATATATGGTAACTAGTAATCATGACTGGGGGCTTCCCAGGTGGCACTAGTGGTAAAGAACCCACCTACATTGAGGTTAGACAAGAACCTCATGTCTAATTCATGTCTCAGGTTAGACATGAGAAATGCAGGTTCAATTCCTGGGTTGGGAAGATCCCTTGGAAGAGGCAACCCACTCCAGTATTCTTGCCTGGAGAATACCATGAACAGAGGAGCCTGGTGGGCTGCATGCAGTCCATGGTGTTGCACAGAGTCAGACACAACTGAAGCGACTTAGCATGCATGTAATCAAGACTGAGTGACTAACACAAAAGTTTGAAAATTACTAGACATACTACAACAAGGATAATAATAAAAATGCATCTTTGTATTATCCTCTGTCTTAATGATTAATGAAGATGTACAATGCATGTATATTAGGCCACAAATAGGCTGTTTTGGTTAGCATAAAGTTCAAATTAAATCATATATAGGCAAAAATGATTTCCTCAAACCTCAATATGTGAAAATTTCTTCCATCAATTTCCCCTTTTAATTTTAACTCCTTTCATAGAAAGCATTGATAATCAAGATATTTTCCCAATGTTTCCAAAGTGACTTGATGGTCTGCTCTGGGTCCATCCAGGTACTTCAGTGTTAAGTCTCCTTTTTGTTTCTTTGCCTAGTTATCAGTGTTTGGGGAAAACTAATCATGCATCATAAAAAGGCACAGAGGTATGTTAATAGGGAAATGCATTATACACCATACATTTTATCATTTATACTTAATTGTCACACAAACATTTTCATGTGATTTAACTAGTAAACTCAAAGCCAGCAGTGCTACCCATCATGAGAATTTTTACTCTGTGAGAGTAAAATTGTCTCTGGACAATTTTTCCATAATCATAATCCTGATGATGTACAAAATTCTCTTCTCAAAATTCCTTTTTCACAAACCCTTTATCACTTTCTGGATCCAAACAAATTTGTCCTGTATTTCTCCATCCAGAAGCAAATAACTGTAGGACAAAATTATTATCATCATTTTTCCTCAACAAAATTATTTCCATTCTTTCTACCACCTCTTCACCAACAACCTATATTCTACTTGCTTTACAAACTGAAATGCTTCCCTTAGCATTTTTATGCAATACAATTTTTAACTCTTGCAAATCTTAACAAAACCAAGAACAAATGACTGAAGCACTAAGCCAGCATTTTCTGATTTGCAAACTTATTTGAAAACTTAATCCATAACCTTTAAAAACATACATTTTTTTCACAGCATAATTTTTCTTTAATGATACAGCATGTGTGTTTAATAAACCCAACTTGGACTTACAAGTTGGTCTTACAAGAAGGAAAATTAGGTAAATTTAGATTTGTTCAAATTATAAGCACTTTTTTTTTTTACAGCAATTAAGTAGAACTCCTTTACAAATTAACCTCAGTAATCTTATCCAAAGACAAAAGCACATACTGAGACATAAAACCAGACAAACAGAGATTTCAATTTTTTACATTTCATGATTTAAACATTGCAATTAAATTTATCAGTTTATAAATAATAGAATAGCCAAATTTACACACTCAATTTTAAAAGACTTCTCTCCTTTTATTCCCCTTTGCTTTGAAGTTTTACTAATTATCCCAAGGCTGAAGTTTCAGGGAAAGTAGACTATTTATTCGAGAACATGACAAGAGTTAACTTCAAGCTTTCTTCTGGGTTTATTTTTGCTTTCTCAGGGTTTAAAAACTGCTTTATTAAGCTAGTTTTTTCTAGCTGCATATACAAAAAGAACTGGTTTTTGGAATTTCAAGATAGCTTCATCTTAACCAATTTCTCCATGTGAAAATGTTAATTGCTCAGTTGTGTCCAACTCTTTGTGACTCCATGGACTGTAGCCCTCTAGGCTCCTCTGTCTATGGAATTCTCTGGGCGAGAATACTGGAGTGGGTTGCCATTTCCTTCTCCAGGGGATCTTCCCAACGAAGGGATTGAACCTGGGTTTCCTGCATTGCAGGCAGAATCTTTGCCTTCTGAGCCACCAGGGAAACCCCATACTGTTGCCATATATTGTTCAAAAAAAAATCATCTTTCTTTTACTTTAGTCATAATTTCATAGCTAAAATTTTTCTTAATGAATTGAACCTAAATTTATCATTTTGCCTAAGATGACAAGAATACTAGTCACACAAATGGAATACACATTCACAAACCAAGCAACAGATTTATCACAAACCCTCTCTGAGGGTGACTGGTGCTGTGCTGGGCTGTGCTGAATCACTTTAGTCGTGTCCAACTCTTTGTGACCTTATACACTGTAGCCCGCCAGACTCCTCTGTCCATGGTATTCTCTAGACAAGAATGCTGGAATGGGTTGCCATGCCATCCTCCAGGTGATCTTCCCAACCCAGGGATCAAACCCACATCTCTTATGTATCCTACATTGTCAGGTGGGTTCTTTACCACTTGTGCCACCTGGGAAGCCCCTAGTGTAACAGGTACAGAGGCCCAAACAAATACTTTCTCAGTACAAAGGGGCCTCAGTGATAATCAGACATCAAAACCAATTGGCAAAATGCTCAAGTGACACTCAGTACTCACCAGAAGACAGATGTCAAAGTCAATTGGCAAGAACGCCCAAATAGCACTTCCTGCTCACAAATGGTCCTCAATGGCATACAGGCATCAGAATCAATTGGCAAAAATAACTAAATAGCAGTCAAGGCTCACAGATGATCCTCAACATCAGACACACTTCAAAACAAATTGGCAAAATGTTCAAAATGTCCCAAACAGTTCTCAACATCAGACATACATCAGAATCAACTGGCAGGAATGCTCAGATAGTACTAGTGCTCACAAATGGGAAGGTTGCCTGTGTGCCTGCCCTTGGATTTATCCAGTCTCAGAGTTCATCAGCTCATCCCAAATGCAAGTTTCCATTCCACCAAGGAAAGTGTAAGTTGGCAGTCAGTGCTGAGCATGAGAGAAACAGGGAGGATTCTTGAAACAAATGGTTTTTGCAGCATATTAGAAAGCAGAGACGTTACTTTGCCAACAAAAGTCCATCTAGTCAAAGCTATGGTTTTTCCAGTAGTCATGTATGGATGTGAGAGCTGAACTATAAAGAAAGCTGAGCGCCGAAGAATTGATGCTTTTGAACAGTGATGCTGGAGAAGACTCTTGAGAGTCCCTTGAACTGCAAGGAGATCCAACTAGTCCATCCTAAAGGAAATCAGTCCTGATGTTCATTGGAAGGACTAATGCTGAAGCTGAAACTCCAATAATTTGGCCACCTGATGGGAAGAACTGACTCATTGGAAAATACCCTGATGCTGGGAAAGATTGAAGGCAGGAGGAGAAGGG
>SJYT01054876.1:44920-79669 GCA_006410635.1 Cephalophus harveyi | reverse complement strand
CCCTGGGATTTCTTTGGAAGGAATGATGCTAAAGCTGAAACTCCAGTACTTTGGCCACCTCTTGCGAAGAGTTGACTCATTGGAAAAGACTCTGATGCTGGGAGGGTTTGGGGGCAGGAGGAGAAGGGGACGACCGAGGATGAGATGGCTGGATGGCATCACTGACTCGATGGATGTGAGTCTGAGTGAACTCCGAGAGATGGTGATGGACAGGGAGGCCTGGCGTGCTGCGATTCATGGGGTCGCAAAGAGTCGGATACGACTGAGCGACTGAACTGAACTGAACTGAAAGCGTTCCTTTTAGATTTGCTGTATTTATGCTGAATCAGAGGGATTCTAACAGTTGTGGAACTAATTATACTAGATTCAGAAAGACACACAATCCGCGTTTGAGGACTGTAGCTCAGTCCTCTCCTGTAATAAATGAGGAAATTAAGTCCAAAGGAGATCAAATGATTCAGAACAGCATCAGAACTCAAGACCCAAACTGCACTTTTGTGCACTTCTCTCTCTATTGACATGATATTTTTAAACTATTGTTTATCTTTGTGAACTTTTCATTTTGAGAAGTCCTATACTTCATCCCATTTCCCCAAATGTAAACATCCTATATACGCACATCATTATGCAAGTAATGACCAAAACCAGGAAACTAATCATTGATACAATGCCCTTAAATAACCAAAGACCTTATTCAAAGTATGCCAGTGTTTCTACCACAAATGCCCTTTTAGTGGCCAAGGATCCAACCCAGGCTCACACATTGCTTTAAGCTGTCACATCTCCTTAGTTTCCTCCAATCTGGGACATTTCCTCAGTCTTTCTTTGCCTTTCATGACTGTGACACTTTTGAAAGTTACTGAAAAATTAGTTCACGGAATGTCTCTCATTTTGGAATGTCTCTCAGTTTGGATTTGTCTGAGGTTTCCTCATGATCCTAAATTTTTAGCAAGAAAACCACAGAAATGCTATTGTGCCCTGAGAACATGATGACAGAAGAAGCATGACATCACTGTGTGTCATGTGACGACGGGACAAGCATGGCGTCACTGTGTCACTGCCGGTGACATCAACTCTGATGACTTAGTGGAAGTGGTGTCTGCCAAGTCTCTCCGCTGCAGAATTACTGCTTTTCTTTTTTTAAGTAACAAGTATCTGGTGAGCTGTTATTTGATTTTAACTAAATTGTCTTCAGCATCTGGAGAGGACAGTTAGGGCTGGGGACAGAGAAGGATATGAACAACACACTCACACAGGTAGGTCATGAGACAACATACTGCCATTTTTAACTTTTCTCATAAGAAATGGGGAAAGCCCAAGATGGCAACAGACAAAAAGATATCAAGTTCCCCGTTGAGACGACTCCCCCAACACTGGCTTAGGAAGTAGGTAGACAGAGAGGCAATAGTACAGCCCCTGCCCCCACTTACCTGAACACGTTTTCCTGTCTTCATTTAAGGTGTAGCCTTCGTAGCACTCACAGTGATAAGAGCCAGTTCTGTCATTCACACAGATGTGTTCACAGCCATGAGTGTTACGAGCACACTTATCAATAGCTATCAAAAGACAACCAGGACAAGTGCCAACACATGGAAAACATGGTAAGCAAATAACTATGGGCCATGCCACACACATCCATGCACACACACACACACACACACACACTGCTAATGAAATGGGTCAGTCTGACACAAGAGGATGCCTACTGGACGGGAGGGTTGGAACTCACTTCCTGATCTTAGTTCTTTCACTAACAGACCCCATGACGTGGGTAAGTCTTCTCCCTTCTTGGGGCAGTGGGGACAGATCTTGATTTCATTTTCTATAAAATGATCAGGTTGAGTTAAATGATCTCTTCAGTTTTCTTCCTCTCAACAACAATGTTCTAGGATCTAACAAAATGGACCTAATTTGTACTCTTCATTGATAGTGTGTGAGTATTCATACAGCAGACGAATGAGACCCTCCCTAAGTTTTCTTCAACTTCTAGATTCCATGAGCACCTAGGGTTACAGAGAGGTAAAAGTAGCTTGTATTTAATTCAATAAAATCCAGGAAAACTTCCAAAACCTCAAAAGACCAAGAGTTTTGTCCTTTTTCCCTACTGACCCTTCTCTCTAAAACAAGCTATAACTACTATAATAGATTGTTTTAGGTATTATCTCACTTTCTTCCTCATGTACTTTTCAAAGAAAGTTATTGATAACAGTAAATCTGCCACAAGGCAGTTAGGAGAAAAGCATAAGGCCAGTCCAAAGTCTTGGGGAGTGAGCCCCCAAATATGTCCCTGTCAGCCACTGTGCCTTAAGCAGGCCTCACCTGAACACGTCTTCCTATCAGCATTCAAGGAATATCCTTGGCTGCATTCACAGTGGTGCCTGCCTTCCCCATCACTGATACACACATGCTGGCACTGATGTGTGCCCAGTGCACACGGGTCCAGAGCTGTGCAAAGGAAATTTACAACAGTCAGTGTCAACACGTAAGAAGCATTTCAGATACTTCCTCTCTTGTCAAAAAAAAAAAAATCACTCTGCACATTCCTCTCCAATTCCATCTTTAGTTCACTTTAAAAGCTGACTATTTGTTTTCTACCCTTGGCTTATTTCTGCCCCTCTCTTAGTAATGTTTAAATTAGTAACTAGGAATGTTACTAATTTAAAATCATAGATCTTGTGGTTGAGTTTCTCAAAGGAGAAAGGGATTTTTGAATTTGGAGCTGAAACCAAACAGTTACATGAATCAAGCAATTCAGTGTTTTATCCAATGTATCCACCTGGACAGAGAAAAAGACTTTTGCTCTCCAACAGCAAGAAGAGAACAATATTGTACTTCCTTGGAGAAGGCAATGGCACCCCACTCCAGTACTTTTGCCTGGAAAATCCCATGGATGAAGGAGCCTGGTAGGCTGCAGTCCATGGAGTCACTAGAGTCGGACACGACTGAGTGAGTTCACTTTCACTTTTCACTTTCATGCATTGGAGAAGGCAATGGCAACCCACTCCAGTGTTCTTGCCTGGAGAATCCCAGGGATGGGGGAGCCTTGTGGGCTGCCATTTTTGGGGTCGCACAGAGTCGGACACAACTGAAGCGACTTAGCAGCAGTTCTACAAGCTAGTTGTCCCACTGCAACCAGAAGCCAAGTTTCCAAGGGTTTTATAGTGTGAGTCTAAACAGAATTCATCCCTAGGCATTCACTAGGCCTGGAACCCACTCATTCTTTGGGCAGCAATACGTGTTTGAACATGCAAATGGTGGAAAGCAATGCAGGTAATTGCCTTTTAAATATATGGTATGGGTTCCTGAGCCCAAATGTATCTGCACGTGACTCTCATATCTGCAAGGAGTCTAAACTCATATGTTCTATGAAAAGTGAAAAAGAAAGTGACAGTGTTAGTTCACTCATTCATGTGTGACTCTTTGCGACGCCATGGACTATAGCCCACCAGGCTCCTCTGTCCATGGGATTCTCCAGGCAAGAATACTAGAGTGGGTGGCCATTCTCTTCTCCAGGGGATCTTCCCAACCCAGGGATCAAACCCAAGTTTCCTGCATTGCAGGCAGATTCTTTACCATCTGTGCCACCAGGGAAGCCCCATCTGCTATATACGAGTAGGTAAAAGAAAAAGAACACAACACATTAGCTCAATGGCATCCTCATCTTTTTGCTCCTGGAGCTGTTTCTATGTCAGACTATTTTCCCAAGCGACATGTTTTGACAAAAGAATCATGAATTTGGTCATTTCTGAGAAACCAAGGAGGCCTATTGGAGGAGGCTGGCACCCCTGTGGCAGGCAGTTCACCCAGCCCCCACAGTTCTGGCAACAGGACAAGGCTAATATTTTTCCAAGAAGGGCCTTTTCATGGAATAATCTTTTCCAGTCGGTTGACTACAACAGCTGCCCCTCAGTCTTTTTTTCCAAAGACAGGACATTTTCCCCCCAGAACAAGCAGGTCTCTTTTCCAGGATGAAAAGGTGGCCACTCACCACTTGTTACTTTATGTCCTTCAAGCCCTACCCCAGGTGCTAGCTTTGAGGCCAAACCTTGCCACAGAACAGCATCTTCATGGAAAAGTTCTCACCCACAAATACAGGGGGGTTTCCTGGGAGAAAGAAAGCTATTTTCTTTTGGGAAACCAATGACTGCCGAGTTGATGCCACCAAAGCCAAGGACAGCTTGAGAAGACCCAGTGTCCTAAGGCAGGAAACACAAGAGGCCTCCTGCCAGGTCTGGCTGAGATGAGGTCAGAATTTGCTCCAGACTGAGACTTCATCTCCTATTTCCTGATAGACTGTTGATTACTGAGTTCCACTTTCACTTATGTATAAGGTCTCTTTAAATTGACAACTGTAATTATTCGTTCACTTGCTTGTCTCAGCTCCAGCCCTAGACTTTTGCTTGATGGTTTAGGCAGGGATTACCTTTATCTTTGTATCATCAATGATCAATAAACACATATTGAGAAAACAAATGCAGAATAAATTAAATGGCAAAAGTTATGTACACTTTAAAATTCACCTGAACTAGAAATTTGTCCACACCTGCTTGGATAATTCTACAGTTTTGAAAGATTATCTCCAAATGATTTTAAAGAATGAATATAGATAGAAACAAAAGAAGATAGAAAGTTTTTAAAGAAAAACAAAAAATAAATTTAAAAGTAAAAATTAAAAAGTTCGAGTCCCACAAATTCAAAATTCTGATCAGTGACTAAAGATAAACCTGAGCCTTGAATGGATTCATATTCATGGGTTTGATTGATTCATGCTAAAAATTCTAATTAAATCAGCATGTTCAGATTTAAACTCCATTCTAAAGGAAGAAAGGAGAGGGAGGACAGTAGCAGAATAATTAAAAACTTAAAACATTAAAATAAAGAACCAAAAAATAGCCTACATCTTGCTATCTCAAAAGTGAGCTGAAATCCTAGTCTCCATGGTTCTTAATCCTGCCCCTTCATAAGGAATAATCACAGAATGAGCTGAATCTGAAAACTGGAGTATTTGCTGAGTATACACTCCAATGGACAGTTATGCTGGACAAGAAGCCAGCCAATCTTTCCAGGGACAGATGCAGTCCCTGTCTTCTGAGAAAAAAAAACAAACAGAGTTCTGTTAAATCTAGAGATGGTAAAACTAAAGAAAATATCTGGAAAAAATGTGGTGGGCAGAGGGGAGAAGAGAGGTGTCTGGTTTTTTATTTGTATTTTTTTCTGACCCCATCAGGGAACAGCAGGATCATTTACCCTGGATATTTCCAGAACTTCACATTTCTAATGCAAACAGGAAGATTTTATGACCAAACCAACTTATACATAAGGCAGCTCTATATTCCTAAGCCAACAAAGTATGCTTAAGTTTAGAGAAAAAAAAAAAAAAAAACCATCACATAGCAAAAAACGTTGCTTATACTTAAGTTTTCCATAAAATTTCCACCAAAAAAAAAAGAATAAATCTCTTTTTCTTTGGACACATGATGTCTGACTATAACATCTTTTAACTAGAAGCAAAGACTTACCACAAAAGGTCTGCTGGAATCTAGAGGAAAGTTTCTCAATGACCCCATAGGTCTCCACGTAGAAAACGTGCTCGTCCAGGGGTTCACTGGCCATCATCTTGAGGGACTCCATGTCGGCCCGGTCCACGCCCACGGCGTACAGCTCAATACCAGATGCCCGGGCCCGCGCTGCCACCTCGTTCACCTGGTCCTGGGGCCGCCCGTCAGTCACGATGATGGCCACTTTGGGGATGTTGGAAGAGGACCCTCGAGCTCCTGCCTCTACTGTGAAGGCTTCGTCCATCGCCGTCTGGATGGCCAGGCCTGACATGGTGCCCGTAGACAAGGGCGTGATCTGGGCCACAGCTCGTTTCAGGGACTGCTTATCCGAGTGGGTCTGGAGATGGAACTCGATCTTCACGGTGCTGGCATAATTCACCACTGCCACCCGCGTGTCCGCCGGCCCGATGTCCAGAGTGTCGATTATTTTCGAGACAAAGGTTTTCACTTTGGTGAACTCCAGTGGCCGTACACTACGAGAACTATCGATGATGAACACCAAGTCCAAGGGCCTGCTCTTGCAAACACCTACAAAGAAGGGCATGGGGAACAGTACATGGCTAATCGGTGAGCGAACCACAGTCAGAAGGGGAATGTTGTGACCTTGCCCCCAGATACCCCACTCTCTGCTGTCTTCCTCAAGACCACCCTTCCTTTGCACGTTGAAAGCACTGAAGCCTTTCAGGATTCCCCAGTGAGAATTCACATAGAGGTGTGACATTTTCTCAAAGAGCTCCCCTTTTTGAATGTCCTGAACTTTTCGCTTGGAAAGTTTCATCCTTCTGCTTACAGTTTTGTTCAAAGGTTCCCCTTGACGCCCAGGAATGAATGGACTCCAGGCCTCTCTTGGGCACCTTGGCCATCCCTGAACCCTGTCTGAACTGAACTCAGGGCAGCCTCAATGCCCTCTCCACTGCCTGCTCAAGCCTCACAGCCTTCAGACACCAGCGGAGTGTGAGGCGAGGCACACCGGTGCTCTCCTGGTGACTTCCTTCTTTTTCTCCACTTTCAAGGGGGTGAAAACTGCTCCAGAGCAGCTCTAAATTCTCCCTCCATCTGGTCATTCACTCGTGTTTAGTGAACTCTGAGGTCCAAATAGGCCTGAGTTTAAACCTCGAAAAGCAGAAAGAAGGGTGACCACTTCATCTGGTCCACATTGAGGTCCGTCTTCGTCAGCATGTCTTGTTTCAAGAAGCAGAGATTTTGACCTGGTATCTATCCTACTGCCCCCACCAAATTCTCTTAGTCACCTCTCTTTCATTTTTTCATTCTCCAAATATTTTTTTATGGTAAAACGTCTGCCTGCAATGCAGGAGACCTGGGTTCGACCCCTAGGGTGGGAAGATCCCCTGGAGAAGGAAATGGCAACCCAATCCAGTACTCTTGCCTGGAAAATTCCATGGATTGAGAAGCCTCGTAGGCTACAGTCCGTGAGGTCGCAAAGAGTCTGACACAACTGAGCAACTTCACTTTCACTGTGTATTAAACCAAGGGGCTACAAAAATAATAATAATAATAAGCCAAATTACCTGCCCTCAAGGAACATGTATTGTTCCCACACAAAAGGACCTAGCACATTGTAGAGACACAATACAGTTTTGTTTTCAGCACATTCTTCTTATCCTTTCCCCCTCTAATCTCATTCTATACTCCTCCCTCTCCTAGCCACCCAAATCAAATCCAAGAGAGCAGCCATTCCTCCTTCTTTCCCAAAATACACACACATACACACCCCCAAGCCCTGAATCAAAATGAGATCCTTTGGCATGAAATGTCACTCAGGGTTCTTTCCTTTCCTAATAGGAGGCTGCCTGGAAATTGATGAAACTCTAAGAGAGCAATTTACTCAGTGTGTAAGGGGAAAAGGTGTAGGTATTTATTTATTCAAAATTAAATTACAGAAAAAGCCCTGTCTGCAATAGGAATTATGCCTCCATATAGTTAAAAATAAAAAAAAAAAAAAAAACTGGTAAGTATCCTCTTGATTTTAGCCTGATTCCTAGAAGTATTAATTAAGACAATAAATAAATCCTACTTTTAATAATACTTTAGATATCACAGGATTTCAACCCAACAACCTTGTGAAGTTAGAGATGCAAGTTAGAGTTGCTTTTATACCCTTATACAGGGAGGTGTAGACTAGAAAGTGGTAGAATATAGATTGGACTCCAGGTTTCTAGACTCCCAGCCCAAAGGGACTTTTCATTGCATGATTGCTTCTCTGAGGCAACATTTTCTGCCACCAAAATTAACATTATCTCAAGTACCTAGTAAATATCTTGTTTGGTGATGTTGAGCCATCACTCTGAATATGCTACACGTCATGTATTTAGCTAAGTCGAAAGGAGTTAATTCTTTAAAAAAAAAAAAAATCCAGAATTTCATTTCATCCCTGATTACCATGCATTGAGAGCAAAGAAGAAGAAAATCTTTCCAGGAGATGGATCTGGCTGTATTTGCATAATTTGAATAAAAGGAAAACTACATATGATAATAATCCTGTATCTGACAGTGTCGTCTCTAACATCCAAATGGTGTCTTTACTCATGTTGAGGTTATGTTCTTGCAAGTAAATGTGCAGGATTCCTTTCCTTCTTCACTTGATTTTTCGCAGGGAATCATCTATGGGGGTTACAGGGGTGTAGTGGGCAGGATAAGATAATGCCCTCCCCTCACAGATGTCCATGACCTAATTCCCAGAACCTGTAAGTACGTTTATTTACAAGGTAAATGAGAATCTGCAAGTGTGATTACGTTGAAGATTTGAGATGGGGCTCCTAAAAGTTGAATAGGGAGGCAGAAGAGGAGATCTGGGAGATGACATGTGAGGACTCATCCTGACTTTGGTGGCTTTGAAAATAGAGGGAAAATGTCATGAGCCAAGGAATGAGGGTCACCTCTATATAGTGAAAAAGGCAAAGAAATGGATTCTTCTCTAAGATCTTTCCAAAAGGAAAGCAGCCCTGCTGATACCTTAATTTTAGTTCAAAGAGACTAGTGTCAGACTTCTGATCTACAGAACTCATAGGCAGTAAATGTGTGCTGTTTTAAGCCACTAAATTCATGGTAATTTATTACAGCAGGAATAGAAAATACAGGGGGCCTAGCAGGACGTTCTATGAGCATCTGCTTACTTCCTGATTCAAACCCCCTTTACATTCATTGTTTTTGAATCTCACTCCCCTTTTCTAGATAACAGCACTTTGATACTTAGAAATCAAGAAAATGAGAATCTGAATTTCCAAAAGTGTTTCCTTACGATAATTGTCAATTTCTGGGAACTCCGCTAGAAATAAAAGTCCATAGCAAAGCCTAGCAATTTCTGGATGCAAAAAGGAGAGAATTCAAAAAAGAGTGGAATGTGGTGCTTATTAGAGAACTATCATTTAATATTGGCTTTTATTTCAAGTAATTAAGGACCAGTGCTGCTCAGGGGAACATTGACCACCCCATGAGAAATCCTTCCTTCTCTTTCTAGTCCCTTCCCCAAGGAATGTGGATCAGGAGAGGTAAAATAACCTCTGAGAGAAAGACTTCTTCCCTATCCTCATTCGTGACCTGAAGCAACCCACTGGTCGGCCTGTATATAACCATTGTGAACCCTGGCACTCCCTGTCTCAATGACAATGCTCTTGCCATAGCAAATCCAGCCCACTGGAGCTGATGCAGGAAAGAATCCTTTGTGTTTTTCTGCTGCTACTCCTGCTGCTAAGTCGCTTCAGTCGTGTCCGACTCTGTGCGACCCCATAGACGGCAGCCCACCAGGCTCCCCCATCCCTGGGATTCTCCAGGCAAGAATATTGGAGTGGGTTGCCATTTCCTTCTCCAATGCATGAAACTGAAAAGTCAAAGTGAAGTCGCTCAGTCGTGTCCGACTCTTAGCGACCCCACGGACTGCAGCCTACCAGGCTCCTCCGTCCATGGGATTTTCCAGGCAAGAGTACTGGAGTGGGGTGCCATTGCCTTCTCCTTTGTTTCCTCAACATTACTTGAAAGGTGCATTAGGGGTGGACAACACAAATCAACCTGGGGCGTGAAGCATCACTGGCTGGATGAGACTAGACATCCAGATAATGGTTTGGTGCTGCCTCTCTTTAAAGCCAGACTTTAACAACTCTGATGCTGGACTTTTTGGTAATAAAGATAAAAAATCTTATGTAAACCACACTAAGAGCTTGGTAGCTTGAAGCAGTGGAAAGACCCACACTTGGGATATCTGAGCCCCGAGCTTTATTTCTGGCTCTGACCCTGATTTGCTGGATTCTCTCACCTTGTCAAGGCTCTGCTGCTGCTGCTGCTAAGTCGCTTCAGTCGTGTCCGACTCTGTGCGACCCCATAGATGGCAGCCCAACAGGCTCCCCCGTCCCTGGGATTCTCCAGGCAAGAACACTGGAGTGGGTTGCCATTTCCTTCTCCGTTGTGTGAAAGCGAAAAGTGAAAGTGAAGTCGCTCACTCGCGACCGACTCCTAGCGACCCCATGGACTGCAGCCTACCAGGCTCCTCCATCCATGGGATTTTCTAGGCAAGAGTACTGGAGTGGCTTGCTATTGCCTTCTCCGTGTCAAGGCTCGGCTCCCCTGTATGTGCTGTCAGGGGCTGTGTTGGATCACCTTCCAACTCTGCTCTCTAGGAGGTTTCCTCTGCCCCAAGAATCAACAACTGATCCACAAGTGAATTGTGATTATTCACCAAAGACCCAAAGTGTCCTGGGTGTTTGAGCATGTAAGAGAGCACAGGCCGGGGTTGGGGCACAATCAGCCAGAGAATTGAAAGCAGAATTTCAGGGAAGGTTTACTAAGCTGAACAAGAGGTGGGGTCTGGGACAGAGAGCTGTGAGGCACCCACAGCTGCCCCATCCTCTCTGCCCAAGTCTCAGGGGGCAGTTGCTGGAGTCTGAGCTTCAGGAGAAGGGAAGTCTAGCCCTGGCTATGAGGGACCTTGAGCATCTCCCTTCCCTTCTCTGGACCTCAGTTTCCCCACAGGATTTGTCCTGCAGAGGAGGGGATCTTTCTCCTGCACCACGTCTGGCTTGGGCTGGGGTGAAAGGAATACTTGGTGGGTGACCGAGGATTTTCCTTATTTGGCTCCAGATTCGCCTGCTCACCCATCCAGCCTGCCGGGCCCTGGTCCAGGAGCTCCCTCGCTCCAGGCGAGTGTCCTTCCCTGAGATCCTCTCCTGTCTCTCTCGGTCTGGGATCCCTCTCCCGTTCCCGCCCAGGCCATGTACCTGCGCCGCGGGCCCCGCCGGGCTGGCCGATCCCTGTCTCTTATACACATCTAGATGTGAATAAGAGACAGGGTTACAGGGGTGTAGTGGGCAGGATAAGATAATGCCCTCCCCTCACAGATGTCCATGACCTAATTCCCAGAACCTGTAAGTACGTTTATTTACAAGGTAAATGAGAATCTGCAAGTGTGATTACGTTGAAGATTTGAGATGGGGCTCCTAAAAGTTGAATAGGGAGGCAGAAGAGGAGATCTGGGAGATGACATGTGAGGACTCATCCTGACTTTGGTGGCTTTGAAAATAGAGGGAAAATGTCATGAGCCAAGGAATGAGGGTCACCTCTATATAGTGAAAAAGGCAAAGAAATGGATTCTTCTCTAAGATCTTTCCAAAAGGAAAGCAGCCCTGCTGATACCTTAATTTTAGTTCAAAGAGACTAGTGTCAGACTTCTGATCTACAGAACTCATAGGCAGTAAATGTGTGCTGTTTTAAGCCACTAAATTCATGGTAATTTATTACAGCAGGAATAGAAAATACAGGGGGCCTAGCAGGACGTTCTATGAGCATCTGCTTACTTCCTGATTCAAACCCCCTTTACATTCATTGTTTTTGAATCTCACTCCCCTTTTCTAGATAACAGCACTTTGATACTTAGAAATCAAGAAAATGAGAATCTGAATTTCCAAAAGTGTTTCCTTACGATAATTGTCAATTTCTGGGAACTCCGCTAGAAATAAAAGTCCATAGCAAAGCCTAGCAATTTCTGGATGCAAAAAGGAGAGAATTCAAAAAAGAGTGGAATGTGGTGCTTATTAGAGAACTATCATTTAATATTGGCTTTTATTTCAAGTAATAAAGGACCAGTGCTGCTCAGGGGAACATTGACCACCCCATGAGAAATCCTTCCTTCTCTTTCTAGTCCCTTCCCCAAGGAATGTGGATCAGGAGAGGTAAAATAACCTCTGAGAGAAAGACTTCTTCCCTATCCTCATTCGTGACCTGAAGCAACCCACTGGTCGGCCTGTATATAACCATTGTGAACCCTGGCACTCCCTGTCTCAATGACAATGCTCTTGCCATAGCAAATCCAGCCCACTGGAGCTGATGCAGGAAAGAATCCTTTGTGTTTTTCTGCTGCTACTCCTGCTGCTAAGTCGCTTCAGTCGTGTCCGACTCTGTGCGACCCCATAGACGGCAGCCCACCAGGTTCCCCCATCCCTGGGATTCTCCAGGCAAGAATATTGGAGTGGGTTGCCATTTCCTTCTCCAATGCATGAAACTGAAAAGTCAAAGTGAAGTCGCTCAGTCGTGTCCGACTCTTAGCGACCCCACGGACTGCAGCCTACCAGGCTCCTCCGTCCATGGGATTTTCCAGGCAAGAGTACTGGAGTGGGGTGCCATTGCCTTCTCCTTTGTTTCCTCAACATTACTTGAAAGGTGCATTAGGGGTGGACAACACAAATCAACCTGGGGCGTGAAGCATCACTGGCTGGATGAGACTAGACATCCAGATAATGGTTTGGTGCTGCCTCTCTTTAAAGCCAGACTTTAACAACTCTGATGCTGGACTTTTTGGTAATAAAGATAAAAAATCTTATGTAAACCACACTAAGAGCTTGGTAGCCTGAAGCAGTGGAAAGACCCGCACTTGGGATATCTGAGCCCCGAGCTTTATTTCTGGCTCTGACCCTGATTTGCTGGATTCTCTCACCTTGTCAAGGCTCGGCTCCCCTGTATGTGCTGTCAGGGGCTGTGTTGGGCGGGCCATGGGGCTGGGGGCGGCGGGGGGCGGTGGCAGCAGCAGCAGCGGCCAGAGCAGGAGAAGCAGTCCCGGGAGGTGACGCGGCATGGTGGGCTTCGAGCTGCTGCCCGTGTCCGTCGGCGGGCCGTCGCTTGGTGGCTGGGTCAGTGGCGGGCGGGTGCCCGGCGCCCGGGCGGCCAATTTAAAGGTCCCGCGGCCGTGGGCCCCGCCCCTGCAGCCTTGAGCCCCGCCCCTGCAGCCTGGGGTCCGCCCTCCCCTCGGCCGTAGGCCCCGCCCCTCGGCCTAGGCCCCGCCCGCGAACCTGTCCAGGGCGGCGGGCCGCCTGGTCCAGTGCATTCCCGCGGCGGACCTGGAATGTCTGGGGCCCGTCGGCCAGCGGCGCGGTGCCCGACCCCGGCTCGCCGCCGCTCCGGTCTCGTCTGGGTGGGCTCGGCCCGCTGCCTCTTGGCCAGGTTCTTCCCCTCTCGAAATTTCTGCCTGACCGTACACCTGGGGCCTGGTCGACCCCCAACTCGCCCTCCTGACCCCCAGGATCCCAGTTCAGGAGGCCCAGGCTTTACGGTCCAGCTCCATCCAGGTTTCCCCACCTCAGAGTTTCCCCTCGCTACTAACAACTACATTTTTTTCCCCAGCCAGGGAACCCAAGTTTTGCTGTGGGCTCTCCTGAAAAAAAAAAACACCTCACAGATTCTAGCAGCGTGAATAGAAATACTTTCATCCTAACTTCAAACATCCTAAAGATTTGAACTTATATTACCAGGAATAGAAAGTCAAACATACCTTCCCCAGAGAGCCCTCTGTGAGCTGGAAGGACAGCCTGTACCACAGGCTTCAAAGGCTCTCCCTCCAACCCACTTCCTCCCCCAGGGGTGATGGTGTTGGCAGCACAGGGCTGGAGGCCACCCCAGGGACCCTCCAGGAACTCGAAGCCCATGGGTAGAGACAGAAGCATCAATGATGTACCTGTCTAAGGAAATATACTGAGGTCAAGGAGAGACTGGCTCTGCCTGAGGAAACCAGGAAGGCTTCCAAAAGCAGGTTACTGCTGAGCTGGATGGTAAAACACGGCAATGAACGTGAGTCCCAACAGATCCTGTGTGGTCTTCCTACTTTCAGACTACTGCCTTTTAATATCTACACTCCACACAGTAACCTTAAGATCACTTCTTAAACCTTGCAACTTCACTTCCAGTAAACTCCAGACTCTTTTGTGTGGCCACCTCCTCGACCACACTGGCCACATCTGAATCTGTACTCTTCTCTCCATGCATCAACCACACTAGGCTTTCCCCTTGCCCTGGAGGATGCCAAGCTTGTTCCCACCTTGGGGCCTTGGCACTGGGACATCCCTATATCTTAGTTTTTTCAAACTTATTTTTACCACTACCCACTGTGTCGGTGGTGGTTTAGTCGCCATGCTTTGTCTCTCTTGCGACCCCATGGACTGTGGGTTGCCATTTGCTTCTCCAGGGCATCTTCCTGACCCAAGGATCAAACCCCAGTCTCCTGCACTGCAGGAGGACTCTTTACCAATTGAGCCACCAGGGAAGCCCAACTATCCACTGTAACAGCTACATTTTATATCATAATCTGAGAGCGACACAAATATCTAGTAGGGTTATGTACAACAGAAATAGTAGTTTCCTGAAACAGTATTTACCCTTACCACATGTGACACACTCTAATTAATCTGCTTTATTCATGTCCATTCAGTTCTGTTTCATTTTTTTAAAAGAAGATCTGGTCATAAACATCTAAACAGAGTTCATGATTCACTGTTTCCCAGTCAGCAGTTTGAAAAGCTGTTTTAATTAGATTCTTTCCTACTCTTTCTTCGTTTCCAATTTATTATGGTATCAATACCTGTGTTTCATGTATATATACATATATACAGTATCAATATCTGTATGTTTCACATATATTTAAAGTGTACTATATATATACATGTATATGCTGCTGTTGCTAAGTCGCTTCAGTCGTGTCCGACTCTGCGACCCCATAGACAACAGCCCACCAGGCTCCCCCGTCCCTGGGCTTCTCCAGGCAAGAACACTGGAGGGGGTTGCCATTTCCTTCTCTGATGCATGAGAGTGAAAAGTGAAAGTGAAGTTGCTCAGTCATGTCCAACTCTTCACGACCCCATGGACTGCAGCCCACCAGGCTCCTCCATCCATGGGATTTTCCAGGTAAGAGTACTGGAGTGGGGTGCCATTGCCTTTTACAATATATGTATATATGGTATATTTATTTCTTTACCCCACTCAACTGTAGGCTCCAGGAGCACAGAGCTGATGCCTGCATTGTTCACTGCTGAATTGCTGTAATTCTCCCTCACTGTGTGCAGGTTTACAGTCTACAGTGGGACCAGGATTTCAGGAAATATTAAGAAAAGTTCACGAACAGGGCTGATATTTAGCCCTACCTTGGAAGGATAGTAAATAGGCATGATAGATTATTTGTCAGAGAAGAAATAACCTGGCATTACTTTTTCCAAGAGTCGAAGGATGCTGAGGAAATGGCTTCGCTCCGTTTCACTCCACTGCCTGACAAGAGTGGCTCTGTGCTGGGCAAGGGCTCTGCAGACAGGCCCTTCTCTGGCCTCCTCTAGCGGGGGAGTTGGTTTCAGGAAGTTTCAGCTTCCTCCACCACAGGGTCCTTCTCTGACAATGCAGGGGGAGAAGCAACATGAACTGTAATGGTCTGTTTCAGCACATTTGCAGGTAGGCATATGTAGAGAGTAAGCCTATTTGGTTGCGTTAGGGAGTAAATTATGGGTAGCTTCCTTTAAAAACTCACTTTACTACTGCTCTCTTGTTTTTACAGTTCTAAGAAACTGTTTCTTTATCACTCCACTCTGGCTCGGTTATGCTCTGGTAACGAATGACTCCAAAACCTCAGGGTCTTCTAGCAAAACAAAAATTTACTTCTTGCTCTGTTATGTGTCTTTCATAGATCTACATCTTCATTCTGGCACTCAAACTTAAGGGGCAGCCTCAATCTGGAATATGCTGGTCTTGAGATAAAGGGGGAAAAGGAGAGATGGAAGAGCCAGATGACAGATTTGTGATGATTTATTTCTTTCCCTAGAATAAACTGCTGGGGTGGAAAATCTGAATGACCAGGGCTTCTTTGGTTATGTAGCATCTATGTCGGGAATTTCATCTGATATGGTTTCAGCTACCCCTCCTCTGGTGCTGTGCCTAGTCGTTCAGTCATGTCCAACTCCTTGCAACCCCATGGACTGTAGCCCACCAGGCTCTTCTGTTCATGAGGATTCTCCAGACAAGAATACTGGAATGAGTAGCCATGCCCTCCTCCAGGGGATCTTCCTAACCCAATCAACTCTCACATCCATACCTGACCACTGGAAAAACCATAGCCTTGACTAGATGGACCTTTGTTGGCAAAGTAATTCTGCTTTTTCAATACGCTATCTAGGTTGGACATAACTTTTCTTCCAAGGAGTAAGCGTCTTTTGATTTCATGGCTGCAGTCACCATCTGCAGTGATTTTGGAGCCCTCCAGAATAAAGTCTGCCACTGTTTCCATTGTTTCCCCATCCATTTCCCATGAAGTGATGGGACCAGATGCCATGATCTTCGTTTTCTGAATGTTGAGCTTTAAGCTAACTTTTTCACTGGTTCATATATGTCCAATTCTCAAGGCTTATCTCAAATCACATCACTATAGGAAGTCTACTCTTATCTTTCCAACCAGATATCATCCTCAAAGGAGAGGGAGGGGAAGACAAGAAGAAATATTTGAAGAAATAATGGCTGAAAAAGTTTCCAAACTTGATGAAAGCTATAAACCCACAGTCGATGAACCCTAACCACAAGAAACACACACAAGAGATAGTTAGGGATTTTGGAAAGGTCTTGTACACCCTGCTATATTTAAAATGGATAACCAACAAAGACCTATTGTATAGCACGTGGAATTCTGCTCAATGTTGTGTGCCAGCTTGGATGGGAGTAGAGTTTGGGGGAGAATGGATACATGTATATCCATGTATATGTATGGCTTAGTCCCTTCACTGTTTACCTGAAACTACCACAACATTGCTGATTAGCCATACCCCAATACAAAATAATGGGGCTTCCCTGGTGGCTCAGAGGTTAAAGCGTCTGCCTCCAATGCGGGAGACCCGGGTTCGATCCCTGGGTCGGGAAGATCCCCTGGAGAAGGAAATGGCAATCCACTCCAGTATTCTTGCCTGGAGAATCCCACGGACAGAGAAACCTAGTAGGTTACAGTCCACGGGGTCGCAAAGAGTCGGACACGACTGAGCGACTGAACGGAACGGAACGGAATACAAAATAATGGAGAAGGTAATGGCACCCCACTCCAGTACTCATGCCTGGAAAATCCCATGGACGGAGGAGCCTGGAAGGCTGCAGTCCATGGGGTTGCTGAAGGTCAGACACGACTGAGCGACTTCACTTTCACTTTTCGCTTTCATGCATTGGAGAAGGAAATGTCAACCCACTCCAGTGCTCTTGCCTGGAGAATCCCAGGGACGGGTGAGCCTGGTAAAAAAAAAAAAAAACACAAAACAAAACAGAAAAAAGTAACACATGTCCTCTGGCTGAAGAATAATAGATTGAAATGTGTACCTATGAACGGAATGAAGAGCACTAGAAATGATAACTAAATGGATATATATGGAAGTTTTAAAATTATCTTTCTCTTTAAAAGATAATTAACTGTTGGGGAAAAAAAAAAGAGGTCAGAAAAAGATGGAATCTGGGCAGTAACTTGTTTGCAAAGAGTTATTTACTAATTTCATTTAACTGATGGGAGGGCCAGGAATATAAATCAGCTTTCCTGATGCCTTGTTCGGATTTTGAGCTACCTAACTGAATGATGACAGATACAAAACTCCTTTCTAACAGACCAGAAAACAGTTACTCTTTTTCTGGTTTCCAGGTCAAATTCTTCCTCTTCAGGCCTTCCTTTACCCATTCCTTGCTCAACACAGCCCCTCATGATAATATTTGCACAGTGCTTTATAACTGCCAACCTTTCCATGTCTGTTACCTCACTTGATCCTAAGAACAACTCCAAGAAGTCCATAGGCCAGGAATTTGCATTTTCTTGATTTTACAGATGCAGAAACTGAAGCTCATATCCTAGTTAAGTTTCCCAAGATGAGAGAGTAATAGCTTGGTGACACAAGGAATTGAATTTCAACCTTCTGACTCCAGATCCCATGTTCATTCCACCGTTCTGCCTCTCACGTGTCCTTATTCCATGTTAGGTGGCAGCATTCTCCTGCTCATAAATTATTTTCTCATACTTAAAAGTCATGACTTTAAAAAAAAAAAAAAAAAAAGCAACCTCAGAAAAGCAAAATTACGACTTTTTCTTTCAGTCAACCCTTGGGCTTATTTATAACTTATTCCTTCTCTCAGCAAAAGGAGACCTGAAAATGGCACACTTTGCCAAGGAACATTGGAACGATTAGACTTAGAGGCAAGTTCCATGATGACAGAACAAATAAGTCACAGACTGGAAAACAGGGCGATTGGTACACCATCTAACAGAAGGAATAAAATGTGCAGTTTATCAATGGGAAGTTTCTTGGTCTCATTTTTAAGACCCTTTAAATGTAGGGTCTTAAAATGGGGGCTTCTTTGGTGGTTCAGTGGTTAAGACTCTGCCTTGCAATGCAGGGGACAGGGGTTCAATCCCTGGTCAGAGAAGGTCCCACGTGCCTTGGAACAGTTAAGCCCATGTGCCACAACTACTGAGCTCCCAGCTCTAAAGCCTGCAAGCTGCAACTGCTAGGCCTGTGGGCTCCAACTACTAAAGCCCTAGAGCCGGTGCTCTGCAAGAGAAGCCGCTGCAATGAGACACTTGAGCACCACAACGAAGAGTAGTCCCAGCTTGCCGAAACAAGAGAAAGCCTGTGGACAGCAACAAAGTCCTAGCACAGCCCACAATAAATAATCTTTTTAAAAAATTAATTAAATGTAAGTGTGGTGTGGCCCACATTTAGATGATACCAAATTTATAGCCATGAAAGAGGCTTGCTCCCTGGAAGAAAAGTTATGACCAACCTAGATAGCATATTATAAAGCAGAGACATTATTTTGCCAACAAAGGTCCATCTAGTCAAGGCTATGGTTTTTCCAGCGGTCATGTGTGGATGTGAGTCGGAATATAAAGAAAGCTGAGACCCAAAGAATTGATGCTTTTGCACTGCGGTGTTGGAGAAGACTCTTGGGAGTCCCTTGGACAGCAAGGAGATCCAACCAGTCCATCCTAAAGGAGATCAGTCCTGAATATTCATTGAAAGGACTGATGTTGAAGCTGAAACTCCAATAGTTTGGCCACCTGATGCGAAGCACTGACTCATTTGAAAAGACCCTGATGCTGGGAAAGACTGGAAGGTGAGAGGAGAAGGGGATGACAGAGGATGAGATGGTTGGATGGCATCACCGACTCAATGGACATGAGTTTGAGTAAACCCCGGGAGTTGGTAATGGACAGGGAGGCCTGGCGTGCTGCAGTCCATGGGGTTGCACAGCCGGACACAACTGAGCAACTGAATTGACTGAAATTTATACTAAAAATAATTACCAGTGAAAATTTTGTGGAGACAAATTGTTTCATTCAGTGACCATCCCACTGCACCCCACCCCCCACACCACCAGTTTGTGTAGGTCATTGATTTAAGTGCTATAGATGGAACAAAAAAAGAAAAGGCCTTATTGCCAAGTTGTTCACTAACAGAGACTCAGATACACTTAAACTGTAATGGAGGTAAGTACTCCAGGAAAGGAGGCAGGCAAACTCAACAAGTCATTCTCCAAGGCCAGTTCACTGGAAGTTCATTTGTCAGATGATCAGAGAGAATGGGAGAAGGCCATGGCAACCCACTCCAGTACTCTTGCCTGGAAAATCCCAGACAGAGGAGCCTGGTAGGCTGAAGTCCATGGGGTTGCTAAGAATCAGACACGACTGAGTGACTTCACTTTCATGCACTGGAGTAGGAAATGGCAACCCTCTCCAGTGTTCTTGTCTGGAGAATCCCAGGGATGGGGGAACCTGGTGGGCTGCCGTCTATGGGGTTGCACAGTCAGACACGACTGAAGCAACTTAGCAGCAGCAGCAGCAGCAGAGAATGGCCAATTCACAGAATTTTCCATGTACTAAATCCTTTATGTGCTTCCCTGGGTTTATCTTCTTTCAGATGGTAAAGAATCTGCCTGCAATGTGGGAGACCAGGATTCAGTCCCTGGGTTGGGAAGACCCCTGGAGAAGGGAATGACTATCCACTCCAGCGGAGTGCCTAGAGAATTCCATGGGCAGAGCCTGGTATGCTACAGTCCATGCTCTTTCATTACAGCAAATGTGTTTACAACGCACAGAGAATATATATTCTGGTGAGCTCAGTCTTTGGAACAAAGATCTCACAGGACAAACACATGAAACTTTACAGAGCTTTTGCAGCTATATTCACAGTGATAAACTGAAAAACTGAAGCAACATGGCCAAAAACCACAATAGTGGCATGGAGGAATGTAGATGTAGACAGCTAGAGAAGGAAACTGAAAAGATTTTTAAAATATAAGAGAAACCTTAGTGTTTTGAAGGCCAAACAGAAGACAGACTTTGAAGGTTGGGTAGTTGATAACGTTCAATGATAAATAAACAAAAACTGAAGTTAGGATAATCAGTATCTTATGGGAGAAGGAAATGGCAACCCACTCCAACATTCTTGCCTGGAAAATCCCATGGATGGAGGAGCCTGATAGACTACAGTACATGGGGTCGCAAAGAGTCGGACACGACTGAGCCACTTCACTTTCACTTCAGTATCTCATGAGACATTCTTATGAGAACGAGAAGGGAGTGTCAAACTTAGGGGTCAAAATGATGAAATGTATGAACTACTCACAATGAGACCCTTACTTGTAGCTTGCATGCAGGACCTAGTTTTCCAGGACCTTGATTCCCATGGATCAAACCTGGACACTCTGCACTGGGAGCTCAAGAGCCTTATCCTCTGGACTACCAAGGAAGTCCCAAAGTTGCTTCGTATTTTAAAAAACTGGGCTAAACATTTATCTTTCAGTGTTATCTCTACCTGAATTTTAGAATCAAACATACTAAGTAACCTACTACAATTTTTCTCTAGCACTAGCAGAGGGGGAAAAAATTAAATTTTAAAGGCAAATAGTTTTGGCATATTTACTAGGATATTTAACATTAGGTAACAACAGATTTCCCTCTACTGGAAAATGACCCCTTACCAGTTTTTCCCTTCCTGGGGGCAATAATTAGGATTAATGACATGACTGTTCTCTACATAAAGTCTAAGGGCTGTCCTTTCCCAAAGAGACAAATGAGCCTTGAATGAAGTAGTGATCACAGGCCATAATGGTCCACCGTTCCCATTCCAAGGAGAGAAACAATGCCAGGTTGGATCCACCAAGCTTGGCTATGGCTGTTCTCAAAGTGCCAAAATCTGTGGCAGTCGGAGTTGCTTATAATGGAAAATGTTGGGTTTTAACAAAAAAAGGGTAATAGATTAAAAACAACAGTAAGTATTTAAGAGATTTATTAAAGCATCTTATCTCAAAGATGGAAACACATACAAATTAGAAACATGCAACCATCATCTTCCACAGTCAAGTTAAACTGTTATCTACTTTTTGTATTTTCATAGCTGGAAACTTCAGATGTTAAACTGGACTCATTCACCCTGAATATTTAATTCATTCTTCCTGAATGTATCCAGGGCAGCAAATAACCAAAATGCAAACTATTATATAAAGAAAGTGCAAAGTTAAAAAAGAATATGTGTAGAGAATGCCCCTTCCCACCCACCCCCAATCAAAGGCAAACAATGGCACTTTGCTCTTGCTTAACCTAGATTGTCTTCAAAAACTACTAAAATGTAACATACTTAACAACAACAAAATATGACTTTTAATAGGTATCCAAAAAGCTTGTTAGTGTTTGAAAATAAATGCTTAAACAAAGGAAAATGTACTTTGTATCAAACAAGTATGATGAGCCCTGTGTTGCAGCATTCTGTAAAATGAACAAGACAAAAAGCTGGTATAGGGTTTATTGAAAAAGGCAGAATTTCTTCAGGCAGGTATGTAAGGAGGTGGTGGTTCTTTCTCAGGCATCTTCACTGCCATTTCATAGGTTGGCAAAACATACTGAAGAGAGACAAGAAAAATTATATTGGACTTAATTCTCCTTTAAATTTCTATCTTAATAATTCAGTTTTCAGATTTAATACCTTAAATAGGGGTATACCAACCCACAGAGGAGAGCTAAAGAAACTGTTAGCTAAGTACACCTGATTCTTCAGGATACCTGACCCTTGAGTAATGAGAACGTTAGGGGTGCCAACATTGCACAGTCAGCCCTCCAGATCTGTGGTTCCACATAGACTCAATGCAGACTAAGCAGTATTGTAGTATTTACTACTGAGAAACATCTACGTATTAGTGGACTCTCTAGTTAAAAGCCATGGTGTCCAAGGGTCAACTATAGTTCTTGGGAGTAGAGATAACTAATAACCTGGAGCTTTACATGCAGGGGATATGATATGTCTGATCCAAGATCACTAGAGAGGATAACAGAAGAGGAAGGTAAGAAGGGAAGACAGAGACAATTTTGCTTCTGAACAGACCCTGAGGCCACCAAGATACCCTGACAGGCAGTATGTACTGCCCTCCCCTTGCTCCACTGTGACTGATAAAGCAGCCAGGCCAAGTCACCTCAGGAATGGAGGATCTCAGCAAAGGGCCCGCTGAACCCTGCTACAGGAACCGTCCAGTAAAAGGTTGTATTTTATCAGAATCTGTAGTCAAAGCATCAAGCACTTCTATCGCCTGCTCTAAGGTGAAGGGCATACCTAGGTAAAGAGTGGCATTTTTAAGCTAAGTGACTCCAACGTGACAGGCTGATGCTACATGGGCCATATATACTCTACATGCTGGAAGCCTGGAAGACAGTACAGCAGCAACTAGAGGGTCTGAGAAGGAGGCCTCCCAACAGACTCATGGAACCTACTGCATTCTTCTCCCTACAGAAAAGTCAGCTTCCCCTTTGGATCCTATAGATGTTTTTGGAAAACACCACAAGCTTCAGCTGATGGTACCCTATCCTCAGAAGTTCCAGAGGCCAAGAGCCTGACATCACTCATACTGCTGTTCGCTGACTGGTCTCCCCCTCAAAATGCAACACTTGGAGATTGATCATGAGTCAAAACCACTGGCCGGATGGAATGAGATGAGCAGTACAGAGTGTCTGTAGCCCACATACCTGGGATTCCAACTGGGAAATGCTGAAACCTGTAGATTTAAGCTATTCGTGCCCTAAACCATAGTTACGGCATTGAAGAGAAAGTCAAGGTTCAGGTTCTTCTTTTGGGAATTCTCAATAATGGCTAGTGAAGCTTTAATATCATAAAAGATGATTCACCTGTGGAGGTGCCTCAAAGGCTGGGTACACAGCAATCTCTGGCATGTTTCTGTTATTGATGTATTTATAGCAGTTCCAAACACAATTAATCAGATAAGCCTAAAGGAATACAAACAAAATTTACACATACTCGAAACTCAACTGTATTTAAAATTGTACAGTTTTAATGTGGCTGCACCGTGAAGCCACTGGCAGCGATTGCCTTTTTCTTCTTTTAGGGCTCCCAGGTGGCTCTACTGGTACAGAACTCGCCTGCCAGTGCAGAAGATATGAGAGATGCCGGTTCAATCCCTGGGTTGGGACGATCCCCTGGAGAAGGAAATGGCAACCCATTCCAGTATTCTTGTCTGAAAAATTCCATGGACAGAGGAGCCTGGTGGGCTACAGTCCATAGGGTTGAACAGAGTCAGACACAACTGAGCAACTAACTTTATTTTTTAATTTATAAATTTAATTTTAATTTTAATTTACCTGCTCTAAAATTAAGGAGTCTTATAATGCTCTCCCCACATTTTCTCCACAGAGAAGGGAACTGGCATCCACTTGGACCAAGTACAGGCTAGGAGCTTTCCCTATGTGCCCTCACTTAAATGTCACAAGCTTTTACAGAGAAACCCAAGTCTGGGATTCCAATTCACGTGTGACAACCACTATGCTACAGAAGGAATTCTATTTCTGAATTTTGGGAATTTTAAGAGATTTTCAATCCCAACCATGAACCATGTCCAAAAACATGATGTTCCTAGACAAGAAGAATCCTGGTTATCTCCAACCACTGCCTGAAAAGGACAGAAGACATTCCCTGGGAGCTATCTCCACCACATAAGAATAAGGAGAGCTGTGAGGAGACACAGCAACAAGAAGGTCTGGAAGGACACTCTCACAGTCCAAATGCCCCTCCTTCCCCACCAAATACTTAGTCAGCAACTCACCTTAAAAATGATGAACAAGGCAAAGAACACAAGAACAATGAACAGAAGGCAGCTGGAGTCCAATGCCAAGAGGTCATCTTTATAGGGAAAATCAGGCTATAAAAAAAAGGCAGGGACAAATAGGCAGAGCAGAAGGGAGTTTTAGAGCCCTCAAGCAGAGTGCCTTGCACATAGGAAGCAATCAATAAATTTTTTTTGAATGAACGAACAGTAAGTTTGCAGTATGCAAGATGGACTCTCTAAAGTAGGTTTCAATAAAATACCTAAAAGATGGATTTTTGAAATTTTCATTTATCTGGATCCTACAACTCCATCTACCAGACCTTATTTCAGGCCACGGTGTTCCCTACCCCTCCATCCCACAGCATTAACCTGTGCTCACTTCCTGCTGTCATGAGACAGCCCTAGTTTATTATTACAAATAAGATCATTTCTTGATTCCCCAAATACATGGGTTTACTCCTTGAAGAGAAGGATGTTATGTTTATACACCACACACCAACAGTTTGCCTAGAATAGAGTGAAGAATACAGAAAGCACTCACATATTTGCTACAGATGCCTGCAAAGACAGAAGGTACAGTCTTTGACAGTACCAATGACTGCCAATGAGTGCAACTCTAATGACTGCCAAACACAGTCCAATTATTTATTTACTTTTCATACACTCAAAAGTTGAACTACTCCTGAAGTCTGTGATATCCATCTTTAGGGACTTGTAATATTTAAATTCCACATGGTATGTAAGAAGATACTCTATTTTTATCTTTTTGGTTTCAATATGGTCAGTAACAGTCAGTAACAGTAGTAATGCTAATTACTTTAAAACACTTAAAAAAAAAATAAAACACAGTAGATTAAATAAAAATAGTACCCAAAAGCTGATTTTGATTTTCAACAAATGGAAAAATTTTTTTAAGTTTTATTAGCATACACACTTACTAACTGATCCAGATATTCCTTGATTCTTGGCAAATAAGTCAGAGAACTGATAGCAACCAGGCAGCTGAGAACAAAGTCAAAAAGCCGGTAACAGAAGAACGGAATCAGCCAACCCACTTGATACTGAAGGAAAAAATAACCACAACATCACATCACATATACGGAATGATTCAGTACCATGCAGTAAAGTCAAAACTCTAAAAGAAAAGTATAGAATACTTACAGAAATTGCTCCATATACCAGCATTGAACTGATTATAAACATAAGAACAGAGACAGCAAAAAGAACACAGGCATTATCTGTGAAAACAGAAGCAAAAATCTAATTAAGCCACTTATGTAACAAAAAGCAGAAGACTCTTTTTGACAAAATATTACTAACAAATGAAGCTTAAGAAATTCATGCCTTTGCTCTTTCTTATTTGTTAAACTGCTACGACTCAGGGCCACTCATTTAGGACAGCACGTGAACCTGGTACTCTGCCAGAGACAGATCTCTGGCCACGGTATAAGTTTTTAATATGGGCAAACATAATTATAATGCAAGTGCTACGACGGAAGCAAAAAACAATTAGTTTTGCCTTTAGCATCAGGGAAAAAATATAAATGAAATAACACAAGTTGAGTCTTGTGAGATAAGCAGGGTTCAACTGGAGCAAAAGGCTGGTATCTGTTTAAACACGGAGTTGTACAGAAGCCCCCTCCTGCCTAAGATAAAATAAATCACCTGAAAGTCAAAGTTCTCCCTCAATGCCTCTTTCCCACCTCAACACCCAAACTCCCTGCGCCGAATCCCTTCACCGTGCCTTCTCTGCTACATCCAGGTCTATTTTCTTCTCTGTTCCTCAATCTGCCCTCGGGTTGCTGCCTTTCTCTACATTAATCCACATCCACTAAACTTTTTCACAAAGTGCTCATGTGATCTTAACAAAACAAACCAAAAAGCACCCACACTTGACCTGATGAGCTTCTTAGCACTGTAAGAGTCTAAAGCTGATTCTCTGGCTCTGGCTAGATATCAAGAACCTGAAAGGCACTAATGATGATGAATGATTAGACTACCTGCTCAGTGTTCACACTAGTGGATAAGTGTTATGTATCACTGTGTCACTTGGCAGTACAAACAGTATCAGTAGCTGGCACTGAACTAAGAAGAGCTCTCTCTAAATTTTCCTAGAGGATATAGGACAACTAACGTTAAAGACTTAAAGAACTTCCCTGCTGCACCACACAATGGCTCTCAAAGGGAAGAATTCAGATATAAAAAAAACTTAAAAGCAAAATGTGTAATTCAAACAATTAGCTTTCAAAAATCCATTACTGGAAGACTACAAGTTGATTTAGACTTCTCGAAATACTGAAATAATTAAAGTGAAGCTCAAGGTCTTCCACTGGAGCAACAAATAGCAAAACAGAGGAGAGATGGGGTGGTGGGTGAAAAACATATTTAATGCCTGGAACAAGGGATACTCCAGGAGGTGTGATCAATAAAGCAAGCAAAACATGAGGGGCTCAATGCCCAGAGAAGAACCTCAGATTTGCACAATATTCAGAACCTCCTCTGGGAGGTCCCAGGTGTTTACCCATCTCCCAGCTAAGTATAAGTAATGATAAATTCCTATTTGAACAACAGCTTGCATATGCTGTGGAAGTTATTTCATATAAACTGAGTGTTACAGCCTGTTTGGCTGATTAAAAATAATTAATCACAAACTTCATTTAAAAAAAAATTTGTTATCAGGCCAGTGATCAGAAATTAACTTATCTTTGCAACAACCAGGTCTGTGGCAAGGTCAAATTTTACCTTCCAAGAAATACCAACTACTGGATTACCGAGAACAATGTCTTTTTATATTTGCTTACATTCATTGGAAGGACTGACGCTAAAGATGAAACTCCAATACTTTGGCCACCTGATATGAAGAACTGACTCATCTGAAAGACCCTGTTGTTGGGAAAGACTGAAGGCGGGAGAAGGGGACAACAGAGGATGAGATGGTTGGATGGCATCACCAACTTGATGGACATAAGTTTGAGTAAGCTCCGGGAGTTGGTGATGGACAGGGAAGCCTGGCGTGCTGCAGTCCATGGGGTCCCAAAGAATCAGACATGACTGAGTGACTGAACTGAACTGAGGACTTCAGTAGAATATGATCACAAAAATATAATGAATAATGTGATTTTCTCTGCAGCAGCGACAATAGTCAGGCAACACACAATAAACTTGTGACTAAAGAGCCAGTTGCACAGACCTACGAGAATCTCAGTAACCATAAATCTTTTCTACAACTCAATTTTAAGAGCAATATACATGACAAAGGAAAATGCTGACATTAGCAGATTCAGTAAAATTTTACAGCCTAAAGTTTATAAATGCCAAAAAATATATCATTATCAGAAACTAAAGTTTATTGTTCTTGAATGTTTTCATATATTCTTGGTATTTCTGTTATCAATTTGACAACAAAATTAAAAGATTATATATGCTTAAAAGTAAAACTAGGATATTTATGTAAAAACAAAATAAAAACACTTTAAAAAACACAATATGAACAACCGTTAGTGTCATCATACTCTAATTTATTATTGATGGCCACAAAACTCTACCTGCTGTAAGAAATAGGTTAGGCCTGAGGACAATAATCATTTGAATTAATAACCAATTAAAAAAAAAAAACACTTCATTAACGGATCAGAGAGGATCATAATGTAAAAATGTGCAGTTTATGACAAAAGCTAATCTAAAAATAAAATTAAGATCCTGTAATATTATAAATATAAAACACATGTGAACTGAGAACATTTTTCTGAGGAAACTGTTCACACTAAAAAGTCTGAAGCATAATTTTCTATTCAAATATTAAATTTTTAACATGATTTTTAACATAAAATTAAACTTGCATTTTAGAGAAAGATAAATAATAAAAATACTATTGGGAATAAATAATTTTTAAAAAGTAATTTCCATGAATGTTCTAGGAATACTCTAAATAAAGTCCAATGTCAAATTTTCATCTAAACAATAAAAATATATTAAGAATTGAGACCCTGAGCAAAAGATACCACCAAATATTCAAATCGTATTCTATATTTTACTGTAGGATTGTGTTCCATGAGCAAAACTCCCATCCTCTACTACACTTACCAGCTGACCCTCAAAGACTTAGTCTTCTTCTAATCTCTTCTGCCCTCCTCTTTCCACAGTATTTCAATGCAGACAATGCACATTTCTCAGAAATCTCCTAGCAGTCCACTCGATCTTCTGGCTACAAATGCTCAACTTTAATTCTGAGTATTTTTGAAAAGCCTACAAACACATTTTGTGCCTCAGCAAGCATAACAACAATCAATCCTCTAACTAACGTGTGTGTGTGTTAGCAGGCAAAAGTTTCAACTAAAAACATACCAGCCATTCTCTCAGACGAATAGTAATTGCCAATGACTTCATACTGAATATTGACAGCTGGCACTGAGTTTGGGTGTGTTACCTCCACAGTCAGCAGAATTGCCATCAACAGGTTGACCACCTATGAAAGATAATATTTTATCAACTGTATTATTAATCAGGAAGCAGTCCCCAGCACAATCTTTAGACATCTTCTACTTAACTATCATCTTCCCTGAGGTAATAAAGACATAAAATGGGACTACCTGTGAGATAAAATACACAATATGACTTTAAGAATATTTTAAATATTTCATAAAGTATAAACTTAATCATTTCATAGAAAAGATGTTGGACTGATGCTATATTAATAAAACAATAAAAAGGCACAACAATGAAAAATGAGAGATCACAAATTGCTCATTTGAGTCACATATTTATTCATACTCCTATCTCAGAATTTCTGGATTTGAAGAAGCTGATCAGATAAATATAATTTCCATGTCTAGGTATGTAATGATCCATCAGGTAAGTCTAAGGCCTCTCCACAGTATCTCCTGTACAGTGGTAAGGAATTATTTCCTCTTGAGCTACACTCAAATGCTTAAAAAGACTTTGACTACATCACTTAACTTCTGCCTGCTGGTCTTAATTTTATGCTTTGAGATATTTTGTTACCCCTTCTGAATAAGTGCTCCTCTAACAGTTCAGTTTAGTTGTTCAATCATGTCCGACTCTTTGTAATCCCATCGCAGCATGCCAGGCCTCCCTGTCCGTCACCAACTCCCAGGGTTCACTCAAGACTCACGTCCATCAAGTCAGTGATGCCATCCAGCCATCTCATCCTCTGTCGTCCCTTTCTCCTCCTGCCCCCAATCACTCTCAGCATCAGTCTTTTCCAATGAGTCAACTCTTCACATGAGGTGGCCAAAGTACTGGAGTTTCAGCTTTAGCATCATTCCTTCCAAAGAAATCCCAGGGCAGATCTCCTTCAGAATGGACTGGTTGGTGCAGTCCAAGGGACTCTCAAGAGTCTTCTCCAACACCACAGTTCAAAAGCATCAATTCTTCGACGCTCAGCTTTCTTTATAGTCCAACTCTTACATCCATAAATGACCACAGGAAAAACCATGGCCTTGACTAGACGGACCTTTATCAGCAAAGTAATGTCCCTGCTTTTTAATATGCTGTCTATTAGGTTGGTCATAGCTTTTCTTCCAAGGAGCAAGCATCTTTTAATTTCATGACTGCAGTCACCATCTGCAGTGATTTTGGAGCCCAAAAAAATAAAGCCTCTCACTGTTTCCGTTGTTCCCCATCTATTTGCCATGAAGAGATGGGACTGGATGCCATGGTCTTAGTTTTCTGAATGTTGAGTTTTAAGCCAACTTTGCTCAACAAACTAGTAAAATGAGAGAAGAGCAATCTGATCACAGCACATCAGGATCTCAGTTCCCACATTCTAACTAACAAATTTCAATCAACACATCTGAAACAAATTTCAATTAACACAGTCTGGTTCTTTTATGCACTGGCTGCATAAATCTTTTGAATGTTACAAGCTGCTGCTGCTGCTAAATCGCTTCAGTCGTGTCCGACTCTGTGCGACCCCACAGATGGCAGACCGCCAGGCTCCCCCATCCCTGGGATTCTCCAGGCAAGAACACTGGAATGTCACATGAGTGACTCCCTAAAACTCCCAATTCTTTTTCACACTTGATCCTGCTAAGGTACCACCTATATCTACCTGTAGAGTTGGATTCAGAAGCCCAAGCATAAGCCCTTATACATTATCTGCAATCAAATTTCATCTTATAACATTCTTGCCTATCAATATTTTCTCCGTCTGAATTCTGACACCCTATGGATAGTTTACGCTCTCTCAGCTTCCTGCATTTGAAAATAGGATTATCATGTAATGATATTCTCCACCTAAGTCACTAGCAAGAGAACAGGGCTGAGGACAAGCTGCCAGATAGAGGCTCTTCTCTTCCCATTGGTCAGCAGCTTTTGAATAAAGTCTTTATCTGGTCCAAAGTAACATCTAGAGACTTTGTCAAACATCTTGCTGAAATCCCATCACCAGTATCTAGTAAATTTTCCTAGTCTACCAGGGTGTAACTCCAATTCAAAAAGGAAATTCTTTATGCCTCCAGTTGTTAGTGAATTACACAGTTATCCCAAGAGGCACCACTTCCTTTAAGTGCTCAAAACAACCCTGCTAATGATTTAAGAACTGGAGTAGGCTTCCCTATCTAAAGTCCACAGCATCTGCCTTCCTTCCCTTTGTGAACATGGGATACTTTCAAGGGACATCTGAGCTTCTTTATCAATAGTGTTTTAAACAATCTCTATCATGGAGCTCTCTCCTATCCACCCTGAATGATAAATAAGTTTATCAGCTAAAAGCATTTCACATTCTCAAAGACAAGCAGCCCAAGTTTTTTAAATAAGATAAACGTCACAATACCTAATTCGGAATCAACTGAGATTTCTAAAGATACACTATAAATCAAGTAAATTTACATCTATTATTTGACTTTATTCTTCACAACAACCTTGTGAAGAAAGTATGACTCATGCTCATTTGCTGATGGTTAAACTAAGGTTCAGCAAAGTGAAATACCATGTTAAGCTCACTGAGGTGGTAACAGGATAGAGCTAGGACAGCAATCTGGTTCTTTTATAAACATCTTCCTTCTTACTACCACACTTCACTTATAACCATTCCTAAGCAACTCTTGTTTTGAGATCTTTCCAAAATAAACCATTATCTAAGGCTACAAAATGTTTGTTACTCTCTAAATACATTCAGGTACATACCTTTTCCTTGCACTGCTCAAAAGCAAGGTATCTCATCCTTCAACACTTGAAAGATCTTATAAGAGACAATCATATTTTCAAGGTGACTCCCCAGTTGATGGCTGATATTTTAACTGCCCATTTTTATTGCACTGGGGTTTTGGACAGGGTAGGTTGTTAATGAGCTAATACAATTAGGTGAATTAACTATTGAACAGATATCTCTACTAAGACACTGTATACTCTGTGCAAGGAAATCAGTTCAAAATCAATTCAGCAAACCCTTCTTTACTAAGCACAATACTGTCATAGTTTAAAAGCTCTGTATGGGAAAGAAAAATATTTATGTGAAAAATAACATGCAAACTCAATTACTAAATGAAGGAAATGACACATCAAAAATATTCAGGAGTTTATTTTTCCTTTCTTAAATATTTGCATCACATGTAGGATTTATAAAAATCTTTTCTTCTCTTTCATGGGTAAGTCACAGACTCACCCACTATTATCTTCTAGTATTAGTGACACTTCAAGATTCTTTTCATTGTGAGTCATTCTCTGAATATTAAACAAATCACAGGTCTAATCAAAAGAAGAAAGAAATGATCAATTTCAGCACTGTTCTATCACAAGCTCAAACGATTTTTCAACTCTTCGCTGATTAATTATATTTCATTAGCACTTCAATGCGGAGAAGGCAATGGCACCCCACTCCAGTACTCTTGCCTGGAAAATCCCATGGGCGGAGGAGCCTGGTAGGCTGCAGTCCATGGGGTCGCTAAGAGTTAGAGGCGACTGAGCGACTTCACTTTCACTTTTCACTTTCATGCATTGGAGAAGGAAATGGCAACCCACTCCAGTGTTCTTGCCTGGAGAATCCCAGGGACAGGGGAGCCCGGTGGGCTGGCGTCTATGGGGTTGCACAGAGTCAGACACGACTGAAGCGACTTAGCAGCAGCAGCAGTACCTCAATGTAACATTTTTAAGCATTCATCTGGAAAACTCATCCTGTGATCTTATCTTCGCCCCTGAGCACCTATCCTATGTTCATAGACTCCATTCTATTTACTTTTGATTACCACTGGTATTTCTAAGTTCCATGCAGCACTTTTCAAAACATTTGTGATCTTGTAATACAAAATCTGAAGAGAGCAACTACATACAAACAACTCCAGCATATTTATTCCTGATTCATTTTTCCCTTTTACTGCATTCAGGAAAGAAAATTAGCAAAAATGTAATTAAAATAATGATTGACTTCTAAAGCTAGTCACACAGGAGGTACAGAATGCAGCAAATATGCACATATGTCAACAGCCTGGGCAATGGACACATCCATGCAGAAGGGGTACTGCATTTACTGGGATAAACAGTATGGTTTGCGTTATAAGCCTTTCGCACACTTCATATAAGTAAACAAACAATAACAAAGAACAGATGTGTCACGTTTCACTTGTTTCAAAGGAATAGGATCAGATCCTTGGAAGCACTCACTCAGCCTCAGGAGAGTAATTCCTCTTTCCTTCTCATTTCATAGCCACACCCATTCTAGAAGATTCCTGAGGACTGGTTGTCCTTTATTTTTTTTTAATCCTTATTCTTTAGTTTTCCCATAGCATATTCTGCCACAACCCAACTACTGCTCAGACTATAGTTAGAACAATGTCTTAGGGCATCTTGATAAGGGTCTCAGGCAAGTCACCAGACAGCTGTCATCAGATAAAGAGCAAAACTGACTCTCTTTAAAAATGCTGTTAAATGTATATGTAGTTAAATGTACACATACAGTTGTTTACCCTTTTGTGCAGTTACAAATGAGATATTCCTACTATTTTTGGAGGAGACAATTCATTTAACAATAGACTAATGAATACTTCAAATGCTTTAATAAGTTACTATTACACACACATTTTATAGAGAAAGGCATAGCATCTTTCTCCCTCAAAGAGGATATCATGTTGTAGGGAGAAAAATTCAAATGTGTTAATTAGTATTTTTAATAAGTACACACAAGAGGTATGCAGTAATTCTTCCAGATAAACAGTGAGGAAACCAGCTTCTTCTGGCTGGGAAGCAAGGAAGCTTTGCCAAGAAAATTGAACTATTACAAAATTAACTGGAATTGGCAAAATGGATGTTAGTAGATGAAGTTGTATAAGTAATAGAAAGGCTTTTATACTATTTCACTATTTTTGTGTATTTGAGATTTCTGTCAATGAACTTTTTAAAAAGTGTTTGGGGAAACATACCAACTCTGAAGTATAAATAAGCCATACTGATTTAAAGGAGTCAGGAGTGAGGACTGGGAAGGAATACAGCTTGAGGAGCCTGTCTTCACTTCTTCCACAGCCACCTCACTTTTAGACTGTTTATGGTGAAGACATTCATAAAAAATTAGCCATATTATTATTACACCTTTCCAAGACCTACAGTTTTAGCCAGTGCTCTAAATGCCTTCTTGTAGTACACCATCAACCATGAAGGAGGTCACTGTTGCTGTAGACTTTAAAGCTCATTTTCAACCATTCAATAAACATCTGAACTTCTATCTCCTTAGATTGCCAGGATCCCAAAGCCACACTTTTTCACCAGCAATACTATAATCAACAAAACCAATGGCTTTTTCCAACCTAAGAAAATGTTTAAAAATAATCTGGCTTCAAATTTTTCACTAAATGATAGAAAAAAACAATTTATGAACGTCAGACTTTAATCTGGAACTCATTCTGAAACTCCCTATTATTTAAACTAGGTATTAAGCCAGACATGCTTCTTTAAATCTAAATGCCAAAGGCTAGCACTTCAGGGCTGATACATATAGTAACTGGCTCTGGCTTCTCAGTGTCTTCTGCACTATTTACTACCATATAATTTACCCTTTGGTACACAGTGTGCAATCACCTAACATGACCTCAGCAGAAGCAGATGCTAGAAAGCAGTGACACTGTATCCAATAGAAAGTTATTGCTACAGCATCTGCAACCAGCAGGAGCTTGAGGACCGCACCCCCAGGTTCTAAACAGCACCAGGCAACCTCAAGGAGAATCATAAATATTCCCCCACCTGGAATACAGGAAGAAGAGTAAAGGTACTTGGATTTCACCCACTCCCATATCATTTCTCTTAGTAAAGAAGCTTCGGGGGGGCGGGGCGGCCGGCGGGGAAGTGCTCTGTTTGGACAAGTCCTCTTTGTGTCTTGGTGGTCTTGGTTTTTAAATGTTGTCTCCCCAACTAGGCAGAAATTATGTCTTTACGTTGCCAGGATCCCGAAGCCACAGTTCTGAACGTCACCAGCGATACTATAATCAACAAAACCAATGGCCTTTTCCAATCCTTAACCTAATTTGAATCTGTTATTACTGATTAGCTTCTCGTTCCTTGACACTGCACTTTCAGATCTTTGCTCCAAACTTCACTGCAGTGCCATCAGTATTTTAAGGGCAGATGCCACGGTCAAGACAAGAAAACACTTGAGAGCCTCTGTGTAGCAGCTGATAGGGAGACAAAAGATGAACAGCACACACCCCCATAGTTTCGTATGTGCACCACAGCCATTTGCACTGTAGACGAGAAACAGATCTCTTAAAGTAGATGAATTGATGTAAGCAGCATATTATATTCCATGAATTAGAAAAACTCATGCAAAGAAAGAATAGTTTATGGCATCTTTTTATGAAACTAAAGCATG
>SJYT01054876.1:8065-43237 GCA_006410635.1 Cephalophus harveyi | reverse complement strand
GTTAAGAGGCCACTAAAAAGAAGGTCCCCGAGGCTTTCCCGCCCCATCCCCTCCCAGTGGATCCTCCCGTTCGAATATGAGTCTGTCCCGTTTCCCACTCCGGCGTATCCTCCCCCCACCATGGCCCCTTCCCTCCCTCCTCGCCCGCCCTTACCATGTACCAGGTCCCCAGGATGATCGTCCCGGTGCGGACATGGCAACAGCCGCAGCACCGGGTGCTGTAGAACCGGTCGCTGCGGCTCCGCTTGAAAGTCATGGACACCATCGGGAACCTCGAAGGCCTCTTTCTTGGCCGGGCCCCTAACAAACGCCTTCCGCCCAGCGGTTGAAGACGGAGAGCGCCGTCACCGAGGTCAAACCAAACGACGCGTCTTCAAGACCGCCCCCCTGCCCGGGCCCCCAAGCCGAGAGCCTTCGCACCTGCGCACTGAGAGCAAAGCGCTGTTCCCGCGAGAGCTCGATTTACCCTTTTCCTCCGCCTTCCTCGCACTCAGGCCAATGGAAGAACGGGAAGCTAGGCGGAAGCGGGTTTTGATTGGGAAAGCCTGGAGATTGACAGGATCTCACACCCAATCAGAGCCGCAACTCGCCTCGGCGCTAATAGATTCCCTTCCTCTTACTAGATGGCGAGGGCTGGTTCCTGGGCCTAGGGTAGTTCGAGTTGGAGAGGGAGCCTGGCAGTTCACCCTCCCCGAAGTGAAAGCGAGGAGGTGAGAGGCATTTAATGGGAAAAAAGAAAGTGTAGATGGGAGTAGGTGGCAGAAACCGTGCAGGAAGGACTTGTCTGAGTGAATCTGCCACGTACTGCGCGAACGCATCACGGGACCGCGGCTGCTCACGTGACCTTTGCGTCATAGCTCAATTATTGGGCTGGCCAGGAGCGGTGCCAGTGGAGAAGGGGGCGGGGCTAACCCCTGCTCTGGGGCCCTCTTAGCTGCGTAAATTGCCCTTTTTAGAGGGATCAAATGTTGGCCTTCCCCTTTGTCTCTTTCTGACACCTATTTGTTGGGAGCAAAGAAATACCATGCTACTCTGCCAGAGAAGAAAAGAATTGAGGAAAACATAAGGCAGAACTGTTTAGCTGCTGGGTGTTTACAGATAGTGACTTTTTATAAGGAAGAATTGTGAAACATAATGAAATGGACTGAGGTTCCTGGGTGTCTTCCATGAAAAGCAAGCCATAGTCTGGCTCACCTTTCTGGGTATTCTGAATCTAGGGGAGCGCTCCATTTTTGTGCAGTCAAGTATGGCCAGAGAGCATAATTGTCATTTAAGTAAACAGAGGCTATTGTGGCGGTCAAGTGTGGCCCTCAAACCAAGTGTGGCCTTTGCAGCCACAACCAGTGATGCAGGATTCAGGATGGAGGAAAATAGGCTATTGGGCCTAGATGCAAGGGAGTAGTTTTAATAAGTCCAGACTCTTGCATCTTCCCATACATGGAAAAACACTTAATTCATTGGCCTGGGCTATCTGGTCTATCTTTAACTAGCAGTAATCTTTTGGTGTTCTGCTATCTGTGATTTTTTTTTTTTTCTCCCAAAAAACTCCTGTGTATCTTGGCTCCTCCGTTTGCATCTTTGGAAAAGGCCCTCAGAGCTATCTGAGAGAATGTCTCCTGGGCTTCAATCCTCAGCTAAGTCCAACAAATAAAAGATAATTATCAGCTTTTAGGTTGTGTGTATTTTTTTCAAGCAACATCTGTTCAACTCTAAATGTAGTTAACTGATAGCAAGAGGATATGCTCTTGTCCTTTAAATTTCATATTGAATCCCCCTCCTTGGAAAAAGCCATTTTGCAGATATTTGTACATTCATTTCCCAATCCTGATTTGAATGATATAAATGGTTACTTTACATTGTCCTTTAAACCGACTCTGTAAGATTTCACTGGTCCCCTCATTAATGAGTAAATAAATTTTTTTACACTGTTCATTTTTTATCTGTATGAGACTTACGACTTTTATCTTTTTATGAAAAGAAGTTTTATTCTTCGGAAAATACACACTTCCTTTTAGGAAACAAAAATGCCTTCCCCTCTGCCTTTCTTAGCTGAAAACCACAGTGAATTTAGTGTAAAGTTTATTACATTGGCAAGGTTTCAATGAACACTGCCTGAAATTATTTATAGATTTGTTGATTATTTATTTCCCTCACTAAATATAAATTCTAGAAGAGCAGAGGCTTGTTTACTTCTGCAACACTGAAAGCATTGTCTGCAGGCAATTATCCTGGTTTGGATAATACTCTCAAACTCTCGGAGGCCATAGTAAAGCCAAGCTACAGTGAAGAATGGAATGCAGCGGTAGCAATTTAACTCAGAATGAATTATGACATTTCTCCACTTACTAAGGAGTAGACTAATAATAATTCCACATGCTCCAAAAAAAAAAAAAAATTCCATAACCCTAACTGTGTTCTGTGCATGGATTTAATCACTTTGTTTTCAATCATTTCATCCTTAAAACCAGTGGTCCTCAACCTTTTTGGCACCAGGGACTGGTTTTGTGAAGGAAATAGTTGCACAGACCAATAGTGCAGAGGTGAGTGGGTGGTTTGGGGATGACTCAAGCGCATAGTTATTGTGCACTTTACTTCTATTATTGTTACATTGTGATATATAATGAAATAACTGTACAACTCACCATAATTCAGAATCAGTCGGAGTCCTGTTTCTTTTCCTGCAACTAGATGCTCCCATCTGGGGATAATGGGAGACAGTGACACCCAAAGTATGTTGCTTAAGTCCAGTCTACTCCATAATCTTGTTCTGGGTACTGTTACTGCAGATAACCCGGGCTCAGAACGATGCACGCATGCGTACTAAGTCATTTCAGTCATGCCCAACTCTGTGTCACTCTATGGACTATAGAGGTTCCTCTGTCCAACCCTATAGCTGCAGAACTATTTGAGTCTTTGAATAGTTCTCTGTCCTTGGAATTCTCCAGGCAACAATACTGGAATGCGTTGCCATGCCCTTCTCCAGGTTCAGAAAAACAGAACATTGGAAATGAAAGCAAGTTTTCAGTGAGAAGGCAATGGCAACCAGGCTCCTCTGTCCCTGGAATTCTCCAGGCAAGAATACTGGAGTGCGTTGCCATGCCCTTCTCCAGGTTCAGAAAAACAGAACATTGGAAATGAAAGCAAGTTTTCAGTGAGAAGGCAATGGCAACCCACTCCAGTACTCTTGCCTGGAAAATCCCATGGATGGAGGAGCCTGGTAGGCTGCAGTCCATGGGGCCGCGAAGAGTCGGACACGACTGAGCGACTTCACTTTCACTTTCCACTTTCATGCGTTGGAGAAGGAAGTGGCAACCCACTCGTGTTCTTGCCTGGAGAATCCCAGGGATGGGGGAGCCTGCCATCTCTGGGGTCGCATGGAGTCAGACACAACTGAAGCAAATTAGCAGCAGCAGCAGGATATTCCACCTTGACTTTAATCCAGAATGTCTGGAGATTTGAAGTTGTCTCAGACATACTTTTAAGGCCACTGTCATTTGCAATTGCACACGGTTGATCCTTTTCTAGCAGAGACAAAGTCGATTCACCTGACATTCACAAGTGGATGAATGTCTTCCCAGTTCAGGGGTCTGTTGAGGCTGAAAAGTAAAGCGCCAATTCTTTGGAATGCTGTGATAGGTGATCATGCACCAGCTGGAAGAAAGAAGGCCCTGGCTCAGTGTCTTCCAAAAATCTCTGCTTATGTTTGAAACATGTTAAAAATCCCAATGCTCACTCATCAGCCCTATAATTCCAAATTGCCTTTGAATGCAGCCACATTATCTGCCAGTTTGAACACAGTTGCCACTCTTCCCTCAAATGACAGAATGAGTTTCTTGAGCAGGGTGAATATGTCACACAAGGGAGCAAGTTTTGCAACCCATTTTGTGTCACTGAAATGTGCTGCCAGTGGTGACTGTTTTTCTAAAAGAAATCTCTGGAATAGCCTTTGTCACTCAAAAACTCTGGCCAGTGATCTACCTTTAGAAAGCTCTCTCACTTCTCTGTATCAGAGAAGACGTGTACTCTGCATCCATCTCCTCACAGAGCTGTATGAACAGACATGAGTTAAGAGTATGTATTTTTTAATTATTTTATTTATTTACTTCTGGCTGTGCTGGGTCTTTGTGGCTGCGCAGGCTTTTCTCTAGTTGCGGGAAGCCCGGGCTACTCTAGTTTTGGTGCTCTGGCTTTTCATTGTAGTGGCTTCTCTTGTCGTGGAGCACAGACTCTAGGGCATGCTAGCTTCTGTAGTTGTGATTCCCAGGCTCTTGAGCACAGGCTCAATAGTTGTGGCGCACGGGCTTAGTCACTCCGTGGCATGTGGTATCCTCCCGGACAAGGGATCAAACGTGTCTCCTGCATTGGCAGGCAGATTCTTTACTACTGAGCCACCAGGGAAGCCCAAGTGCATATACTCTAATGTGGTTGATAATGTTAACCACATCCTGCAAAAAGTTATTAAGTTCAGGTGGCATTTTATGGCTAGCCAGCATTTCTCTGTGGATGACACAGTGTACACTCATATTCAGAAGTGACCTCTTTGAAGCACGTAGTGAAACCAGAAAGCCATCCAGTTACAGCCAGCGCTCCATCTGCTCCAACACAAAATGAACAGTGCAGTTTTCCTGATAGGTAATCATTCAAAGACTTGAATAGTTCTGCAGCTGTAGGGTTGGTGGCAACAAAAGCCCACATATTTTCATGCACATTCTCTCGAAAAATATGTCACACAAAAACAAGTATTGTTGCCTTCTTATCAACACCTGTAGACTCATTAACCTGGATTCCATACCACGGTGACTCGTTAATCCCAACAATTGTGCCTCAGTGTCCTCTGCTATGTCACCAATTCGTCTAGCTATGTGTGCACGCTCAGTCATCCCCGACTCTCTGCAACCCCATGGACTGTAGCTTGCCAGCCTTCTTTGTTCATGGAATTCTCCAGGCGAGAATACTGGAGTGGATTGCCATTCCCTTCTCCAGGGGATATTCCCCATCCAGGGATCAAACCCAGCTCTCTTGCGTTACAGGCAAATTCTTTACCATCCGAGCCACCAGGGAAGCTCTGGTGCTAGCTGAAAGAGGAGCACATGTCACCTTTTGAACTGCAGTGTCTCCCAGAAGTTCACAACAAACGTCCTTAGCAGCAGGCAGGATTAGCTTTTCACCAATAGTAAAAGGTTTCTTAGTTTTAGCCATATGGTTTGCCACTAAGAATGATGCTCTCCATACAGACACATCTGATGAAGTGGTGTGTGTGTGTGTGTGTGTGTGTGTGTGTGTGTGTGAGTTGCTCAGTCGTGTTCAATTCTTTGCAACCCCAGTGACTGTAGTCTGCCGGGCTCCTCTGTCCATGGGATTCTCCAGGCAAGAATACTGGAGTGGATTGCCATTCCCTTCTCCACAGGATCTTCCAAACCCACATTTTGAACCCTGGTCTCCTGCATTGCAGGTAGATTCTTTACCGTGGTGGCCTTCAATAATTGCTTCTGTTCTTCATGTTCACCATTTTTTTTCCTGTCTTTTGAAAATCTCCAAAGGCTTGTCTTCTAATACAGTGTACTTGGTCTTCATGTGGCAAAGCAGTTGTGAAGATTTCATGGCTTTATTGGATAGCCGGTCACCACATATTGCATAAAGTGGGCTTAGAGAATGTGAATCACCTGTTGCAATGAAGCCGTAATTTAAGCAGGACTCTTGATATTTTCTTTTAAACTGCAGTTTTCTTTTTGTTGGCAGTCTTAGACTCTTCTGCTGTCTCACCATTGGGTCTTTCCCCCTTTTCAAAGAACCTCTCCAGCAATGTTTGTCTTTTACTCATTTTGGCTAGGGTTAGCTTATGGGCTTACCAGAACTGACTGAGACAAGTGCACAGTGCTGGAAAGAGGCACGGATGGAAGTGGTAAATAAGATAACAGGTGGGCCACACGTGGACTAAAATAAGTGTCGGATTCTTACATAAAGCCTGCCAACCACATGCAGCTGTACAATTGAAGTACAGCAACTTATTTTCCACTGTCAAGCCTGCCACCAGATGCAGCTTAATTGTCACTTGCCCCTCCCTAATAGGGTTTTGATATGAGTCCGCAAGCATCTGATTTAATGCTAATGGTAATCTGTATTTGCAGTCACTTAGTGCTACTGTCTCAGATTCACCTCAGATCATCAGGCTTTAGATTCTCATAAGAAGAGTGCAACCTAGATCCCTCGCCCGTGCAGTTCACAGTAGGGTTTGCACTCCTGTGAGACTCTAAGGCCACTGCTGATCTGACAGGAGGCGGAGCTCAGGCAGTATTGTGAGATGAAGCTTTGCTCGCTGACTTGTGCACCACTCACCTCCTGCTGTGAGCCCCTGTTGCTCACAGTCCACAGACTGGTACTAGTCCGTGGCCCAGGGGTTTGAGGACCCAACCCTGCCCTCGACTATGAAATAGAGAAGATAATAATACTTTTCTAGTGGAATATCGTTGAGGATTTCACGACTTTATTCACATTAAGCCTTTCAACAGGGCCTAGGGTCAGCCATCGGAGAAGGCAATGGCACCCCACTCCAGTACTCTTGCCTGGAAAATCCCACGGACGGAGGAGCCTGGTGGGCTGCAGTCCATGGGGTCGCTAAGAGTCGGACACGACTGAGCGACTTCACTTTCACTTCTCACTTTCATGCATTGGAGAAGGAAATGGCAACCCACTCCAGTGTTCTTGCCTGGAGAATCCCAGGGACGGGGGAGCCTGGTGGGCTACCGTCTATGGGGTCGCACAGAGTCGGACACGACTGAAGTGACTTAGCAGCAGGGTCAGCCATCAGTGAATATCAGCTAGAGTGGTGGTGATTTAGTTGCCAAGTCAAGTCCAATTCTTGCGACCCCGTGAACTGTAATGTAGCCCACCAGGCTCTTCTGTCTGTGGGATTTCCCAGGCAAGAATACTGAAGCGGGTTGCCGTTTCCTTCTCCAGGGGATCTTCCTCACCCAGGAGTCAAACCGCTGTCTCCTGCATTACCAGCAGATTCTTTACTGCTGAACCGCCAGGGAAGCCCAAGTACTAGCTAGAATTGATTAGAAATTTATTTGTAAAGTAGTATGAGATAAAGAGCTAATTATATATTTTCATTTTTAAAAACAAAGCCCGATTTATTTTATTATTATTCTTTTTGTTTTTTGGCTCCATCATGCAACATTCTGGATCTGAGTTGCCCATACCGGGGAGGGAACCCCTGCCCCCCCTGCTCTGGAAGTGCAGAATCTAAACCACTGGACCACCAGGGAAGTCACACTAATTATATTTTTAATAGATGCTGTTTAAATTATATTAATTCCCTGGAAAAGATTTTCTACATCTGCTCTAAGCTTCCCTGAAGATTTTATAAGCCTATTTCTACTTCACCTCTACTCCCATCCCAACTGATATTATTTCATTACGTGCTATTTTAATTTGACCTTTCACACCACAATTTCTGGTTAAAATGTGCTCTTCTATATTATACTTTTTTAAATCAACTTTAATCTTAGCACTATTGAAGGGAATAATTTTTAAAGACTTCTACCAAGAAAACTCTGACTGTAAATAAAAGCATTCATAGCAGATGAATGAATCTATAATATGATGTATTCGTTACATCCCAGAAATAAAAGGATTAGTGAAATGTCAGTTCAAATCCCTACTAGTCTCCTCATTAGACTGTCTTATCAGTTGTGAGACATCTGAAGAATATTGATGGAATACTCACATTTGTCTGTCCCCGCACCCCCTTCATGGGCAAAAAATTTTTGGCTGGAAGCACTCCTTAATAAAATAGAACCTAGCTGCTTTCCTTTAATATTCTCTTGAAATATTGCAAAAAGAACTTCATTTGTTCAAAAGACTCCCATAACCATCACTTCAAATGGTTTTTTCTTATAAATTCTGGATGGCATTAGAATCTTTAAAAAGTCCCACATGGCACATTTTATGCTTTTGTTGAAATGTTTGGCTTTTAATCACAGAGGACAGAGTCTTTAAAACAACACAGGTACTTTAAAGAAATAGTTAGTGGTCTGCCCAAAGACTGCAGTTCAATAGAACTGTTATTTCCTTGTATGTTAATCTGTGTACTACTTAAGGAATCTATTATATACCTGCAAGAACAAATCTAGAAATTTGAATTCTGCTTCATAGACTAGTTTATAAGTAAAAGTCAGTAGAACATTTAAGCTATGTGATGAATCAATTTCATTTCCCCTACACCCCAAACAAAACTAAGCTTTGGAATAAGTAATAGTTGCAAAGAAGTTGAATAAACTAAGGGCAAACTGAGTGATAAATAATGATATTGATAGATATCATTAGAAAATAATATATAGAAAATTGAACAATATCTTTGCTATTCCAAATATATCAGAGAAATACATAAGTAAATATAAAGCATGCCACTCTTCTTGCTATTTTGTAATGTAAGAGTTTGAGCAGCTAAATGATTCCTTATTGGGCCCTCTCAAGCCTGCATGCCTTCCATCTGGCAACTAACATGCAGTAAAAAATGCTTTCAGACACTTTCACAGCATTGTCTGTGTGCTGGACTGCCCTGCTGGAATCAATTGCAAGTGGATGAAAAACAATGGGGGCGGGGTGGAACGCAGAGATGCCGAATTGAGAATGAGAGGAGTGGTGTTTTGGTCAGTAACTTGTAGCTACTTCTGTCTCTTATACACATCTAGATGTGTATAAGAGACAGGATTTATTACTGTTATTTTTAAATCAATTTATAAATATTTTAAATTTTTCTCAATTTTAATTCCAATATGGTAACTATCAATAGCTATAACCAGATAAACAAAAGCTCGTTCAGTTCAGTTCAGTTCAGTCACTCAGTCGTGTCCAGCTCTTTGCGACCCTATGAATCGCAGCACACCAGGCCTACCTGTCCGTCACCATTTCCCAGAGTTCACTCAAACTCAAGTCCATCGAGTCGGTGACGCCATCCAGCCATCTCATCCTCTGTCGTCCACTTTTCCTCCTGCCCCCAATCCCTCCCAGCAGCAGAGTCTTTTCCAATGAATCAACTCTTCCCATGAGGTGGCCAAAGTACTGGAGTTTCAGCTTTAGCATCATTCCTTCCAAAATACACCCAGGGCTGATCTCCTTTAGAATGGACTGGTTGGATCTCCTTGCAGTTCATGGGACTCTCAAGAGTCTTCTCCAACACCACAGTTCAAAAGCACCAATTCTTCAGCACTCAGCCTTCTTCACAGTCCAACTCTCACATCCATACATGACTACTGGAAAAACCATAGCCTTGACTAGATGGACCTTTGTTGGCAAAGTAATGTCTCTGCTCTTCAATATGCTATCTAGGTTGGTCATAACTTTTCTTCCAAGGAGTAAGCGTCTTTTAATTTCATGGCTACAGTCACCATCTGCAGTGATTTTGGGTCCCCTATAATTTTTAGGAGCATAAAGGGATCTGGAACCAGTAAGTTTGAGAACCACTGACCTAAGCCTTTTAACCAGCACAGTGGACAATGGTTACCGGTATTTGGAAAGATGCCTTTGAGGTACCAAGTGCCACTACCAGCAATTTTTTTTTTAATAGAGAAGTAAAGTAGATTTAAGAATCTTCAAAATTGTTAATACTCTGAGGTTATACAGTTCTCACACTAATTTCAGTATAGATCATTGGCTAATCAGTGTTTGCCTGGACAAGAACCTTCTTGTCAGAATCTGTTTTTCACCTGTAAAAGAGAAATAAAATTTGCTTCCTAATGAAACTTTAACTTCTTTACTCTCACAAAAACAAAGGCACATCAGGTCTCGAAATATTTATACCACAATTTAATTATTCACTTCCATCCCTCAAGTATTTCTTGTCTCCTAATATTGGTAATTATCTCATTTAGGCAAATAAAAATGTGTGATTTTTATTCTGAATTGCTCCAACATATTAGAAGGAGTCATTGTTAAGTGGTGCCCAAGTGCCAAGAAGATGAGAAGTGCTATGTAATTATCACTGTGGGAAAATAACTTTCCATGTGCTTGGCTGAACTCACTACTTGGACTTGTGGAGTTAAATCTGAAGCTTCAGGACTTTGGGGATGAACATGGTGACATAGGTTTAGCAGCTGGCTGTTTTTCCTCCTTTGAGTCACACAAGAGCATCAGGGATGACCAAATCAATGAACTTGACGTTCAGCAAAATTGGGAGCAGATCCACAGCCTCCAAAATATGAATCAGGGCTGCTAGGAGTAGCTAAAATCAGACAGAAGCCAGAAAGGAGGAGGTGGTGGACTTGGGTGAGCAGGACTAGAGGCAGCAGTCCTCCTGGAATCTGATTAATTTCAGAGTAGCAGAAGAAGGGGTCTACACAACTTAAGCAGAGGAGCCATGTAGTCTAAGGCTGCTGTAACATAGAGCCACAAACCAAGGGGCTTACACGACAGAAACGGATTGTCTCGTGGTTCTAGTGGCCAGAAGTCTGAAGCTGAAGTGTCTGCAGGGCTGGTTTCTTCTGAGGGCTATGAGGGAGAATTTGTCCCATGCCTTTTGCCCTGTTGCTGGTGACTGCTAGCCATCTTTCAAACACAGAGCAGAGGGCTTCTCAGGAGACACAGTTTCCAATAGAATCCAGAGCAGGCAGACCTGAGGAGAGACCCACCAGCTTTTCCTAGAGACTGAGTTTCTACTGATGCAGCAAAACTGAACAAAAAATTCACACCAAGGTGATAGCTACTTAAGCATCCCAACCTCCTTATTGGCATTCCTTAAAAGGGAGCCAGGGAGGGTGTCACTTAACTCCTTTGGAATTAAGCTATCATGGTAAAATTTTAGCACAATTTTTAGATGAATCTTCCTCTCTGGAAAGGCATCATCAGGGGTTGTAGTTCAATCACTCAGTTGTGTCCAACTCTTTGCGACGCCATGGACTGCAGCACACCAGGCTTTCCTGTCCATCACCATCTCCCGGAGCTTGCTCAAACTCACGTCCATCGAGTCAGTGATGCCATCCAACCATCTTGTCCTCCATCATCACCTTCTCCTCCCGCCTTCAATCTTTCCCAGAGACAGGGTCTTTTCAAATGAGTCAGCTCTTTGCATCAGGTAGCCAAAGTTATCAGAGCTTCAGCCTCAGCATCAGTCCTTCCAGTGAATATTCAGGATTGATTTCCTTTAGGATTGACTGGTTTGATCTTCTTGCAGTATAAGGGACTCTCAAGAGTCTTCTCCAACACCGCAGTTCAGAAGCATCAATCATCAAAGGAGGTGCTTGAAAAGCTAGCATTACTTTGGTTCCTCATATCACACAGTTGTTTGGAGAAATGGAAAGTGGCAAGAGGCCTCACTGAGCATGATGGAGAGTTGGCCCTGGTAAGCCCGCTGGTAGGCATTTGCCAAGGGGCCAGCCGGTCATGATGGAACGATGCAGTGAAGAGCCCAAGGAAATCTGCTTGAATGTGGAGGTGGCTTGCCTGTCACGCTGGTGCCCTTCTTCTTAAGGTGCTTCACCAGGCCTATCACCAGGCTTCCTACCCTCTGTGAGTGTCAGTGACTGCTAGCAAGAGAGAGGACGAAGAGGGATGTGGGCAATGATCAACCAGCCTCCCAGACTGGCCCAGACCACTGGGATCTTCTCCTCTGGGCTCCCCCATCTTGACCACAGTGGCCACGGCTGCGCAATTCCAAAGGGCTCCACTCATGTGCATACCCAGTTTGGTTTTGTCCAGTATCCATGTACAAGTTTGTCTTACCACCTCAGCTAGACAGCTCCTGGCAGGCCAGGACAGATTTGTAAATCTTTTTATATGCCAACCCACCTAGCATTAAGCCCAGCCTGATAAACGTTTGCTGATGGGTGGGCAATCCAGCAATGGGGTCATCGACCCTGAATTACAGATAAATGGACTTGTAAATAGTCTTGTAAGAGCATCTATTTTGAAGCTCTGCAAACCTGATTCTGCACAGCTTTGGGATCTGGTATGAGTATAAGTCGTCCAAAACTGTGACCTTTCATAACACAGGGTGTCTCTGAGCAGGAGTGTGGCTTGACCCACAGCAGCTTTCTGCTCCCGCTATGGTCAGTTTCCACTTCCCTAAAAGGGTTCAGTTCTAAGCAGGGATTTCACAAACCGCAAGGAGAGCTGACGCACTCTACAAAGCCCTGTGTGGGGTTCGGATTAGTCATGGTCATAACCACCGTTTATGCAGCCTCAGAGCAGGCCCAGGCTCACATTTCTCCCAGAGGCCCATGGTATTTTTCTCTGTGATTTTTTTTTTTTTTTTTTTTGAAGCATGAGACCTCAAAACCATACTAGAATACTTCTCCTGTAATGTAAGAGTTTGAGCAGCTAAATGATTCCTTATTGGGCCCTCTCAAGCCTGCATGCCTTCCATCTGGCAACTAACATGCAGTAAAAAATGCTTTCAGACACTTTCACAGCATTGTCTGTGTGCTGGACTGCCCTGCTGGAATCAATTGCAAGTGGATGAAAAACAATGGGGGCGGGGTGGAACGCAGAGATGCCGAATTGAGAATGAGAGGAGTGGTGTTTTGGTCAGTAACTTGTAGCTACTTCTTCAGTCCCTCACTTGTATTTGTACCTGATCCAGTACTTGATCTTGGGACCCTTTGCACGTTTTATTCACCTGATGTTACGTTTAATGGTAGATTAAATTCGGATTCTAAATATATCTTACTGAGAATGGAATATTTGGCCACTTTCACCACTCAATTTAACAGCTATTTTTGAACATCTACAATGAAGACGAATAGCCAAGCATAGCCAAGCATGTGGACTTCCCTGGCGGCTCAGGGGTAAAGAATCTACCTGCCAATGCAGGAGACTCGAGTTCTATTCCTGGGTCGGGAAGATCCCCTGGAGACAGAAACGGCATTCCTCTCCAGTATTCTTGCCTGGAGAATCCCATGGACAGAGGAAACTGGTGGGCTACAGTCCATGGGGTCACAAAGAGTCAGACAAAACTGAGGCTACTTTAGCATGCACGCATTCACCAGTATTCTTGCCTGGAAAATCCCATGGACAGAGCAGCCTGGCGGGCTAAGTCAATGGAGTTGCAAAGAGTCAGGTACGACTTAGTGACTAAACAGCAACCACAAGCCAAGCATGTGAGGCTCCAGGGAACACAAGGATCCTGGGTCTGTGAGCTAAACCAATCTGGCAAATTAGGAGAATCTATGGAATCGATGGAATTCCCTCATAGATCAGTCGGTAAAGAATCTGCCTGCAATGCAGGAGACCCAGGTTAGATTCCTGGGTCGGGAAGATCCCCTGGAGAAGGAAAAGGCAATCCACTCCAGTATTCTTGCCTGGAAAATCCCATGGACAGAGGTACCTGGCAGGCTATACAGTCCATAGGAGTCTGACTCGCAAGAGTTGGACACGACTTAGCGACTAAACCACCACCACCATGGAATCAGGGACTGGAAAGGGGTCTTGGGCAAATGAAACTGAAGAACGCAGAGTCCATTGCCTTTTTATTTTCAAGATCTGAACTTATAAGCATCTCTCTATTTGATTAAATATAAACTTGCCAAATACCTGTACTGTAATTTTAACTAGTAGCCAACAATGCAGATTCCATTAATATTTGTCCCTGTTGGGTGAGCAGGACAGGTCAACTTTTCTCGTACAATTTATGAAATGGAGAATATTGTCCTTTGAAATCCAAGAGAAACACGGTGAACCCAGCAGATCCTTCTGTTAGAGAATGAGGGGCTAGGAGTGAGCTGGGGTAAGGAGTGAGCGGTCCCTGCACCAACAGCGAATGTCAGTGAAAATTGCATAGAAGACAAGCTAAGTTTCCCAGCATCTTCTTCTGCTCTCGGACAATCCTAGGCCATGGGGGCATGGCCTTACTGAGCTACAGTGAGCAGAAGACTTTGAAAAAGCTCCTGGCCCTCTCTGGTGTGGGTCTTCCCTGGTGGCTCAGATGGTAAAGAATCTGCATGCAATCCAAGAGACCTGGGCTCGATCCCTGGGTCGGGAAGATCCCCTGAAGATGAAAATGGCAACCCACTCCAATACTCTTGCCTGAAGAATTCCATGGACAGAGGAGCCTGGTGGGCTACAGTCCATGGGGTTGCAAAGAGTCAGACAAGACTGAACGACTAACACTTTCCTCCCCGGTGTGCCGCCTCGAAGGTGAGCCTGCTGCTCCTCCTCCTTCATTCAGAGCATCTGTTTGCTTCTTTCTTCTGGCTGTGCTGACATGCAGGAGGGACCAGCTGCTTTGCAAGAGGAGCTTCTAGTTGCTCAGCCAGCTCCCAGCCCTGTACCTGGGACAGCTGCTGGGGGCCTGTCTGGGCCAGGCAGGAGGGCACCCGCACCATCTGCCAAGCATGAGGCATGCCCTGGCCGCTCAGCTGGCCTCTTCTTGCAGCCTGCACTGAGGCCCTGACTCATGGTCTCCTCCCACATCTTGTGGCCAGGCAAGGAGAACTCAGCTTGGCGTAAGGAGGGGCTGCAGCCCCTCAGGCATCCTTTCTGCCCTCCCAGATGGCAATGAGCTCCTGCTCTGGAGATTTTGCAGCTGGTCTCAGCTTTGCCAGCTCGACAGCTCACAGTGACCACAGCTGGTGCATCTGGGGAGCTGAAGGTTCAGTGTGGTGTGGCTCACCCGGACTTTTAGGTCTCTTGGGAAATGAGCAGGGTGTGGGTTGGGGGCTTACTCACAGTATAAACATGGAACTCACTGGGCATGATCATTTGGAAATACCTGAACTTGTTTTCCCTTTTGCCTTTCTGAGTATGTAACATTTTCTAGTTTCCCCGAGGCATTCATTTCCATGAGGGAGAAGAAGTTCTAGAAGGAATACGAAAAGGAAGGAAACATTACTATTTACCTTTTGACACCCCAGATTTTTATAGCTTTGTTAAAATATAATTGAAATACAATAACTATACATATTGTACATATTCAAAGTATACAGTTCGATGAGTTTTGACCTTTGTATACATCTGTGAAACAATCATCACAATCAAGATAGTGAACTTGGAATTTCCCTGGTGGTCCAGTGGCTAAGACTCTGACCTCCCAATGCAGGTGTCCCTGAATTCGATCCCTGGTCAGGGAACTAGGTCCTACATGCCACAACGAAGACCCAATGTTGCTGAAGGAAAAAGAAAAAGACATCAAACTTATTCATAACTTCCAGAAGTTTCCTTACTTCCCCTCCAGGTCCCAGGCAACCAGCAATTTCTTTCTGTCAGTATAGATTAATTGGCATTTTCTAGAAATTTATATACATGGGGTAATAGTACTTACACATGTTTTGTCTGTTTTCTTTAAATCTTCATAATTTTGAGGGAACTCATCCCTGTTGTTGTAAAATCAGTAAGTCATTCTTTTTTATTGCTCAGTAATAGCCATTGTATGGATATCCCACAATATGTTTATTTACCCACTGATGAACATTTGATTGTTGCCAGTGTGTAGCTATTACAAATAGAGCTCCTGCAAACATTTGTGTATAAGTCCTTGTGTAGATATATTCTTGCTTATCTCTTGGGGAAATTCCTAGGAATGGAATAGCTGGGTCATATCATCAGTGTATTTTTATTCTTTTAAGAAACTACTAAACTATTTTACCAAGCAGTTGTAAATTTTTTCTGTTCTTACCGACAGAGTATGAGGGGTCCAGTGCTTCACATTCTCACCAACACTTACTCTGGTCAATCTTTATAATTTTAACTATTCTAGTCCATTCTAGTCGGTATAAGGGAATATTTAATTACACTTGAAATTTGCACTTCCCTAGTGACTAAAGACATTCAAAGTAAGATTTTTAGTGAGATATTATTCCAGCTAGCCTAGCTATTGCTTGGGGAAGGTTTTCTAAATTCCTTTATACTGAAACAAAATACCTCAGTGGTTAAAACATGGGTGTGGCATGTGCATAATATCATACATACAAGGATATTCTTTGCAGCATTCTTTGTAACAGCAGAACAATGAAAAAGCTAAGTGTACAGTAAATGGTTATACATTAATAGAGGCCTGGTTAAATAGATTACCGTGTCATATTAATCAGGTCTTCCAGAGAAGCAGAACCACAGGATACGGATATATATATATATATATAAAGAGATTTAAATGTTAAGGAATTGGCTCATATGATTGTGGAGGTTTGATGAGTCCAGAATTTGATGAAGAAGGCTGGCATGCCTGAAAAAGTTGGCTGCAACTGGAACGTTGCAGCTCAAGTCCAAAGGCGGTCAGGCTGGAGACCCAGAAAGGAGCTGATGTTGCAGTTCAAGTTCCAAAGCAGCCTGCTGGTAGATTCTCTCTTGCTCAAGAGAGATCAGTTTTTTGTTCTATTCAGTCCTTCAACTGATTGCATGAGGCCCACCCACATTATGGAAGGCAATCTGCTTTCACAAAGTATACCAATTTAAATATAAATCCCTTCCGAAACCACCCTCAGAGAAACATCCTGAATAATGTTTGACCAAATATGAGGTCGCCCCATAGGCCACCCAAACTGACACATAAAATTAACCATCAGAAGTATGAATAGAATACTACGAAGCCATTAAAAGAAAACACAGGTCTATATGTACTAAAATGAGTATATCTCCAAGATACATTACTAAGTGGGAAAAATAAAAACAGCTACAGACAGTAAAATATGCTACCATTATAAAACAATTTAAAAATAATGTATGTGGTTATGATTGTAGATATGTAATATATATCTTAAAGGACACACAAGACATTATTATGAAGAAGGCAGTTTCCTCCAAAGAGAAGAACTGAGTGGTTATGGAGTAGGAAAGAAATAGACCAGTTTTTAAATTTAACTCTGCTGCTGCTGCTGCTGCTAAGTCGCTTCAGTCGTGTCCGACTCTGTGCGACCCCATAGACGGTAGCCCACCAGGCTCCCCCATCCCTGGGATTCTCCAGGCAAGAAGACTGGAGTGGGTTGCCACTTCCTTCTCCAACGCATGAAAGTGAGAAGTGAAAGTGAAGTCACTCAGTCATGTCCTACTCTTAGCGACCCCATGGACTGCAGCCTACCAGGCTCCTCCGCCCATGGGATTTTCCAGGCAAGAGTACTGGAGTGGGGTGCCCTTGCCTTCTCCGAAATTTAACTCTACATCTTTCATATTTTAAAATTTTATGGTGTGTACAGAGCCTTTGCTTTAAAGTCCAGCTCCATGGATTAGACATGCGTCCCAGCCTTCTCTCCTGCAGGCACAGAGACAGACACTTTAAAACGAAGTGATGACAAGGTGGGGATTGGTGGGGATGGAGACCAGAGTATGCTCCAGAGTAGCGTGGCCAGGATCCAACAAGGCTGCTCACCCATTGGCTGCTGTGGGGTGGACAGCCCAGGCCAGGGACTGGGGGAGATGGGGCTGGAGCTTGGAGCGGAAAGGGAGATGGCACTGCGAGAGCCAAGATAAGGCTCTCCAACCAGGGATTGAACCCTGGGGCTCTGGCAGTGAAAGCACAACGTCTTAACCACTGGACCACCAGGCAATTCCTCACCCTGATATTTTGGGTTTACGAATTAGTGTAAAGAGACTCTCCCTCCTGACAGGGGCCCTACAGAGGAAATCCCTGTTCAGGGAAGACTGATAAACACCCCTCTGTTTTGCCAGCGCTTTGAAGTTTGGACTCCACAATAATAGGGCCTCGTTGGGAAAAAAAAAAAAAGCCAGCCTCCATCCTTGCTGCAAGCTGATGGTCTGCATATGGTAGTGATTAATGCGTGCTATCATGTGCTATGAGATTCTAGACTCCTCCAGCCCTCTTCCCACTTTCCCATGCTCCTCCCTCCCTATTCCCTTCTCCCAAATCCTCTATTTCCCCCCAAACCTTGGCTGACTTAATTCCCTACTTCCCCATCTCGCTCCGACGACCCCAAGCCCAACTCTGTGGGATGTTCTCCAAGCAATGACCAGAATCCCAGCCCCGCGACCATGGACAGATTTTAAAACAGAACTTTGGTTTTTCTGTTGTTTTGTTTTGTTTAATTTTCTTCAGGGAGGAGGGGGGAAAGGAATTCTTTAATAGATTTTTTTGTTCCCTTCTTTTCCTTTCCCTTCTTTCCAGAAAACCAGCCTGTCAATGGCTCAGGACTCAGTAAAGAACCAACAGCTAAGTCCTATTAAAATCAGAAGGAAAACATTTCAAAATAAATTTTCCCACTGTCCTGTCTTTTAAAATGAAAGTTTCTTTTTTGTTGTTGTAATGTGTAATTAAAATCTTGTTTATTTCCTGAACTCTTTGAAGAGATCTGAGTGCATTTGGTGTGTTTCTGAGAAAAGTGCAGCTTGTATCTTCACTATTTTGCATCATGTGTCCGGCACACATTCCGGAAGACAAATATAACCAAGGCCTCTTAGAGCTTCCAAGCTAGAAAATTGCCGGTGGCAGCTCACTCGCTTGGCTGTAACCTCCCCCTTCATGTGACAGAGCTGTCCCTTGGATGGACTTCCCAGTTTCCACTCCCCTGCCACAGCTTTCCCACCCCCCTGCCACAGCTTTCCCACTTGTGGCAGAAATACGGGACCTGCTCTCCACTCTTGTCTGGTGTGTGGTCACGTGCCCCGAGTCTCCAAATCAGAAGTGATTGATACCAAATGCTCAAACCAAAAGGACTACTTAAGCTTTGATCCTTAAGTCCTTCTGTCCCCTCAGCTTCCATCTCCAGTAGTATGTATCGTTGGCCCTATCATAAAAGTGTGTTTTATAAGGGTCCCTTACAAGGGTCCCCAACTACACTGCCATCAGTTTAACCCAAGCTACCATCTTCTGTGACCTGGAACATGCAATAACTTCCTAATTTCCTCTGTTTTCACACGTGGCAGAAAATTTTACCGATAAGTTCTCTATGTTTCCCTTCTTTGCTTCACTTCCCTGCCTGGCATATCATTTTTCAAGCTGGTACATAGAATTTATAATCCCACAGTCCTGGAATTAAAGGAAAGCTGTAAAGCAGCCTGACAATGTCTGTATTTGTGGGAGCCTGAATCACAGATGCGTCTTTGCTGGAGGCTCTGGAGGCTAGAGAGTATGTCTGGATCCAGTAGCTGAGCCAGAGATGAGGTTTTTCCAGACTGGGAAGTAAAAGACAGTTTGGTGGCAGCTGAGAGCAGTGAGCAGCCCAGACAAGGCTCCAGGGAAGGGGGGGTCACCAGATCAGATAACTTGGGGGCCTGAGGTGCCAAGGGGGACTTTCTTTGGGGCAGAGTCTTCAAAGGGGCCATCCTTGTCTTGAACGAGCATGCGCTGTAACCAGGCCACCTGGAGGCCCTCGGCGGGTTTTCTGAGTGCCTAATAAGGATTCCCTCATGATCCTGAGAAGGAAATGGCAACCCACTCCAGTGTTCTTGCCTGGAGAATCCCAGGGACGGGGAAGCCTGGTGGGCTGCTGTCTATGGGGTCATACAGAGTCGGACACGACTGAAGTGACTTAGCATGGTCCTGAAAAGTGAAGAAGTCTCAATAATGACCTACTAGGAAGGTAGGGCCTTCAGGCAGAACCAGGCTGGGCAACTAGAAACAATAATTCTTGAAGATCTGAATGTGAACCCAGATTGACATCTACTGTATACTTCAACATGACCAGTTTTCCCAGTTCTCTCTGTCCTAACAGAGTTCCTAGTCCGAAAAGTCAGCCTAGGATGAGTTGTTCACCCTGTTCAAAACTCCTTGTACAGAATGGTAAACTTTTTAAAGATCAGGTTATGTTACGTCTCTTGTTCAAATCCAGGTTCCTCACCATGGCCTCTGAGCATTCTGTGAACGGGAACCACCTCCCTCCCAAGTCGTCTTGTCATCTCCTCGCGCTCCTAAACTGCTCCTGGCCTCACTCCTTCTCATCAGCTAGCCTGCCTCTGTTCTATCTTCAACAGCCCAAGCTTATTTTTTTTTCTCGACTTGTGACCTATTGTTCCTACCGCCTGGACCATCTTCACCTCTTCCTCCTGACCTTACCAAGGCTGCCTTCTCCTCTCCTGCATGTCTCAGCCCAGAGAAACTGTTTCCCGCCATCCCCTTTCAAGAAGCTTCCCCACCTTGGCCCCAGTCCCTCTCACTAAATCACTCTCTTCAATCTACTCATATGGGCTTCACAGGTGATGCTAGTGGTAAAGAATCCACCTGTCAATGCAGGAGACGCAAGAGATGCAGGTTTGGTTCCTGGGTGAGAAGATCTTCAGAAGGAGGAAATGGCAACCCACCCCAATATTCTTGCAGGCACTGTCCATGGGAGCCTGAAAGAATCAAACACAACTGAGAATACAAACCTTCTCGAATCTACTCATGGTGCTGATCACATGTGGAAACAAGCGGATCTGCACCCTTGTCTATTATCTCTCTCCCCCTCAGCACCAAAGCTCCCAAACTCTGGCTCAGAGCGTTACACATAGCCAGGGCTCAATGAATAGGTGTTGCCTGGCTGACTGCAATTTTGATTTTTTTCTCTTTTTATTATTTTATTTAAGAAAAGCAGTAAATAAGCAGATTCAGTTTGTTGCAGCTAACATTTATTTTGGTGGATCAGATAAAAGCCAGTCATTCGTCCTGCTTAGTGTTGAGGTTTATTAGAATAACTATTGTTTTCCCCTGCAAACATTGTAAGCTATTTTCAGTTACTTCAATACTCCTTTGGGATTTCCCTTTTATTCTCTATAACGTATATGAAGAAGCCATCAAAAGTAACACAGTTGAGTTCAGTTCAGTTGCTCAGTCATGTCCGACTTTTTGTGACCCCATGGACTGCAGCACACCAGGCTTCCCTGTCCATCACCAACTCCCAGAGCTTACTCAAACTGATGTCCATTGAGTTGGTGATGCCATCTAACAATCTCATCCTCTGTTGTCCCCTTCTCCTCCCACCTTCAATCTTTCCCATATTCAGGGTCTTTTCCAATGAGTCAGTTCTTTGCATCAGGTGGCCAAAGTATTAGAGTTTCAGCTTTAGCATCAATCCTTCCAATGAGTATTCAGGACTGATCTGCTTTAGGATAGGTTAGTTGCATCTCCTTGCTATCCAAGGAACTCTCAAGAGTCTTCTCCAACACCACAATTCAAAAGCATTGAACTGTGCTCAGCTTTCTTTATAGTGCTCAGCTTTCTTTATAGTGCTCAGCTTTCTTTATAGTCCAACTCTCACATCCATACATGACTACTGGAAAAACTAGAGCCTTGACTAGTCAGACCTTTGTTGGCAAAGTAATGTCTCTGCTTTTCAATATGCTGTCTAGGTTGGTCATAATTTTTCTTTCAAGGAGCAAGGCATCTTTTAATTTCATAGCTGCAGTCACCATCTGCAGTGATCCTGGAGCCCCCTAAAAAATAAAGTCAGCCACTGTTTCCATTGTTTCCCCATCTATTTGCCATGAAGTGATAGGATTGGATGCCATGATCTTAGTTTTCTGAATGTTGGGCTTTAAGCCAACTTTCTCACTCCCCTCTTTCACTTTCATCAAGAGGCTCTTTAGTTCTTCTTCGCTTTCTCCCATAAGGGTGGTGTCATCTGCATGTCTGAGATTATTGATATTTCTCCCGGCAATCTTGATTCCAACTTGTGCTTCATCCAGTCCAGCATTTCTCATGATATACTCTGCTGCTACTGCTGCTAAGTCACGCCAGTCGTGTCTGACTCTGTGAGACCCCATAGACGGCAGCCCTCCAGGCTCCTCTGTCCCTGGGATTCTCCAGGCAAGAACACTGGAGTAGGTTGCCATTTCCTTCTCCAGTGCATATAAGTGAAAAGTGAAAGTGAAGTCGCTCAGTTGTGTCCAACTCTGCATATAAGTTAAATAAGCAGGGTGACAATATATGGCCTTGACGTATTCCTTTCCCAATTTGGAACCAGTCTGTTGTTCCATGTCCAGTTCTAACTGTTGCTTCTTGATCTGCATAAGTAACACAGGAAGGGGAAAAAAAAAAATCAGAACAATGGGTCAGATAACTCGAAGTATGATGGTTAAAAAATGCAAATGTATCAAAAGCACAATAAATTTAATTACTCTTAATTTTCCATTTAAACGATTGTGATTATCTACTTGGATAAAAAATTTTAGCTGTATGCTCTTTACATGGGATATGTCTGAGGAAAATGGTATGAAAAAGTTCAAAATCAAAGAATGGGAAAAGAAAGCTCCAGCAAATTGTTACTGAAAAAAAGCTGACATCAGACAAAATAGAATTTTTAAACCAAAAATATTATTAGGGATAAAGGAGATCACAACATAGTGGCAAAATGTCCAATTCACCAGGAGGATATAACAGTTCTAAACTTGTATACCCCATCACTGTTTGTATATCATCTATTTAATTAGCCTCAAAATTTATAAAGAAAAAAATGAGACAATTACAGGGAGAAATGAACAAACTCATCATTGATGGTGAGGGGTTTTGACATACCTCTGTCAAGTATTGATATGTCAGGCACAAAAAAACTTAGAAATTTTAAAAAGCAATTAACAAATGTAATTTAATATACATACAAGTATGTATATCAGATGCTAAAGAATCTGCCTGCAGTGCAAGAGATCTGAGTTTGATCCCTAGGTCAGGAAGATCCCTTGGAGAAGGGAATGGCAACCCACTCCAATATTCTTGCCTGGAGAATTCCATGGACAGAAGAGCCTGGATCACTCCAGTCCATGGGATTGCAAAGAGTTGGACTCAACTGAGCAACTAACACACACACCCTAGCATCAGGTGAGGATTCTTCATTGATCTCTCATGCTTCTACAAGCCTTGTGGGTGCAGATTTTGTCCTGCACGTCTATTCAAAGATGCTTATGTAATGAAGCGCCTTGGAATACAGTGTCTCCCTCCAGAGTAGTTCACTGTCTAGAACAACAAAGATAAATGTCTCCCTCTAAGACAAGATTTGAGTGGGTTTGCTTGCAACCCATAATAAAAAATTAGAGGTTCCTAAACTCGTGGTTCCTCAACTACGCATATTCAGCATCCATAGGATTCCCTCCATATCACCTCATGGGATTTGAGGGGCAAGGAGAATTGGTGTAAGCCCAAAACTTAGGTTGCTTCCTGTGCTCTGAGAAATAATGTCTTTGTCTCTAATCCAAAAGTCTCATATCTCCTGTCAGCATCCATGAAACTGTAGCAGGCTAAGTTACAAGACTGCAGTGGATAAAATATGAGCCCCTTCACAATTCTTGATATGTGGATCCTTGCACCTAACCGTGGACAACACACCACCTTCCTCAAACAATACATATGGAACGTGCACAGATCACCTAGCACAGTACCTGCCGCATGAAAGACTATGAATGTCAGTGAATGTTAGTTCTCACTGGCCTCCAGCACTCCTGTTCCTCTTACTTCGGTGAGCAGTCAGCAAGCAAAGGGAAGGAATGAATCAGGTGAACAGAAACCATAAAAAAGAGTTCAAACCATCAGAGATGGAGGCAAGTGGGGCCACAGGGAGCTACGATGTAGAACAACCCCTTCTGCATCGGCCCTACACTGTGACTTCATTATTGATTGGTGGTAAGACCATTCCCAGGACAGCAAACACTGTATATTTATATTCACACATCAAGACACTATCCCAAGGGCCTATGGAAATGAAATCTATATTAACCATTTTCTTATAACTCAGATCAGCAATAACCTGGCTTATTAAACCATGATGAACTCGTGTTTTTAAAGGCCTTCTGAGAATGTGAATTTCATCATCCTCCCTTCTCTCAGAGCTACAAAAACTTACTTCATCTTGGATGAGCTCTATTTTTCTTTCTAAAACTGGCTTTTCTTCCTGTAGTAAATTTTGCCACCCATACACTCAGATACAGAGGAATTGCAAGTGTTAGGACTCAGTACTTAGAAGCTCAGTCTTCACTGACTGGCTGGAATCTTCCATGGACATGAGTCTAAGTGTCTGCAAGAAGACTCAAGCTCTGACCCCCTACTGGATACCTGTGCTCCAGGGAGAGAGGGGGTCAAATGGGCTTTGAATCCATGGGGATGAGGGCTGTTATGCTCCTCTGTTACATGCCTGCTGAATCAGTCCTTTCTAAATCAGTCCAGCCCAGCCCCTGTGTAGTCCAGTGTGACCAGAGCTTTGGGGACAGTCTCATGTTTTCATCTCATTTCCCTTGTGGCCAGTCTCAGCTCATCTCTGGAGCCCCTTAAATGGCATATCCACCACCAAGACACTGGCGCCCAGAGTAAGTCTAACTGAGGCTTTCAAAGTGAAGAGATGTTATCCTGCACTCACTCAGAAATGCCTGCTATAAATCTATTCCTCTCTAAGCTCTTCTCCCCAAAGCAGTTCCGCTTCCTTCTCTCTGCCTCCCAAATCTCCTCCTTTGCTTCTCCAACCAATCAGCTCCAGCAAGCTCTCTCCCCAATTCCTCCCTCTTCTAAACTGGTGGCTGTCTGTGTACTTTACTTGGCAGATCCAAAGCTCAACCAAACAGTCCATCTCTCATTTTGCCAAACATATTCCTGGGTGGGGAGAGGGGGCCACCATCCCTTCTAACTGTGCAGCTTCTGCAGGATTTGCAACCCTAGGACCCACCTAGGGGACTCCTGTTCTTACCAGACTTCCTAGTGGGGCTATGCTCTCTGCATCCATTCTTGCATTCAGTTTCTATTGCAGATGAAGAGATTGAGAGGCGAGAGCTTAAGTCAGTTGCTGAGGGTTGCCCAGCAATAAGCAGTGGAGATTGGATTTCAGCCAACACCCCCTGACTTGAGGCCAGGTGTTTCTTTCGCTTACGAATCTCAGCAAAGGACACTCCTTGATGTGGGCTTGTTTTCCAACCACGGAAAATCCTGGGGGGGATTCCCTGGTGATCCAGTGGTTAGAACTCCACACATTCACTGTAGGAGGCATGGGTTCCACCCCTGGTCAGGGAACTGAGATCTCTCAAGTCTCCTGGCATGGCCAAAAATAGATAGAAAGAAAGGAAAGAAGGAAAGAAAGAAAGTAAAGTTCTACAGTGTTTCTGGTTCCCACTGGTCTTCAGGAAAGGCAAATGAAATGGTCTGGATGAATTTCTTTGCCTTGATCCTGAACAAACTAAATCTGAGGCATGTTTTGTAACACACACTCAGTGAACATCTAGAAAATGTGGACTTGCCTGGTCCAAGTGCTGAGAGGATGGGGATCAGCAGGTAAGTCCGTGACTAACCCAGTGTGATCTGTCCCCAGACACCATGGGGTCACAATCTATAATTGATTCTGTCAAGGAAGGGAGACCTCACAGAGAAAATGGCATTTGAGAATGGAGCCGGGTTTAGAACATTTCAGGCGGGTAGAAAGTGAGCCAGCTCTCAGCTTCCAGTTTGCAGGAGCCCAGGTTTAGAGTTCCCTTGGTTTACCCCAGCCTCTGCTGCGTGTGACACAGATTAAACCACCCGTGCTATGCTGGTCACGTTTTTGAAGTGATGGTGATGATGATGATGGTCAAGGTGGTGCCAAAACTTCCCAGGGCCCTGGGATACATCTGGTGGTCTTGTCTCTTGGAAAGATTATGATGATTTTGCCAAAACATCTAGTGACTAGAAAGGTCTTAGAATTAGAGGGACGGTGACCACTGTGTGCAGACAGGCCCAGGCAGAAAGAGCAGCTTCCAAAACTTCTCAGATTATCAGACACCAGAGTTCCAGGGGGAAGGGAAATCTGAGCAATGCAATAGATAGCATCAACTCTGCCCAACAGCTGAGACCCAGCCTTTAGCCCAGGGCTTTCCCTGAACCACTGTGGAGGCCCTGAGGTGTCCAGTGTGTGAGGAGGGCAGTGAGGCCTTTCCGAGGCTGCCCTCCTGGCTGGAATTCACAAAGGTTTAACAGAAAAGAATCAAAGGACTGACTGGTCAGCAGTGTGGATGGAATCAAGGGAGCCAAAGGGATGTCAAAGCGCCTAGAGCCATACAAACTACTATATATAAAACAGATAAGCCACAGGACCTCCTGGATAGCACAGGGAACTCGACCCAGTATTCTATAATAACCTAAATGGAAAAAGAATCTGAAAAAGAATAGATACTTGCATATGTATAACTGAATCACTTCGTTGTACACCTGAAACTAACACAACATTGTAAATCAACCATACTCTAAAAAAAAAAAAAAAAATTAAGCCCATAGAACTAGCATCAGAGGATTTACGAGTAGTTCTAGGCTGAAGGGATCGGGGAGGGAGCTGTGTCACCTGCAAAAGAGGGTGTGTGTGGATGTGTGTGTAAAGATGGGGGTGAATACCTAGTCCTTTCTCTCCTCCTGCCCTGCTATATTCTGTGAGTGCTGCCCCAAAGCAAGTAGAAGCCAGGAGCAGGGACACGTGAGTGGCGTGGTCAGTATCTGTCAGTCCCCTGGGGCAGATCAGGGTAGAGAAGGGGCGGCAATGCAATATGTAAAAAAATTAATCAACAGACATTTCAATTAACAGAGTTTGGAGACCAGAAGGAACAGCTCTCTGGCCCTGCAACCATAGCACAGCTGAACAGGAAGAAGAAAGACTGCTCTTTTTTCCTAGTGAGGACTCAGCCCCTGAAAAGCCATGGACTCCTTGCTTACTAGAGCCCTCCCACCTTCCTTCTATAAAAATGCTCTCCTTCCTTTGACATGTGGGGACTTGCACATGACTTGTCTGGTTGCAGACCTCCAATTGTAGTTCTCTGCCAGCAGTCTATTTATTTCATGTCAACAAATAAAACCAGCACCCCCTGATGCAAGAGAATGGGGAGGGGGGAGGAGCAGCTACTGCTGAATGAGAGAGCCCCCAAATTTCAGGGGAAAGAAAGACTGTGTGACCCCCAGCGGCCTTCCCAAAACAAGCCTAGGAGGCTGTGGAAGGGACCTCGCCATCCTATGAGACACGAAACATGTCACCCAAAAGTCCCACCAGCCACCTGAATGAGTCCAGGATGACACACCCCAGGGAAAGGGTTGGATGTGGGGACTGTTTCAGCCATCGTCAGTGGGACCCCCTCCAGCCCTCCAGCAGGGCTACAACCACACACAGCTGCCCTCAGAGCCGTGGCCACCTGAAGGCCCACGCTGAGCACAGGTCCTCAGGGCCATGACATGTGGCCGCAGAAAGACAACTCATTGCTAAAACGACCAAACACAGAGAACTCAGACTATCTCTATGTCATGGCTCAAGCCCACGTAACAACAGATGTGAAAGTATGCTGCCCTGGACGCCAGCCTCGGAAGTGTCCTCAGAACACCCTTGGTTCCCTCGGAGGCCTATACGAATCCAGAATTCTTTTTTCTTTGGCTCAGCATCTATCTTTATTATATTAATATTACCATAACTTATAAATTGTATTACCAATAAATTGATGCCATTGTAAATCGGATATGATTATTACAGCATTAATAATAAGGGGAGTCTCTTCTGTTCTTACCAAGGTAATGGTCAGGCTGCTCAACTCTAGAGGAGCCACCAAGATGGAGCTTGAAGACACACTCCAACTTGAAGACACACTCAAACTTCACTCTCTCCAATGCCCGTAATTCTTGACTTTATCAAAACACTTTCTCCATTTGCCATAAGATCTGAGTTGATCCACAGCACAATTCAGCTTTTTAAATTTCATAGAGGACAGATCCAATCTTCCCAATAAGCTACCATCTGTGGAATATTAATAGAAAGAAAAGCAAAACACCTTTCATCCATTCCAGAAACTTCCTCTGATGCATTAAAGTTATTCCTCTAGATGATGTCACCAGGGCAGCTTATCTGGGATACGGATGGGGATGTGTCTCTGGCTGGTGACCATGCGACAGAAGGATGGACCCTCTGATCCTCAAGGTGTTTCTGATCCTCCCTGGTTTACACTGGTTTGCCAGTGTCCTGGCCTGACCTGGCTTCAGACATTGAATTCAGTGAGATGTGGGCATGGGGAGCCCCGGAGGTCTGAGGCCAGGAGGGGTCTGGCCTTGTGTGGCCAGGTGTTGCTGACTATGTTTATTTTGCCAAGCCCAGAGGGGGCCTGTGCTGGGTGGCCAGTGATGGAGCCCACACCCAGCCTGACGTCAAACCAGGAGTCAGCTGGCCCAGCAGTAGAACCAGGGTGTCTGAGCTGTACCTCTGGGCTCCCTGAATGGGTGCTCCTTCACCTCTACCCTTTTTATAACCCAGCTTAAAACTCCTGGGCTTCTGGCCCGGGGCATCCTAGAACTGGTGAGTGGTCTGTGACCAGGGGAAACCAGCCACGATCGGGAGGGTTCTGCCAAGTTGCGCCCCTGGAGGAGCAGAAAGTGCCAGAGGGCTGCAGGCAGGCCTGACTGCTGTCTGGCAGAAGGTCTCCTGCCCCAGAAATGCCCTGTCCCAACCCCATCTCCCAGCACTGGGTTGTGTAATACATACATAAAATTTACATTTAATGCATCAGCCAAGCTGGCTCACACCCACACAAAAGATAGGGGCAGGGGATACTGACAGCTGGAAAAGATCATCCAAAGGATGGTGCTAACTCTCTCATTCTTTACCCTCAGGGTTCAGGGCCGATAAAGGTCTGGATCTGGCCCCTCTCCCTCCCAGAAGCTTAACTCAGGGAAAGAACACTCTTGCTGATTCTGCAACCTTTGTCGGGTGAACGCAGCGCAGCACCCGCCGCTCCTTTGATGTTTCCGAGCCCTGCCCTCTGTGGGGCCCTGGGCAGATACAATTTCTAGCCTCGAGGATTCATAGTCTCACAGAGGGAGACAGGCATATATGATGAAACATTTACAAATAAATCGTATTTTCAAAATACCTTCAATGTGCCAAAATTTTTACATACATATTCTTCCCCAGTGACTTTGGGGCTGAGAATATCTCCAAGTTACTGATAGGGAGATAAACTCAGAGCAGTTAAGGCTACCCAGCCAGGAGATGGGCAGAGCTGAGATTCACATCTAGGGATTCAGGGATGCTCCACTGTCCGGAGCTGCCTCTAGCCACGACGCTTCGGGCATTAAGAGGGTCTCCTCCCAGACATCCAGGCCTGTGGGGGAGGCTGAGGCTGTTCAGCTGTCCTTCTCAGGCACAGGCTGAATGAGTCTGGCCCCATGCAGGTAACCCAGCATCTTGACTGACAAGAGGCTCCCCTGGGGCCTGCAGGCATCATGTATTGCCAGAAGCAGCAGCAGCAGGAGGTACTGTGTGCTGACTGACCTGGGCTGGGGGCAAAGCCTCACTGTTGTCTGTAAGGGGCAGAGCCTGCTGCTGCTGCAACGCCCAGAACCTCAGGAAAGCCGGTGGATATGTGTATAGGTCAGTGTGCGGGCGTGTATGCCTGCCTGCTCAGTCTCTAAGTCGTGTCCGACTCTTTGTGACCCCATGGACAGTAGCCCACCAGACTCCTCTGTCCATGGGATCCTCTAGGCAAGAATACCTAGTGGTATTTCCCACCTAACAGAATGGGTTACCAGGCCCTTCTCCAGATCTTTCCCACCTAGGAATTGAACCTGGGTCTCCACATTGCAGGCAGATTCTTTACCATCTGAGCCACCAGGGGAAAAGAACAAAATGACAAATTTATCAGCTGAGGAAAGTAACAGTAGCAAAGATAACAAATCATTTGTAAGGACTCTCAGTTCTGTTTCAATGGTGAAAACTAGCCTAAAGGACTGTCTTGAGCTGTTTTGAAGAATTTCAATCCCCACTTGGTCGCTCAACCACCAGATCAACAGCAACTCTTCCTACCGCCCAAGCTCCTTCATGAATATACACTTACCCTTAGCTTAAAACTTCCCCAACCTTACTGTTCAGGAAACCATTGCTTTGGGAAAGATTTCCATGTTCTCCTTGCTTGCTGCAAGTAATAATAAATCTTTCCTTCTCCCGATCTTTGACTTGGTTGTCTTTTGGCTCGATGCCCACCAAGAGGCAAATCACAGTTTCCAGGTGATAGTTAATTCTCTAAAGTTAAAATCTAATGGGAGATCATGTTTTGCTTTGTTTTCCTGGCATTACAAAGTTAAGGACTTCCGAAGATGAGCTGCAGCAGGCCACTGGACCTGGAGGGCAATAGGAGAGATAGTAGGAGGGGAAAGCTCAGGAACCTGGTGGAGCTGGAGGTCCTCAGGGGCAGCTGAACATGACCAGCTCAGCGCCAGAGCTCAGCAAGGCAGAAAGGAACGGGCAGAAGGTGAGAGGAGGAGTAATTAAACGTACGACTGTCCCCCTCTTCTAGGACCTACACTGGCTCCCACCACCTAGAGCACCAAGCTCAGCTGCTTTAGCATTTAAGGAGTCTTTCCTCTAATCTCCTGAGACATACCCACTGCTCTGAGCTGGCAGGACTCCTGGGTGAGCCATCAGTTCATCGTGGCTCAACCCAGGCTCAGGGCCGCTGCTTATGCTGTCCTTTGGACAGTCTTGGAATTTTTAAATTTTTATTGAAGTATAGGCTTCCCTGGTGGCTCAGACAGTAAAAAATCTGCTTGCCATGTAGGAGACCCAAGTTTGAGCCTTCGGTTGGGAAGATTCCCTGAAGAAGGGAATGGCTACTCACTCCAGTATTCTTGCCTGGTGAATTCCATGGACAGGGGAGCCTGGTGAGCTACAGTCCCTGGGGTCACAAAGAAACACAACTGAGCAACTAACACACACACCGTTGATCTACGATGTTGTGTTGGTTTCAGGTGCACACCAAAGTGAATCAGTTACACATATATCCACTTTTTCGCTTCTTTTCCCATATTGGCCATTACAGAGTACTGAGTAAAGTTCCCTGTGCTATACACAGGCCCTTATTAGTTATCTATTTTATATATAGCAGTGTGTATATGTCAGTTCCAATCTCCCAATTTATCCTTCCCCTGACTTAAGTTTACCCCAGCCATAAGTTCGTTTTCTATACCTGTGGCTATTTCTGTTTTGCAAATAAATTCTTTTGTACATTTTTTTGATTCCACATGTAAGTGATACCATATGATTTTTATCCTTCTCTGACTTACTTCACTCAGTATGATAACCTCTAGGTCCAACCATGTTGCTGCAAGTTGCATTATTTTGTCCATTTTCATGGCTGAGTAATATTCTGTTGTATATATGTACCACATCTTCTTTATCCATTCTTCTGTTGATCAGTCTTAGAGTTTAGAGCTGGAATGGCCCTCAGAGGAATCTGTTCTCAGTCCTTTATGTGTCAGACAGGAAGCCTCAGGCTTGGCAAAGAGAAAGGACATACTTAAAGCCACGTCTTTTCCAGCCAACAAACCCTCCTTGGCCAGTGAGGTCCTATCGTGGCCTCTGCCAGGAAGCCATCAAGGGCTGCCAGGTCTGCACACTTGGACATGTAGCTACAGCTCTCTCCCTTTCATAACCGACTGCTCTGTCCTACTCGCTGCCTGTGTTCCTTTTCTGTGACCAGAATATGTTTTTTTTTTTTTTTCTCTCCTCTTAAGCCTTCCCTTCAGCACAGTTCTGAGAATGTGAATGCAATGATTTTGTTTTTAAATTATACCCCTTGATTATAGTTCAACAATTTAATTATAGTTATTAAACAACTAAAAGATCTGCCTAATTTGGTACTTGTGGTAAACTGAAAAAATATAAAAGCAGGCTTTGGAATCAGATAACCTGGGTTTGTTTACTTTTTTTTTTTTTTTTCAATAAATCTTTGCTGATTTACTCTGGTGAAAAAAATTTTGATTGCAGCTGGCAGTGTCACACAACACAGAACTGGGGATCCAGTCACTTGTCCTGGTAGAATGAAACCCTTTCTCTTTTTTTAATGGCATTTCTTTCTGTTTTAATATTTACTCATCTGGCTGCATTGGGTCTTAGTTGAGGCACACGGGCCCTAGAGACAGCGGGCTCCACGAAGTCGAGCAGAGCCCCACGGCATGTGCGATCCTAGCTTCCTGACCAGGGATCAAACTTGAGTCCCCTGCACTGGAAAGGGGATTCTTAACACTGGACCACCAGGGCAGTCCTGAGAACCTTTCTGGTGGATGTTTAAACTCCTGCTTTCTTCACCACTTCTCCTAGGATGTGATAGCATTTGAAAAAGATTAACTTTTCAACATAACCAAGTTTAATTTTTTAATTAAAACCAAAATTTCCAAACATCATTTTCATTTTTTTTTTCCAATAAGGACTTGTTGATGGAATGGTTTATGATGCTGTTTTCCATGGAAGAAAGAGTTTTCTCTGGCTTTTGTTTTTCTTAACATGGGGTCCCTGGATGAGTTTAAAGAAGTCTATGAATTCTTTTAAATTTTTAAATAGTGTAGCGACCGTTGTGCTTTGGTGCTGAGATCAGCCCCCTCAGCCTCTTCTGTCTCCTCCTCCTGCCTCCCCCGCCCCCAAGAGCCCTCTCCACGAGGGGTGGCCAGCTGTCACCGCGCAAACGCAGAGCACCAGCCTGGGCAGGAGTCAGATGGACACAGTACATTGAACATATCAACTTACACATATCAACTATTCATTTATAATTAACTTATGCTTGCTGATAGAACAGCTTGTATAATATTTGTATTTTTTCAGAGTCAATCTTGTAGCTCAAAGCAAAGTTGTGCAATTATCTGTTAGCAAGAGTGTGGTTTTGTATATATGTTGAATTTTCATCTTCCTGAAGAAAAAGCTTTTAAAAAAAAAAAATCACAGAAGTTCTGGTGCAATATTTCCTGTTTCAGCAATCACGCTTTTCCTCAAGAACAAGCGACAGTTAAGGTACAGTGTTGGCATTTATGCTACAAACTTCCAGGCTTTTCTCTTCTCCTTCTGGGCCCATTCCCCCCACACACACACATACACACATCACCAGAACTTTGGTGATACAGTTCAGCACATCCATACATAGTCCTTTACTAGTTAATAACTTTACCGTTTTCCCCAAGAACAATAGTCATATTATATTTGTGGGATTCAAGGGCCCCTTCTGGCGATGAAGGAAAGAAAGAAAGGAGAGAGAAAGGAGGGAGGGAGGAAGGGAAGCAAGGAAGAAAGGAATGAGAGAGGAAGGACAGACCCCTAAAGGTGAGTAGAAGCTGTCACCACTGGTGTCAGAAGCCACTTGCAGCCACTCCCCCACCACGGAAGGATTAATGTTCTTGGGGACCAGCCTCAGGTACAGTCCTGTCCCCAGGTGGGACGAGCAGCTGTGTGACCTTTGCATGCAGGTGAGGCTGGCAGCGTTCAACCTCTGCTCAGGGCTCCCTCTGCCTGTCCCCGGGGTCCCTCTCCACTGCTCAGGCCATGGGAAGCAAGGAAGAAAGGAATGAGAGAGGAAGGACAGACCCCTAAAGGTGAGTAGAAGCTGTCACCACTGGTGTCAGAAGCCACTTGCAGCCACTCCCCCACCATGGAAGGATTAATGTTCTTGGGGACCAGCCTCAGGTACAGTCCTGTCCCCAGGTGGGACGAGCAGCTGTGTGACCTTTGAATGCAGGTGAGGCTGGCAGCGTTCACCCTCTGCTCAGGGCTCCCTCTGCCTGTCCCCGGGGTCCCTCTCCACTGCTCAGGCCGAAATATCCTCCTTCTGCCATTTCCACTTCTTGAGAACCTCAGAGTCCTTCAAACCCTCCTCCTTGTGTGATATTTTTCCTTCCTCTATTGTGGTCACTTGCTGACATCAGCTAGGACCTTTAAGATAATGACAGGGCCATTAAAAAAGTCTTGAGCCAGAATTCTTTATGGCAGAAAATGAAGAACTAAAGAGCCTCTTGATGAAAGTGAAAGAGGAGAGTGAAAAAGTTGGCTTAAAGCTCAACATCCAGAAAACTAAGTTCATTCATCTGGTCCTATCACTTCATGGCAAATAGATGGAGAAACAGTGGAAACAGTAGCTGACTTTAATTTTTTGGGCTCCAAAATCACCACAGATGGTGACTGCAGCCATGAAATTAAAAGACGCTTACTCCTTGGAAGAAAAGTTATGAACAACCTAGACAGTATATTAAAAAGCAGAGACATTACTTTGCCAATAAAGGTCTACTCCAGTACTCCTGCCTGGAAAATCCCATGGACGGAGGAGCCTGGAAGGCTGCAGTCCATGGGGTCGCTGAGGGTCAGACACAACTCAGCAACTTCACTTTCACTTTTCACTTTCATGCATTGGAGAAGGAAATGGCAACCCACTCCAGTGTTCTTGCCTGGAGAATCTCAGGGACAGGGGAGCTTGGTGGGCTGCCGTCTCTGGGGTCACACAGAGTCGGACACGACTGAAGTGACTTAGCAGCAGCAGCAGTCAAAACTATGGTTTTTCCAGTAGTCATGTATGGATATGAGAGTTGAACTGTGAAGAAAGCTGAGTGCCGAAGAATTTATGCTTTTGAACTGTGGTGTTGGAGAAGACTCTTGAGAGTCCCTTGGACTGCAAGGAAATCCAACCAGTCCATCCTAAATGAACAGATCAGTCCTGAGTGTTCATTGGAAGGACTGATGTTGAAGCTGAAACTCCAATACTTTGGCCACCTGATGCAAAGCACTGACTCATTTGAAAAGACCCTGATGCTGGGAAAGGTTGAAGGCAAGAGGAGAAGGGGTCGACAGAGGATGAGATGGTTGGATGGCATCACCAACTCAATGGACATGAGTTTGTGTAAACCCCAGGGGTTGGTGATGGATGGGGAGGCCTGGCGTGCTGCGATTCATGGGGTCGCAAAGAGTCAGACACGACTGAGTGGCTGAACTGGACTGAACTGAAACTATGATGGAGGTAATGAAAATAATGGTGACCTCCCTCAAAAGATCCTATGCATGTTCTACTACAGTCCATACTCCCAACCCTGCAGCAGGCCACCACCAACCCATGCCTTCGCCAGAGAATCCCGGACACCCACAGGCAAGCCTCCTGCGGGGTCACTGTTCCTTTCTCTTGGGTCTTAGTATACAAGGTTCTGTTGTGCCCTCCAAGAGTCTATTTCCCAGTCCTATGTAAGTTATGGCAGCTCTGTGGTGGGGTTAATGGTGACTTGATGTTCAAGATGTTCCAGATGTTCAAGCTGGTTTTAGAAAACGCAGAGGAACCAGAGATCAAATTGCCAACATCTGCTGGATCATCGAAAAAGGAAGAGAGTTCCAGAATAGCATCTCTTTCTGCTTTATTGACTGTGTGGCTCACAATAAACCGGAAAATTCTGAAAGAGATGAGAATACCAGACCACCTGACCTGCCTCTTGAGAAATCTGTATGCAGGTCAGGAAGCAACAGTTAGAACTGGACATGGAACAACAGACTGGTTCCAAATAGGAAAAGGAGTCCGTCAAGGCTGTATATTGTCACCCTGCTTATTTAACTT
>SJYT01054874.1:182804-334303 GCA_006410635.1 Cephalophus harveyi | reverse complement strand
GAAGGAAGGAGGGGGAGGGGAGGGGGAGGGAGGAAAAGAGGGGCCCACCCCCATTTTCTCCCTAGCCCTCACTTAGAAAATACTTCATGCCTTTATTTAAAGAGCACATATAAAGTATTTAATTACACACGGTACCTGCCCTGAAGTTCACAGTTCATCTCTTTCCACTTACCTTCAAGCAGCAGTTGACTCACTTTTGTACGTTTTACCTGTAAATATTTCAGGTCAGTACTTGAACCTTCTGAAGACAGCACCATGAAGATCCAGGCTCCTTATCTCCTGCTCAGCACCGTCAGTGTCAAACAGCCCCACCAACAGCAACCGTTGGCCAGATTTCCCTCATCCCCTCCTCACTGGACTTCCTCCTTCCTGCCTAGAACGCAATAACAGGTGGACCTGACGTTGGAGCCACTTGGTTTTCAGATGGAATTCTGAGCTCTTCTCAACTCTGGCTGAGTGTTGGGATACCTGGGGAATTCTTAAGGTCTCCTGATGCCGAGTTCCACCCAGACCTACTAAACCAGCACCTCTTACCCTGGGGCCCTGGCATCCATAGTGATCAAAGCCTCCAGGGAAACTCTAATATGCAGATCAGGTTAAGAGCTGCTATGTTCTCACCGGCACCCATTTTCCTTCAGAAGAATATTTCCATGGTGAGAGAAAGAACCCACCATGAACCCAACCCCATCTCCTACATTTGCCTGTTGAGGACCCATGGTCCTATCTGAGCTCAGAGATCACCCTCGAGGCACAAAATTATGATGTATTTATAGTTCAGAGCATCAACTTGGAGAGGTTAGGATTTCCTGAACTCAAGCACCATGTGGTGTGAAAAGTAAAGTAAAAACAACAGAGCTCCCTGGGTTGCACTCTGGTCTCAGCTGTGAGGCCTCAGATGCATCCTTTCTGCTTTATGCTCAGTGGTCTCTGGGATCCCCTGTTTATGTCTCAGGGGTTCTTGCCTGGGGACACCGGCTAATGTCTGAGGACCCCATTGGTTGTCATCCCCGGGGGATGGGGATGCTACAAGCATCGAGTGGATAAACGAAAAAGATGCACCTGAACATCCCTCCCCCAAGACAAAGGATGAACTGAACCCCAGTGTCAAGGGAGCCACGGTGGAGAAACTCTGCGTCAGCTACAAGTTGCCAAGAGCATTTGAAAGACTCTTCCCTGACGTGCTCAGACCAGAACCCAGCACCTGACAAAAGCCCAAGAAACACAGCAGCCCCCTTCTGTGCCCCCGGGGGGCTCGGGCCTCTGGGGGAAAGGGGTCCCCCCTGGATGTGGGCAGGGAGCCCACATGGAGCCGGTTACCCCCAGCATCCCTGAGGCCCGTGAAACACCACTCAGAAGCCAGCCTGGACAGGCCAGTCCTGGGTGGCCTTTTTGCCTTATTGGCCACCATCATCTAGGGCTGAACGGTAGAGTGAGAAGCCGCCCCAAGCCAGGTGACTCCCTGAGATGGCAGAGCTGCAGCCCAGCTTGCCAGGGCCTCACAGGCACCGTGAGAACCTGGCTTTCCTCAGAAGAGGAAGCTGGGGGCCCGGGAGCCAGCTGCCCTTATCACTTCCTCTCATCTCTGGTCTGTTGGGTTGCTCACCTCTGAAGTAGGCCACACTGCATGCAGCAGGCCTTGCTAGGGGAGGAACCAGCAGGACAGGAAAAAGCAGTTCTGCTGGCCTGAGAGAGCTGATACCCAGACAGCCCCGGGGCTGCCCATGGGCCCCGTCCCCTACCCCAAGAAGGGAGCCAGAGGGGTGGGGCTGGAGACTGAGCGGTCACCAGAACAACACGGAAGGGGTCTTAGACAAAGGATCCCACAGATTCTGGATACTGTGGAGCTGCTGCTGCAGCCTCAGACCCTACTGAGCCCTTTATGGAGCCTTTTGATGGAGAGAGACATGAAGATTGATTCTGAAACCACCCAGGCTCTTGCCGGATCCTGCCTCACCTGGGAAGCTTCCCATAAATAATCTGTTTCGCTGCTGTGACGATGTTGGCTCAGATGGTAAAGCATCTGCCTGCCAAGCAGGAGACCCAGGTTCAATCCCTGGGTCAGGAAGATCCGCTGGAGAAGGGAATGGCTACCCACTCCAGCGTTCTTGCCTGGGAAATCCCATGGACAGAGGAGCCTGGCGGGCTACTTACCATGGGGTCAGGAAGAATCGAATATGACTGAGCAACTCAACAATGACAATGGAGCTAGAGATAGCACCCCCTCTCTCAGCGTTTCCAGAACGACTGTGAGAGACAAAGCAAAGGAGCATCCTCCCGTCCTCTGTTCCTCCCCCCAAGACCCAGCCTCACGAAGCCCTGGGGAGCAAATGATGACCCTGCAGTCTTTTCCCACCCACCCCACCCACCCAAACATGAAGAGGAACTGCGACTCTCTTAAACCTGAAACCAAGCATCTCTGCCCTCCTGCAGGGATGGAAAATAGAAAAACTTCCCCGCCTTCCCCAAGATCTTCTAGGGTCCTTTCATGGCCCTTGCACGCATGACCTTTGATGTCCATCTGCTCCTGAGTTGCTGGGGAGACATGTTGGCCCGAGCCCTCCCCTCTTCTGATTCCCCAGCTCAGCCCAAATTCCTCGAGGCAGGAGATAAGCGTGGCTTCACTGTGCACCCCCTCCCTTAGCTCTTGCTCCGTTTGTAGTTCAGTTGCCATCCCTTTAACAAACTAGAGTTAACCTCTGACCTCCCACAGAAACTAGCACCCCCAAGTCAGTCCTCTGACCTCCCAAGAAAGCCTGAACTGCCACACCCCCTTTCGCAAGGCTGGGAAAAGGAGGAGTGCCACCGCTGCTCTGCGTACATCTCAGCACTTGAGAGTCTGCTGACATGCATACGGATGTGCCCAAGAGGAAGGCAGATTAGACGCAACACCCACCGGCAGCTTGCTGTGCAAACCCAGGTAGCACATCGGTGACTCAGGAAAGGTCCCTGCCCTGCATACAGGAGGAGACTCCCAGCCGCACAACTGCTCCTCCTCAGCCCTGAACTCACCAGTGGGGTGTCGGTGGCTCCACCAATGATCTGTCTCTGTCTTGTTTTCATGCAACCTTAATCTGAGTTTTAAATCCTTAGAGAATGTTTATTTACAAATATTAAAATTCTGATTTGCAAAGCAGCAGAGCTGCCCCGGTATCTAGTTAGGCACGCTTTTCTTCTGTTTTTTGTTTTTCATATGAGAAACACAAGAAGGTAGTACAGGTCAGTTCAGTTCAGTTGTTCAGTTGTGTCCGACTATTTATGACCCCATGGACTGCTGCACACCAGACTTCCCAGTCCATCACCAACTCCCGGAGCTTGCTCAAACTCATGCCCATTGAGTCAGTGATGCCATCGAACCATCTCATCCTCTGTTGTCCCCTTCTCCCCCCGCCTTCAATCTTTCCTGGCATCAAAGTCTTTTCCTGTGAGTCAGATCTTCACATCAGGTGGCCAAAGTATTGGAGCTTCAGCTTCAGCATCAGTCCTTCCAATGAATATTCAGGACTGACTTCCCTTAGGGTGGACTGGCTTGATCTCCTTGCAGTCCAAGAGACTCTCAAGAGTCTTCTCCAACACCACAGTTCAAAAGCATTAATTCTTGGGCACTCAGCTTTCTTTGTGTTCCAACTCTCACATCCATACATGACTACTGGAAAAACCATAGCTTTGACTGGAGGGTAGTACACTTAGAGTTTAGTTTTGCCCAGCTCTGTAACTTACAAGGCTTGTGATTTTTCAGGAAGAACCAGAAAGTTACATTTTCTATTCAGGTTCTAATTTCAGTCCTTCCTGGTTCATTGCAGGCAACCAATGGTAACAGCTCCCACTATTGAGTACTTTTGCTCAATCGTGTCTGACTCTTTACGACGCCATGGACTGTATAGTCCATGGAATTCTCCAGACCAGAATACTGGAGTGGGTAGCCATTCCCTTCTCCAGGGAATCTTCCCAACCCAGGGATCAAACCCAGGTCTCCTACATTGCATGTAGATTCTTTACCAGCTGAGCCACCAGGAAAACCTACATTGAGTACTTTTCAAGGGACCCAAATGAAGCACACCGAGAAATAAAGAATCTAATATGCACTGCATGAGTTATCCACCCCTGTATGTGCTCCTACTGATGTTGATGATGAAAGAAGTGCATACCATGGTGACCAAGAGCCTGGTCTGCCTTCAGCCTTCCCGGGCTCAAGTCTCAGCTCCAGCTCCCAGCCCTGTGACCTGGGTACATACATCCCCTCTATTCAAAATGGGAGTGACCATGTTAATTCCTGTCAGGGTGATGCTCCTGAGTCACGTTGCTGTCATTGTTCAGTTGCTCAGTCGCGACTGACTCTTTGAGACCCCATAGACTGCAGCATGCCAGGCTGACTCAGGCTGATCCTGAGTCAGGTTGCACAGATTCAAATCTCAGGCCTTGGCAAAAATCCTGACCCTCTCTGAGGTTTCATTTCCAAGTCTGTGGTACAGGGTAACAATTGTGAACAAATCCTGGGATTACTTTGGGATTCAGATGAGTTCATGCATACACTGGGCTTCCCTGGGGGCTCAGATGGTAAAGAATCTGCCTAGAGCATGGGAGACCCAGGTTTGATTCCTGGGTCAGGAAGATCCCCCGGAGAAGGGAGTGGTTACCCATTCCAGTATTCTTGCCTGGAGAATTCTATGGATAGAGGAGCCTGGAAGGCTACAGTCCATGAGGTTGCAGAAAGTCGGACAAGACTGAGCAACTAACATCCATGCATACACTGCACTTGGAGCAGTGCCCAACACACACACACACACACACACACACACACACACACACACACACACTGTCTAAGGTCAGCTGGGTCACGTGTGGCACTTCCAGTGCACTCGGAACAGTGATGCCCCTGGTCAGGTCCAGAAAGTGTCACCTGCTGTCCTTTTGCAGGGCAGATTTTGTCACTGCAACTTCCAGCTTCCACATGCTTTAAGGTTCCAGTGAATCGTTCACAAATATATAGTTTGCACACAACACACACAAAGTAGTTCCAGCGACTCACACCCTGTCTGGTGGATCAGGGACAGGAAACAAGAGGAGATTTAAAGGCCGTTGTTCTTAGGAATCCTGCCTGCTGGTTGTCACAAGAGCCAGATTTAAGCTTGGACTAAAGGGGATCTTTTAACAACCTTTTATTAGCTTTCCACAGCTCAAAGGAGAAAGTGAAAAACATTTAACAAGACCTTCGAGGCCCCGGGTGATATGTGCCCTGCCCAACGACCTGGCTTCAGCTCCCAGAATGGTCTCTCTCATCCTCAGCTCCAACCATACCTCATTCTGGCTTTTTCAATGGCACCCCACTCCAGTACTCTTGCCTGGAAAATCCCATGGATGAAGGAGCCTGGTGGGCTGCAGTCCATGGGGTCGCTGGGAGTCAGACACGGCTGAGCGACTTCACTTTCACTTTTCATTTCTGTGCATTGGAAAAGGAAATGGCAACCCACTCCAGTGTTCTTGCCTGGAGAATTCCAGGGATGGGGAAGCCTGGGATCGCACAGAGTTGGACATGACTGAAGCGACTTAGCAGCAGCAGCAGGATCACAGAGTCAGACACGACTGAGCGACTGAACTGAGGATCGCTCTTGCTCTGGGTCTTTTCTCATCCCAGTCCCTTTCTGGAGGGCAAATGAGTGACATATGTGTTCAAGTCTCCTTTCTTCTCCATGAGACTCATTAATTTGATACTTTGCTCTATAAAATAAACATCTAAGGCGTGGCTCAGATGGTAAAGAATCTGTCTGCGATGCAGGAGACCCAGGTTCCATCCTTGGGTCAGGAAGATCCCTTGGAGTAGGAAATAGCAACTTATTCCAGTATTCTTGCCTAGAAAATTCCATGGGCAGCGGAGCCTGGTGGGCCACAGTTCATAGAGTGGCAAAGAGTCAGACACAACTGAGCACACACACACAAAAGGGGAACCAGGTGGCATGTTGGCACCTGTGCTTCCAAGATTCTGAATCTCCCTGAAGTCAAAATAAAAAGCAAAAGACACCAAAATGCCAGTATGTGCGAGGACCAGCCTCAGTGTCAAACTTTCCACTTTGAACATACAATCACTGCCAGAAACTGTGGCTGAAGGAGTCTGCTGTGAGGATTCAGTTCAGTTCAGTTCAGTTGGGTCCAACTCTTTGCAAACTCATGGACTGCAGCACACCAGGCTTCCCTGTCCATCACCAACTCCCAGAACTTTCTCAAACTCACGTCCATCAAGGTGGTAATGCCATCTAACCATCTCATCCTCTGTTTTCCCTTCTCCTCCTGCCTTCAATCTTTCCCAGCATCAGAGTCTTTTCCAATGAGTCAGTTCTTCTCATCAGGTGGACAGTGTATTGGCATTTCAGCTTCAGCATCAGTCCTTCTGGTGAATATTCAGGACTGAATCCTTTAGGATGGACTGGCTGGATCTCCTTGCAGTCCAAAGGACTCTCAAGAGTCTTCTCCAACACCATAGTTCAAAAGCACCAATTCTTCAGCACTCAGCTCTCTCTCTCTTTTTTCAAATTTTTAAAATTAATTTATCTTAACTGGAGGCTAATTACTTTACAAATTATGGCCCAACTCTCACATCCACACGTGATAGTACCATGACATCAACAAGCCACTGAAACCACTGAGAGCATTTTTGCTGGGACATGCTCTTGGCCACTGTTGGGTGCTGGACTAGCACAATCCTAGGAAGCTGCGCACATCACCTCCTTTATCCCTCTTGGCGACTCTAGGACTATCGTTAGTCTTGTTTCACAGTTGGGGAAACTGAGGCATAGGGAGGTTCAGAAACACAAGTGAAAATGACAAAGCAATACTGGAAAAGCTGGGGCTCGAAACTAGATCTGATTTCCTTATTCAGCTACTGACTGATTTGACAAGCGTCTATTGAACAACTACTATGTGTCGTGCCTGGCTGGAGATCATGAAATTTCAACAGTGATCAGCAGACATAAGGAGACTATGCTGATGGAGCTCCTTATTCAATCGGAGAGGCAGATAAGTGTGCAAAAAGTATACAAATGTGATACAGTACAGAAGAGAAACAAATGATTCACCAAGTCATTGTAAATGACTTTGGTGACGTGTATCAGTTAGATCTGCTGTGTAATAAACCAGCTTGGAATTTTCTGACCTAAGAAAGCAGCCACTTAGCCCACATGTCCTTAGGCTCACAGTTTGGGCTGGACAAGCTGGCACTTCTAGGCTGGCCTGGGCTTCCTGCTCATGGATCCGGGGACTCCGCTGTGCTGGCCTGACATGGCTGATGCATGATGACCTTGTCTGGGATGACCAGGACCTCTCTGTGTTTCATCTCCTCCCCTCAAACAGGCTACCCCAAGCCTGTTTGCACTGTAGGCGCAAAGTTCCAAGGGAACAACCCTGATTTCCAAGCACTTTTTAGGTCTTGAATTCAGGTCTTTTTTTTTCCACTGTATGTGAAAGTGAAAATCTCTCAGTCATGCCAGACTCTTCGATCCCATGGACTACACAGTCCCTGGAATTCTCCAGGCCAGAATACTGGAGTGGGTAGCCTTTCCCTTCTCCAGAGGATATTCCCAACACAGGGATTGAACCCATGTCTCCCGCATTGCAGGTGGATTCTTTACCATCTGAGCCACAAGGAAAGCCCAAGAATACTGGAGTGGGTTAGTCTATCCCTCCTCAAGTGGATCTTCCCGACCCAAGAATCGAACCAGGGTCTCCTGCGTAGTAGGTGAATTCTTTACCAACTGAGCTATCAGGGAAGCCTATATGTACTATTATTTAATTCACTAAAGCCGGCCACATGGTACAGCCAGAGTCAGTGTAGGAGCGTTCCAAAGGGCCTGAACACAGGGAAACTTTGACCAATCAGGTCCGTTACTCAAGCCCATCAATGATAATGTTACACGGATACGGGAAGTTTGATAAGGACCTACCAGCAGAGAGGAAAAACTGTAGAGCATCATGGTAGCCGCCCTGAGCAATGACATGTAACACGAGCTGCTTTCTCCCATGGTCTCCCTAGGTCAAGAGAAGCTACCAGGCTCCCCAGAGGAAGGGGATGACCCATCCAGGTCTAAGCCAGGCACGGTTTGGGCAGCACTTTGACAATCTCAAGAACTGCTAATCAATGGGGACCCAGAGAGCATCAGCACCCCCCCCACCCCCTCTGCAAAGTCAACCTCCCTCTAGCAGGGGCCAAACTGCACAGCGGCTTGAGTCTGCCAAGCAACACTCAGCACGACAGCCAGGGGTTAGGTTTCCCATGAATTACAAATCAAAATTAAAGATAGATGGGGTTGGGGGTGGTGCTTGGCGAGAGGGGGTAGGGGGAAAAGCGATCTGAGGTTTTTCTCTTTAACTTGGCAAATGTGAAGTTAAAATGTTTCTTTTAAGTCAAAACGACCATGTCATTCCACCCCCTGACCTGTGAACCTGGTTCTGATTATTAGCTGAAGTTCAGCACACGTCAAAGGCATTTCTGGTTCGGCCGCCAGCGAACACTGACCTCGTTATTCAGGGAGGGAAAACCAGGTCTGATAGCTCAACGAGCTGCCTGGCTCTCGAGCATGGGGTCAAGACCATGTCAAAGGTGTTCTTTCTCCAGGGCCAGGGCCCCATGGCTCCCCATCCCTGTGAGGTTCCCCAATCAGGGAAAACCACCGGACCGTTCGTCCCCAGGGGCCTGGAGCAAGATCTGGGATCTTGAGCTGTGGCTCAAAACATAAATGTGGCAGTCCTCTGCAGGAACTTCTTTTTGGCTGCAAGAGGCGGAGGCGGATGAACCGCTTGAGCGAAGCAGCATCTCATGGATGTGTGGCTGTGATGAGCATCCTGGATCTGGGACTAAACTCCCCCGGGCCCTTGGCTTGTAGTGTGGCTCCAAGTCTCTCCCTTCACCTCTCTGAGCCTCACAGATCAGAGAGCCATGCTGTGTCAATGGATACTAGATCAACAAAGACAGCGCACTGGATGGGAGCAGCATCAGGAATAAGCCCCCATGGGCATTGCCTCCATCATAACTGCCAGAGATCTGACACCCAGTGAGTCCTGGTTGAGGACCCGCATGGCCCCGAGCTGAGCAGAGGGCTGACCAGATGGACAACATGTCCCAAGAACAGGGCCATCCCCACACAGCCCAGCCCGGGCAGCTGGTCTGCTGGAGTGCCCTTCCTCCTAAAGTCCCCAGTGGACCTGTGTCCTGGGGCTGCTCTAAAAAATGACCCAAAACTTAGTGGCTTAAAACAACACAGGTCCGTTCCCTTATAGTACTGGGGATCAGGCGTCTAAAATGTAGGTGTCCACAGGCTGCCGTTCCTTCTGGAGTGTTTAGGGGAGAGTCCACTGTTTTGGCTTCTTCTGGCTTCTAATGGTGACCTGGACGCCACAGTTTGTGGCCCCTGCTTCCACCTTCAACCTTGGCTTCAGTCATCACGTCCCCTTCTCTCTTTTGACTTTATTGCCTCCCTCTTACAAGGATCCTCAAGATTACATCATCCTAGATCAATCATCTCCTATCTCAGGATCCTTCTCTTAATCACCTCTGCAAAGTCCCTTTTGCCACATAAGGGGACATTTACAGAGTCTGGGGATTAAGATGGGGCCATCTTGGTGGTAGGTGGGGAGGGCATCCCTCAACCCACCTCGTCCAGCACCCTCTGGCAGCCTGCATGCCATCCTTCAGTGGGTCCTTTTGGAATCAGTTGGACCTTCCTCAAGGCCCTCACTGGCCCTGAGGACAAGTGGGGAGTCAAGATGGGTTGTCATGAAAGGGCCTGGGCAGAAGTGGCCTTAGGGATGAACGGGCAGGGGCCTGCAGCTGGCCGTTTGTAAGGGAGGGATGAATACACTTGTGCCCCAAGGGCAGGGCTGGCCAGGCACAGCTAAGGCAGCAGGGAGCTGTAGCATCCATAGTAGGAGTTCTGCAAGGAAGCCAGCAGCAGTGAACGCCCTCTGCTTACTCAGGAATAGAGTGGAAAAGAAAGAAGACTCAGGAGGATGAGAGGCGGCTTGATCAGAAAGAAAATAGACTGCCTGCCATCCCCTTGCCAGGGTTTCTGAGGTGGTTCAGGGATGAAGAACCCACCTGCCAATGCAGGAGATGCAGGAGACCCGGTTCAATCCCTGGGTTGGGAAGATCCCCTGGAGAAGGAAATGGCAACCCACTCCAGTATTCTTGCCTGGAGAAACCCAGGGATGGGGGAGCCTGGCGGGCTACAGTCCATGGGGTCACAAGGACTCAGACACAGCTGAACACTCATGCAGGCATCCCCTTACGGGTGAGGGTAACTATCTCTTGCACTCACTTTGCCTTCTTAACAACTAGAGAGATGGATAGACTTAGCAAATTGCTATCAGGGCACCCAGTTAACTTTGAAAGTCAGAAAAGCAATGATTTCTTAAAGTTCACATATGTCCCATGCTGTAGTAGAAACATACTTATGCTAAAATATCTGGTTAAAGACGTGGAATTTAAAATTAACTGGTCGTCTCTGTTGTATCTGACAACCCTACGGTAGCACCAAGTTGGCATGCTCATCACTGTTGTAGGAAAGAAAACGCCCTCACTGCTATGAAAGAGAGACTAGGCTACGGGCCTAGCAGAGGTTTTAAATTTAATTCTCAAAGCAACCCTCCAAGGTGATCATGACTATATCTAATTTATAGATCCAGCAACTTAACCCTAGAGAGATGCTTTTCAGGGAGAGCCAATCACTGCCTGACTTACTTCTAACTGAGGTGTTTCTGCGCTCTTGAGAAGTATGGGCTCTCCGAATGGATCTCTGTGCCAGGATTGGCAGTGAGACTTTGTGTGGCCGTGATGGAGCAGACCCGAAGTTTCCCACCTGCCAGGCCCTCCGAGCTCTTCCTGCCCCTTCCTGCTCCCCCAAAACTAGGAGCCCTCCTTGGTCTGCACTGCCCACTCCCAGGCCCTTTCAGGAGCCCCACAGCACAGGAAACCAAGGGCCTCCCCGTAGAGAAGGGCTTCATTGGGAGCCCAGAATCCAGTTCATCCCCGTGCTGGCTCTGGCTTTAGAAGCGTGCTCCAGGTCGGGCCCAAACTGCCTCTGAACATTCCTCGTGACTTTGTCCAGATTGCCAGACTCACAGTAAAACCCAGGTGGAGTGGCCTAAACCCACTGTCAGCAAGGCCTCCAGTAGCTCTCACCCGGGCTGGAAAAGTTCAAAAAGAACAGGAGACACCTCCTCATAGGGAGGGCTCAACAGTCAGACAGAGATGGGTCTTTCCTGGGACCTGTGGTTTCCTTTTGTGTGTGTGTTGGTAACTCAGTCTTGTCAGACTCTTTGTGACCCCATGGACTGTAGCCTGTCAGGCTCCTCTGTCCATGGGAATTTCCAGGCAAGAATACTGGAGTAAAAAAAAAAAAAAGAATACTGGAGTGGGTTTCCTTTCCCTTCTCCAGGGGATCTTCCCAACCCAGGGATCGAACCCAGGTCTCAAACCCAGGCCTCCTTTATTGAAGGAAGATTATTTACCCCTGTGCTCCCTGTGAAGCCCTGGTTTCCTACTATGTTGGTGCAAAAGTAATTGGAGTTTCAGACCATGATTTTTAAATCATAGCTAAGCTCAAAAACATCTTTTCTATTAATCAAAATAGGAACCATTACAATCAACACTTTTTTGCCAACGAGAAATAAGTCTTGTAGTGTAAAAATCCATGATTCAGGATTCAGCAGACTCTTGGAAAGTGTTTCCCGCATCCTGCTCGTTGTAGAAGCGTTTTATCTGTAAGATGCTTGAAGATTGTCAAGATGCTTGAAAAAGTGCTAATCAGTTGGTGAGAGGTCAGGAGAATACGGCGGATGACGTGAAACTTCGTAGCACAAGCCGTTCAACTTTTGAAATGTTGGTTGTGTGACGTGCTGTTGGGTGTGATCATGGAGAAGAGCTGAGCCCTTTCTGTTGGCCAGTGCCAGCTGCAGGCATTGCCGTTTTCTGTGGATCTCACTGATTTGCTGAGCATGCGTCTCAGATGTAATGGGATCACCGGGTTTCAGAAGGCTGTAGTGGATCAGGCCAGCAGCAGACCACCAAACAGCGGCCTTGACCTTTTTTTTTTTTTTTTTTTTTGATGCAAGTTGGGCTTTGGGAAGTGCTTTGGAGCTTCTTCTCGATCCAGCCACTGAGTGTGTGATCTTGGGCAAGTGACTTTGTTTCTCTAGGACTCAGGCTTTGCATGTGTAGAATGGGGATTCTTTCTCAAGTTTATGGAAAAATTCACTGAAATGTTAACTGCAAATCATCCTTCTTTAAATAAGTCTTTGTGTGTGTGTTAGTCACTGAGCTGTGTCCAGCTCTTTGTGACCCCACGGACTATAGCCACCAGGTTCCTTTGTCCATGGATTTCTCCGGGCTAGAATACTGGAGTGGGTTGCCAGGCCCTTCTCCAGGGGATTATCCAGATCCAAGGATCAAACCTGGGTCTCCTGCAAAGTAGGCAGATTCTTTATCAACTGAGCCACCAGGGAAGCCTCATATTAGCAAAACAACACCGCTTGTGTGCTTGGAAAGCAACACCCCTTGTGGGAATGTTCATTCATGTTGGTTAAAAAGAAAGGGAAAGGAAAGGGAGAGAAAAAGAGGCAAGAGGGTTTGGGAAGGGAGAGGACAGAAAAGAAACCAAAGAACCTCCAGTTAAAGGGCATAAACACATGAAAGCGAGCAGCCGCGCCGTGCTGCTTTAAGTCCCTGCAATGTGTACATTGGTGGCATCTGTGCTCCTCTTCTCCTTCTGCTGCATATCACTGGGCTCTTCCTGATCGCTTCCAGGCAGATCCAGGGCAGAGAGCAAGTCGAGCCCTGGAGGCAGCCATTCCCATGCTTCCAGAGCTCCTTTCTGTTCCTCCAGGCCCCCATGGGGGGAAATTGCGACTCTCAATTTCTCAAGGACAGAGTCATTGAAATTCTCTGCCTGCATCCCAATTTTCCAGCTGAGAACTCTTACAGTTGTCGAGACAGAAAGACCCCAAATAGGCACTTTTCAAGATGACCATGAGTGTATAATTAGTCTATTAAAATTGTCAAGATGTTACTTTTGGTTAGTTAGGAGATGCATCAAACTCATTCCATTAAAAGTAGACTCTGTAATGCGCACACATACTTATGTGTGTAAGGATGTGTACGTGTTCTAAAAAGGGGTAATATGCAAACTTCATCAAGCACAGAGGGCTGACATGACAACTAACCATCTTGATCATCGGCCACTCTGGCCGGGCAGTGATCCTCGGAACGCTAAGAGCCAGCCAAAGCTGTCCTCTTATTCCGAGGTGCCCTGGTCTTCCTCCTGACTTTCTGAGTCTCCCATCTCTTCCAGGAAGGGATGTGTTCTTCAGATCTGAGCAGTGTTCCAGCCTCTTTCTTCTTTCCTAATTTCTCACAGGCGGATACCAGGCCCTCTGCATATTATCTGGGGACACTGGGTGTTTGATTTATCCTGGGTTTGCTCATGCGTGAGGTGGGAATCGAACTGGCTGCTGCAAGGAAGTGTTCTGCACATTAAATGTGATCCAAGAATTAAGAAAATGCCACAAGAGGAAAGGTATATCACGCACATTGGTGGGATGTAAAAGTCTTGCTCACATCCGGGCCTGACCCCTTCCTTGCCTCCTACTCCATCTTGCTTGAGAATGCTATTGAGAGAGCAGAAGCTAATTCTGGGACCTTGGGACACCTCATTGCAAAGCTTGAAGAATTCAGCACTGTTACCACTGTCCCCCGCCCAACAGGAGAGGGGAACAGAAATAACAAAGAACATTGGGCGGTCAGCTAGACCTGGGTTTGCATTTGGTCTCTGCCTTAGTAGATATAAGACCCTGGCACATCCTTCTTTGAATCTCAGCTTCCTCATCTGCAAAATGGGACTCATATTACAAATGTGCAAGTCTATCATGAGGGTTAGATGCAAAGAAAATGCAAGTGTAAAGCATTTAGTACAGTGTCTTGTGCAGAGTGAGAAGTTGCTCATTTTGCAGGATAATACTTCCAAAAATCACTTGAGGCGCCCCCAACTACCATACACCACACACACACACACACACACGGGTGCCCACTCACATCATACATGTTTCCTGCATTCTGAGGCCTCTCAGTTCAGTCCAAGCAACCAGATGCAAGGCACCCACTGCTCTGGAGAAGACCCGTCACAGCAGATCCACAGAACCAAGACATCAAAGCTTGCATTTGAGTTTCAACAGCTTTGGTGTCCATGGAAGTTGGAAGAAAGATTTGGAATGATGAATAGTCAGGTGGGACCAATTCTTGCTCCATCTCAAGATTTAAAAGAAGGAAAATTGCATGGGCTGTTATGGGGTGAATTGTGTCTCTTCCCCAATTTTTTGTTAAAGTCTTCATCCCACAGTACCATACAAGGTGACAGTATTTCAAGGGGTGTAATTACATTAAAGTAAGGTCATCAGAGTGGGTTCTGGCTTCCCAGGTGGCACAGTAGTAAAATAATCTGCCTGCCAATACAGGTGATGCAAGAGACCCTGGTTTGATCCCTGGTTGAGAAGATCATCTGGAGTAGAGAAAGGCAGCCTGCTCCAGTGTTCTTGCCTGAAAAAATCCCATGGACAGGGGAACCTGGTGGGGGGAGGTGATCACAAGGAGTTGGACATAACTGAGCGCAGCACAGCAGGGCGGGCTCTCGCCTAATCCGACTGGTGTCTTTACAAGAAAGAGAGCAGGACACAGATGCGTGTACAGGGGAGAGAGCTTTGTGAAGCGTGACATGAAGGAGCGGGCCAAGGTGAGAGGCCCCAGAAGAAACCAGGCCTGCTAACCCTTCATCTTAGGCTTCTGGCCCCTCAAACCGAGGAAGTAACTGTCTGTGATTTAAGGTCCTCAAGTCTAGAATCCTTTGCTACAGCAGCCCTGGCAAACTGATGTAGTGGAGAAGGTCTCTTCTCCACCCCAGAGAAGGGGTCTCATGACCTGCTTTCCCCCATAGGCCATAGATTATGAGTGAGGGCAGTGAAACTCCGAGATGGGTATGAGGAATACAGAAGTCAGGGAGACCTTGAGCCCCACTTCACTTCTCCCTGGAAATGGTGAACCCTAGAGATTTGGGTGAGTGGAGCATGACTGCAGGTGGGGAGCCATGCATCTTGTTCCCCAGAGATCAAATCGCCAACATCCATCCCATCATTGAAAAAGCAAGAGAGCTCCAGAAAAATATATACTTCTGCTTTATTGACTATGCCAAAGCCTTTGACTGTGTGGACCGCAACAAAATCTGGAAAATTTTTAAAGAGGTGGGAATACCAGACCACCTTACCTGCCTCTTGAGAAATCTGTATGCAGGTCAGGAAGTAACAGTTAGAACTGGACATGGAACAACAAACTGGTTCCAAAGAGGGAAAGGAGTACGTCAAGGCTGTGTATTGTCACTCTGCTTATTTAACTTATATGCAGAGTACATCATGAGAAATGCTGGTCTGGATGAAGCACAAGCTGGAATCAAGATTGTCAGGAGAAATATAAATAAACTCAGATATGCAGATGACACCATCCTTATGGCAGAAAGCAAAGAAGAACTAAAGAGCCTCTTGTTGAAAGTGAAAGATGAGAGTGAAAAAGTTGGCTTAGAACTCACCATTCAGAAAACTAAGATCATGGCATCCGGTCCCATCACTTCATGGCAAATACATGGGGAAACAGTGACAGACTTCATTTTCTTGGGCTCCAAAATCACTGCAGAAGGTGACTGCAGCCATGAAATTAAAACACTTGCTCCTTGGAAGAAAAGTTATGACCAAATTAGACAGCATATTAAAAAGCAGAGACATTACTTTGCCAAAAAAGGTCAGTCTAGTCAAAGCTATTTTTTTTTCCAGTAGTCATGTATACATGTGAGAGTTGGACTGCAAAGAAAGCTGAGCACCAAAGAATTGATGCTCTTGAACTATGGTGTTGGAGAAGACTCTTGAGAGTCCCCTGGACTGCAAAGAGATCCAACCAGTCCATCCTAAAGGAAATCAATCCTGAATATTCATTTGAAGGACTATTGCTGAAGCTGAAACTCCAACACTTTGGCCACCTGATGAGAAGAACTGACTCATTTGAAAAGACCCCGATGCTGGGAAAGATTGAGGGCAGGAGGAGAAGGAGATGACAGAGGATGAGATGGTTGGATGGCATCACTGACTCAGTGGACGTGAGCTTGAGTAAGCTCCAGGAGTTGGTGATGGACAGGGAGGCCTGGCGTGCTGCAGTCCATAGGGTTGCAAAGAGTTGGACATGACTGAGCGACTGAACTGAACTGAGGGTAGACGGGTTACCACTGCCTGTCCATGTGCTGGAGTGACAGGTCTGTGACTCTAGGAGCAGGTGGATCTGGAGAGGCCTCCGCGAGGTAAAAGAATGCAGTCAGAAGATGAGCCCCTGAGAGTGCGGGTGTCACAGTTCAGTTCAGTCGCTCAGTCGTGTCCGACTCTTTGCCATCCCACGGACTGCAGCGTGCCAGGCCTCCCTGTCCATCACCAACAGGTGATGTGCAGATGCCACAGTGATGTGCAAACAGGTAGGTAAGGACCACAGAGCAGACCCCACTGGCCCCGCACCTCAGGGCCATTAACGGTGGAACTCAGATACAGCTTTAGGGAGAAAAGAGAAGACCCTAAACCCACTGAGTTTGCTCTGAAGAAGTGAGGTTTGGAGTTTTATATCTAAGGAGAAAAGAGCTCCAGATAGAATGGAAGCTTAATGCATAAGGTAGGCTGGACCTTGCCCCCTACCGTGAAATGCCCATGTTGTGATCCCCAGAATCTGTGGATAGTTTCCCTTACATGGTGAAAGGGACTTTATAGACATAATTCAGGATCTTGAGATGCGAAGATGATCCTGATTTTCTGGGCAGATCTGATGTAATCACAGTGCTTTTGTAAGAGGAAGGCAGGGAGGCTAAAGGCAGGAGGGGGATCTGATGATAGGAAAAGAGTGATGTGGTCACCAAGGAAAGATGGTCTTCCCTATGGTTCCCAAGAGGACTAAACGAGCTACTTTATCAAGTTCAGTGAATGGTTGTGCTTTACATATTTTTGGCTTAACAGACTAGACAGTCAGACCCCCAGAGGGATTTTAAACAGCATTCTAGTTCAATTTAGTGTGACTGGCTTGACCAGAAACATCTAGGAGGCTGATGGGAAAATAAGCTGGAAGCATCTGTTGATACTGTGTGTGGCCCTGTAGGTCGTGAATGAGCACAGACATCCAAATAAAGCATAATACACTCCATTCAGGCTGCCCCGGGGCTCAATGGTAAAGAATCTGCCTGCCAATGCAGGAGACGTGGGTCCAGTCTCTGAGTGTGGAAGGTGCCCTGGAGGAGGGCACGGCAACCCACTCCAATATTGTTTGTTGTCTGGGAAAACCCACGCACAGAGGAGCCTGGTGGGTTACAGTCCATGGCATCGCATAGAGTCCCACACAACTTCAGCAACAGCACACACACACTCTCCACTCAGAGAACAACAGCTGAAGGCGAGTGTTCCCTCCTGAAAAGAGGAGACCAAAGGAAAACAGCAAGACGTGTTTCCCAGTTTGGTTGAGTTACATCTGTCTTACTGACCACCTGGGGCCGAGGACTCTGAGGCAGAAACACTCACCCTGGTGTCTGGAAGTCATAGGATTGCAATGGGACCAGTCATCTCCTGAAAGGACCCCAGACACTGAACTGTCACTTTGCACCCAGACCCAAGAGGGAGGGAGGTGCTGACTTTGGTTCCCAAGATTGCTAAAGATGAACTACCATTCAAGGGCAATAGATAATTCTTGTCCAACAGAAGAGAACAGAAAGAGACAAGCTAGATATTTTTATGATCTTTGCAGTCATCTGAAATCTATCACAAATGTGTCACTTTATGCCATCCATTCTACAGCAAGGAAAATAAGAAATACAGAAATTGAAATCAAACAAGTAGTTGTATGTAGGTTATTTTTGAAAAACTTGACAACAACCCTATAAGCCCATCCTAGGATCCCTCTTTCCCAGAAGAGGAAACAAAAGTCTAACGAGATGCAGCATTTTCCACACAGTGTCCCATCCATCCTTTTCAGAAGATGGATTCAAGCTAAAAAGAGCCAGGCAGATACATTTTGCTTGAGTCTTACACAGAATGCAACACTTGATCCTATACAAATCCTGAAATTATAGGACCCTTGGTTTTTCTCCTCTGGAAAGTGATGACCTCTTTGGGTATCACCTGCTCAACAAGTCTTGGGATATGTGCTGATCATTTAAAATAAAAAGGATCCAGAGCAAGGCAGGAAACGCCGATGGCAGGACCACGGTGAGCATACCCCACATGCAAAGCTTTGCAAGCAGAAGCAAGTTTAAAGCAGAAGCAAGTTTAAGCAGAAGCAAGTTTAAGGCAGAAGCAAGTTGCATCTTTTTTTCTTTCCCCAAGTTATAGAAACCCTTGCATATGGTTGTCTTTTAATGTGCATGAATAAAAGATATTCCTGTGAACTGATGCCGTCCCCAGGCTTCTGAGATCAAACAGTTTTCTACTCCAGGTGAAATGTGGGGATGACAGATAATGTTGTCAATATGCTATATTTTTGTTAGGTTGAACAAACATGGCCAGAACAATCATTTTCATCATATATATGTGTGTGCCTTTGTGTGCGTGTGTGTGTAGGGGTGGGGAGAGTATATAAAGAACAAGATTTAAGGGAAAAAAATCAATAAAGGCAGAGTTTTCCATAAAACCTTCTGTGAGAAATATCCTTCCCTCTTTCTCATGTTTATTAAAATGAACAGAATTTGCTGACTCGTATAATGCAATCTAGAGTGATTACTGGAGGGACCGGAGGTGATTAAATAACCACAACATTTGGAAGTATCTGGAAATAAATATCCACATTCTGGAGCCCGTGCGGAGTCAGTGAGAAGGTAATGAAGTCATTCTTTGAGTGTCGGAGGCTATTCCTGGAGCACAGACTAGTGGCATGTGAACAATAGGTTGCACTTTGTGTGTGGAATATGAAGTACACAATGTATTTATAGCTAACAAGGCAGCGTGAGTGAGGTGAATGCAAACTTTGGGGTCAAACAGATGCTGTATTTGATGGGCTCAGGTAAATAACCTAACTCTTCTAAGCCTAAATATTCTTATCTGTGCAATAGGAGTAAGTACTGCCAGCAGAATATCTGTTCTTTACACTATTGCAGTTATTTAGTTAGTGTGGCAATAATAACAGTATATCTTTTCTTGAGCATTCATACTGAGATATCTACTGAATTCATTCAGGAGTTTAATTCTAACTACAACTCCATGCTAGCAATTTTGCGAAGATTGGAAGAGAAATTCAGAAAGGGTGGCTAGTGACATTCATTGAATCCAAGTTCCTTGTTAGATGCATCATTGCTTTGTGTAGCATGGAGAGAAAAAAGCACACTGACAGTTTTCATTGTAAGATGCCATCAATTGTGAGATGCGTTCCATTTCAGATTTCTTTTAATTGCTTTAGAATCAATAAACGATAGTTAATTGCCTAAATCACAAGTAATTGGTAGGATCAGGATACAAACCCAGAACTATAAAGACAAAAAGCTGAGAGTTTGTCCCCTTGTTCCAAAGAGAGTGCCTGAACTCTCTTTGGAACAGAACAAAGACAGTTTGTTCTCTGAAAGGATCTGAATCCGCTTAAACATGGATTCCCCCATAAGCATGGTACCTGTGGCTTCGTTTTCTTCTTGTTGCTGTTGTTGAGTTGCCCAGTGGGACATGACTGGGCCAGTCTTTGCGACCCCATGGACTGCAGCACGCCAGGCCTCCCTGTCCCTCACCATCTCCCAAACTCTGCCCGAGTTCACGTTCATTGCATCAGTGATGCTGTCCAGCCATCTCATCCATCCTCTGATGCCCTCTTCTCCTTCTGCTCTTGATCTTTCCCAGCATCAGGGACTCTTCCAAAGAGTTGTCTGTTCACATCAGATGACCAGAATACTGGAGCCTCAGCTTCAGCATCAGTCCTTCCAGTGAATGTTCAGGGTTGATCTGCTTAAGATTAACTGGCTTGATCTCCTTGTTGTTCAAGGGACTCTCAGGAGTCTTCTCTAGCACCACAGTTTCAAGTCACCAGTTCTCTGCCATTCTGCCTTCTTTACAGTCCAGTTCTCACAACTGTACGTGACCACTGGGAAGACCATAGCCTTGACCATATGGACCTTTGTCTGTAGAGTATGTCTCTGCTTTTTGACACACTGTCTAGGTTTATCATCACGTTCCTGCCAAGAAGCAATCGTCTTCTGATTTCATGGCCGCAGTCACATCCTCAGTGGTTTTGGAGCCCGAGAAGAGGAAATCTGTCACTACTCCCAGCTTTTCCCCTTCTATTTGCCATGCAGTAATGGGGGCAGATGCCATGATCTTAGTTTTTTAATATTTAGTCTTTTTTATTTTTTCTTTTTTTTTATTTTACTTTATAATACTGTATTGGTTTTGCCATACATTGACATGAATCAGCCACAGGTGTACATGAGTTCCCAATCCTGAACCCCCCTCCCACTTCCCTCTCCATATCATCTCTCTGGGTCATCCCAGTGCACCAGCCCCAAGCATCCTGTATCCTGGATCAAACCTAGACTGGCGATTCGTTTCTTACATGATAGTATACATGTTTCAATGCCATTCTCCCAAATCATCCCTCCTCCTTCACCCTCCTTCATTTTACAGATCATTACATTTCCTAAGGATGGGGGAAAATTTGTATTTGATTAGAGAGCACAATAGGTGGAATCGAAAAACTGGATTTTTTTTTTAAAGTTTTGTTCATCGTGGACCATGTTAAAAGTCACTTTCAACTTTGTTACAATATTGCTTCTGTTCTGTGTTCTGGCTTTTTGGCTTCAAGGCGCAGCTCCTGGACACACAATCAAACCCACAACTGCTATACTGGAAGTTCAAGTCCCAACCTCTGGACCACCAGGGAAGCCCCAGAGCTAGGGTTTAAATTCTGATTCTATCCTCATGCCCTGGGGTGAGTCATCTGTTCCTTTGTTTCTGAGGCAGAAATAACAGAGCGTGGATTTTCGACCACATGAAGGTCTGCAGCCCTAACCCCCATATTTATCAAGGGCAAATGTACTTTGTATTATAGGTAGTCTTATTCCATGCTACCTTAGAGTATCTTACACACATGTGTGTGTTTGGGATTTTTCTTAAAATCATCATGAAAGAGGAAATAAATCAATTATGTACATGCTTTTGATCAAAACAAATTCTGGAAATTCTCTTGGGAATGAAAGGCAAGATAAGCTGAAAGAGCCAGACTGTCACCTGTGAGCAGGAGTTAGTGTCTCTGCTTCTTAGAACATATTTAGGAGTAGATTAAAGCAATATATACACACACACACATATATATATAACATGTTTATGTATAATATATATTATAGAAATATTTTATATATAATATACAAATATATGTTTTATATATATATATATGCACATATATGGGTATAAATTTGTAATGGCAAATTTTGCTTGCAGTATACAAAATATTGGGATTGACTTGCTATATGAGGATGAAATTAAAGCAGACTCTGCAAAGTGGTGGTATAAAACATGACCAGTTAGAAGGAGTAACAATTAGATTGACCAGCTCATTCATATTCTAAATTCATGCCATTTTTAAGTGTCTATTGCCTAAAAACTTACTGTGCATCGACAGCAAGGGAAAGCTGACCCTGCCCTCAAAATATTACAGAGCCTGAGTGTTACAGGTGGAGCTCCGGACGTGGTGATGCTAATTCCCCAGTTACTAAATCATGTTCACTTATAGCCTGCAGTTATAACCCACACGTAGTTGAGAGCTTCAGGGTTTACCCAGAACTACTATGTAAATAGCAGCATTGCAGCATCCTACCATCTTCTGGAAAGTGAGCAGAGTTTGGTCCTTGTTTTATGGAGCGAGAAAAGGAGCCTCTGAGAGGTTAGAGGCTGGTCCGAAGTCCACATGGAAGGAAGTGACCCCAGAACTGTGGAGAAGCCCTTAATCGTTTGTGTCAAATTCTAGATAATCAAGATAAGGAAACTGGCCATTTTGGTCCTTTGAAAATTACTCACACTTAACAACTGTGCTGAAAAGACCTTCCAAGCACAAAGAGATGTGAATGATCTCAGGTTTGCAAAATGTACTCACACATGGCTTCTTTAATATTTCAATGTACCCCTCCTTGTACAGGTTGGAGACTGAGATTCAGAAAGGGCAACTAACTTAGCAGAAGCCACCAGGACAAGAAAACTGAGCATCTCACTACCAGTGCAGGCATCCTTCTAGCCCCACCGCATTCCCCCTCTCAGATTGAGAGCATTTAACCATAGCCTCAGTAATCCTCACATCCAGTTTTGTTTGGTAGTGAATAAGGATTCACTATCAGTAAGGGCTGATACTAGTAAGATTCTCATTCTTCTAAGGGTTCTTTTAAGGAGAGAATAAGGATTCAGGAGATTTGATCAGGTATATTTCATGTTGGGCTTCCCTGGTGGCTCAGAGGTTAAAGCGTCTGCTTGCAATGCGGGAGATCTGGGTTTGATCCCTGGGTTGGGAAGATCCCCTGGAGAAGGAAATGGCAACCCACTCCAGTATTTTGCCTGGGAAATCCCATGGACCCAGGAGCCTGGTGGCCTACAGTCCACGGGGTCGCAAAGAGTCGGACACGACTGAGTGACTTCACATTCATTCACATTTCATGTTAGTGTACCTTGAGCTAAGAGGGCGACTTTGGGAAGGACAGAGAAAATAGTATCTCATGCAGAAATTCACTTGAACTCAGAAACTGAGAAGTCTCAGATGAGGAAGGAAGGGTGGAGTGTTAACATAGGGAAGCCTGTCTGATGGCTCAGTGGTAAAGAATCTGCTGCCAATGCAGGAGACGCAGGTTTCATCCCTGGGTCGGGAAGATTCCCTGGAGGAGGAAACGACAAGTCAAGTACTCTTACCTGCAAAATCCCATGGACAGAGGGGGCTGCAGAGCTAGTCTATGGCGGTGCAGAAGAGTCACACACAGCTTAGCGACTAAGCAACAGAGAATACTCTCTGCATCAGGACCCTGGATAGATGCCATACCTCCTGGTCTCCACGTTATCAATCAGTGAGGTGGCTATGATCCAGGAGGTTAAATATCTGCCCCAAAGTCATCGGCCAAGAAGAGCTGAACTGCATCTTTTGAGTCAAAATGACTTGTCTCTGTCCTCCTAACCAGACTGCCTCTGACCACTCCCGCTTCCACTCTAGGCCTTTAGAAAGAAGCCATTTCCTGGCCACACTGCTGGCATCTGAACAGGAGACAAGATGAGCTTGAGGGTCAGTCTCCTGAGGTCTCTGAAACTTGCTCTCCTGGGCCTTCAAGGGGCCTCACAAGGGAAGTTTTGATGCCATTTATGTCCCAAGCAATCTCTCACCTGAATCTAGACCCCAGCTTCTGTCAGAATACCTCTTGAAGTGTTTCAGCTTCCCTTCACAAAATCTGGGAAGGGAGAAACTTCTGGATGTGCTTAGCTGAGATCACTGGCAAATGAGCCTGGCCAGTGAGGTGGACATCAGCCTCTGCCTCCCCATCACAGCAATGTCTTGCTTCTGAAATGAAATAGGTAGGCCTGTGAGAAGGGTTAGTTCTTCCCTTTAGTCTATATTAAATCTTGCATGTAACAAATAAAATACAGAACATAAATGAGATGAGCCAGGTCCTGACACCCAGTCAGATGCAGGAAACAACAGCAAGAGACACAGGTGTCCCTGCCCCTCCACTCCAGGAGACTAGAAACCCCGGGGCAGGCAACCTTGGCTTCTCGGTTCATAATGCCCTGAAATTTCATTCTAATGAGCCCAAGTACACACTTCCAGAAGATGAGGCAGCAGGCCAGTATGGCAAGTGAATTACAGTCTTGTTGTATCCTTCTTTGTCTTTTTCTCTCTTGTTCACTCTCTACTAGCTAAAACTCACCGATAAGGGAAGGCCTGATTTCAGAGGTACAGCAAACTGCAAGGCATGCCCTCCGGGAGGCCCATAGAGTCAAGCTGGGAGGTTCCTACACACCCTTGAGTCCTGCCCCCCTTCCTCTGAGGATGCTAGCTCTGAGGTTTTCCCAAAGGCAGCAGAAGAGGGCTGTGCTACCGACCGAGCCCCGAGTTCAGAACGTTTACACATTCACAGTAAATCATCTTAGCTTCACTGCAAACACTTCCTGTCCCCCGGGCCCTTCCTGGTGAGTCAAAGATCCCATCTTTCATTTGGCAGCATGGCCCTTTGACTTTTGCTTTGCCAATGCAGAGAAATGTGTTTGTCTCTGGAAATCTAAAAAACATAATGGTAATGTAGACCTGCAAATATGGTTGCTTCTATTTTTTTCCCACACTCTAAAAGTTACAAGGCATAAAGTATGCAACTTAAAAAACAAAAAAATGCAATCATGTGAAAATAACTACATCTCACAACCCAATCACACTTTTTACTCTGTGGGTATATTTGCCTTTTTTTTTTTTTTTTCCCTTGTGCATAGGGTCCTTTGTTTAGAATCCATGAATAAGCTTATTTGATTAAGCTGCAAGGTAGACAGTTGACCCTGGAACAATGTGGGGGTTAGGGACACCAACCTTCAACACAGTTAAAAGTCTGCATATAATTTTAATCAGCCCTTGTGATCATAGTTCTGCATTTGTGAATTCAACCAACCTCGGATTGTGTAGTACTATAGTACAGACTTTATTTTTAAAAAAAAATCCATGGACAAGTGAAGCCATGCAGTTCAAATCTGTGTTGTTCAAGGGTCAACTGTGCATATGTGTGTATATATTGCACGCGTGCATGCTGAGTTGCTTCAGTCATGTCTGACTCTTTGCACCCCTATGCACTGTAGCCCGCCAGGCTCCCCTGTCCATGGGATTCTCCAGGTGAGAATACTGTAGTGGGTTACCACGCCCTCCTCCATGGGGGTTTCCTGACCCAGGGATCAAACCCAGGTCCCCTGCATCTCCTGCATTGAAGGTGGTCACTGGGGAAGCCCATGCATATGCATATAATTATTTAAAATAATAGATATTTGATGCAGAAATTGGTGAAAACAAAGTATAATGAAGAAAACTCCCAAATTATTGTCATTTCTGATATATAGAGTTAACTACCAAATATTAACGTTGAGATACTCATCCTTCCAATTTCTATTTTTGAATCTAAATGGATTTGCACAGATGAACTAGCTCACTGAAACTGTGTATCTTGGAGGCAGACCTTAAGGCCAATGTCAACTCTACAGCTGGGTGATCAGGAGCAGTGAGCGTCCCTGCCTGAGTCTCTATTCCCTCACCATCAAGTGGGCACAGAGCCATCTACTTCCCTGATTTGACTGAGAATTAAGTGAGATTCATTCACGGAAGATACATTTTTCAGTAAGTGCTCTCATCATTGGGGTTATACTTATTTCTATAACATTGTATACAATGCAGCCCTGCTCAGATTCTATAAATACATTGTATGTACAGTTTTCCATTTATAATTATATCAAGAGCACTGCTCAGTGTTTCCAGAAAAAATCTTTGTAATAAAAAAAAGGCTTTGTAAAGTAACTTTAAGTTCTAAGTAGTCTTCTGCCAAGAATTGCCTATTTTACAGAATATTCAACTGCTTCTTCTTTTTTAAAAAACTTGTTCAACTATGAGGTTCTTAATCTTTCCTACCTTAAGTGAAAGTATGAAGACCTGTGCATTCTTTCCCTCCCCTCCTCCAATATTTACAGGATTTCTATCTATGGGTTCTTAGAGTAGAAGTGGAATTTTTATGTCAGACAACCTAGGAAATCGAAAGTTAAGGATACATACTGTCAATTTACTTTCCCAAAATGGAATCCATATTTCTCCTCCCAGTGCAATGGGTGAGGGACTTATTTCTCTGTAGAGTTTGTCCATCTACAGATAGAGATTTAATTTGCTTTGATGCCAGAAATCAGTCTCTCTGGGGCTTCTGGAGTGACTGATTTTACCCAGTAACGGCCAATCTCTTTGTTTAGCTTAACTGGCCACATTAATCAAAATAGCTGCTCTGGTTTCATAGGCAAGGGCTGGCTGTGACGACTGGACGTGGCACTCGTGGGTTCACAAGAAGAGTCCACGCAAAAGCCAGGGTTGCCTGAAGCACCATCTCTGAAGGGCTCCTCGTGAGCCTAGGAAGACACGCAGTGTGACGGCTTTTTCCGTTAAAATTCCCACGGAGCCCCTTGACCGAGGCAAAGTGTGACAGAGCCAATTCTCCCTCCACCACATTGTTTTATCTCCTGGGCTTCCAGGAAGGCATTTCCCAGCTGCCCCGTGATTAGGCCAGACCAAGAACATGGTACAGAGCTCTCCCCAGTGGGGAGTGAGCGGGAGAGATGCTCCTCTCTCTAAGGAAGTTAAGAGCAAGTTTCTGTTCTCCACCTGTCTCCCCCTCTCTTCCTCCCTCCATCTCTCTGTATCTCTGTCTCTCTCTGTCTCTCTTCCACATTGTGAACTGAAGGGTTGAAACAGTTTTGTGATTTCTCCGTTGCAACAGCTAGAGTTCCTTATCCCACTGTTAACAAAATTGGTCTTCAACGTCAAATTATCTGGGGGTTCTCAATCCCTTTGCCAGATCCTCAGGTTGGGGAATCTGTTGTGGGCTCTACAACTTTTGCAACAGTACAAGACCTTCTTCAGTATAATGTTCTCCCGTTTGCAGGTTGTCTGCTCAGTGGCTCTATGGTGGGCTAATGACAAACTTCTCCAAGGGGGCTATGTCACACACTGTGCATCCCAGCTCTGCTAACACCCTCTTCCAACAACACAAGAAATGAATCTACACATGGACATCACCAGATGGTCAATACTGAAATCAGATTGATTATATTTTTTGCAGCTGAAGATGGAGAAGCTCTATACAGTCAGCAAAAACAAGACCAGAAGCTGACTGTAGCTCAGATCATGAACTTCTTTTTGCCAAATTCAGATTTAAATTGAAGAAAGTAGGGAAAACCGCTAGACCATTCAGGTATGACCCTTATGATTATAAATCAAATCCCTTATGATTATACAGTGGAAGTGACAAATAGATTCAAGGGATTAGGTCTGATAGAGTGCCTGAAGAACTATGGATGGAGGTTCATGACATTGTACAGGAGGCAGTGATCAAAAGCATCCTCAAGAAAAGGAAATGTAAAAAGGCAAGATGGTTGTCTGAGAAGGCCTCACAAATAGCTGAGAAAAAAAGAGAAGCAAAGGCTAAGGAGAAAAGGAAAACTATATCCATATGAATGCAAAGTTCCAAAGAATAGCAAGGAGAGATAAGAAAGCCTTTCTCAGTGATCAGTGTAAAGAAATAGAGGAAAACAGCAGAAAGGGAAAGACTAGAAATCTCTTCAAGAAAATAGAGATACCAAGGGAACATTTCATGCAAAGATGGGCACAATAAAGGACAGAAATGGTATGGACCTCACAGAAGCAGAAGATATTAAGAAGATGTGACAGAAGAACTATACAAAACAGATCTTAATGACCCAGATAACCACAATGGTGTGATCACTCACCAGGAGCCAAACATCCTGGAGTTCGAAGTCAAGAGTGCCTTAGGAAGCATCACTATGAACAAAGCTAGTGGAGGTGATGGAATTCCAGCTGAGCTATTTCAAATCCTAAAAATTGATGCTGTAAAAGTGCTGCACTCAATATGCCAGCAAATTTGGAAAATTCAGCAGTGGTCACATGATGTGAAAAGGTCAGTTTTCATTTCATTTCCTAAGGAAGGTAATGCAAAAGAATGCGCAAACTACCACACAACTGCACTCATCTCACACGCTAGCAAAGCAATGCTCAAAATTCTCCAAGTTAGGCTTCAACAGCATGTGAACCAAGAACTTCCAGACGTTCAAGCTGGGTTTAGAAAATGCAGAGGAACCAGAGACCAAATTGCCAACATCCATTGGTAGTTTAGTCGCAAAGTCAAGTCTGACTCTTGTGACCCCTTGGACTGTAGCCTGCTGGGCTCCTCTGTCCATGGGATTCTCCAGGCAAGAGTATTGGAGTGGGTTGCCATTTCCAGAGGATCTTCCTCACCCAGAAATCAAACCTGGGTTTCCTACATTGCAGGCAGATTCTTTACCTACTGAACTACACTTGATCTTAGCCAAAAGGCCAAGAAGTGGCATCCACTGGATCATAGAAAAAGCAAGAGAATTCCAGAAAAAGCATCTACTTCTGCTTCATTGAATATGCTAAAGGCTTTGACTGAGTGGAAAGCAACAAACTGGAAAATTCTTCAGGGGATGGGGATGCCAGACCACATTACCTACCTGCTGAGAAATCTGTATGCAGGTCAAGAAGCAACAGTTAGAACTGGACATGGAACAACAGACTGGTTCCAAACCAAGTCAAGGCTGTATATTGTCACCCTGCTTATTTAACTTATATGCAGAGTACATCATAAGAAATCCAAGGATGGAAGAAGCACAAGCTGGAGTCAAGATTGCTGGGAATAATATTAATAACTTCAGATATGCAAATGATACCACCCTTATGGCAGAAAGTGAAGAGGAACTGAGGAACCTCTTGATGAACATGAAAGAGCAGAGTGAAAAAGCTGGCTTAAAACTCAACACTCAAAAAGCTAAATCACAGCATCCGGCCCCATCATTTCATAGCAAACAGATGGGGAAACAATGAAACAGTGAGAGGCTTTATTTTGGGGGGCTCCAAAATCACTGCAGATGGTGACTTCAGTCATGAAATTAAAAGACACTTGCTCCTTGGAAGAAAAGCTATGACCAATCTAGATAGTATATTAAAAAGCAGAGACATTAGTTTGCCAACAAATGTCTGTGTAGTCAAAGCTATGGTTTTTCCAGTAGTCATGCATGGATGTGAGAGTTGGACTATAAAGAAAGCTGAGCACAGAAGAATTGATGCTTTTGAACTATGGTGTTGGAGAAGACTCTTGAGAGTCCCTTGAACTGCAAGGAAATCAAACCAGTCAATCTTAAAGGAAATCAATCCTGAATATTCATTGGAAAGACTCATGCTGAAGCTGAAGCTCCAATACTTTGGCTTCCTGATTCGAAGAGCTGACTCGTTAGTAAAGACCCTGATGCTGGGAAACACTGAAGGCAGAAGGAGGAGGGGATGAAAGAGGATGAGATGGCTGGATGGCATCACCGACTCAACGGACATGAGTCTGAGCAAGCTTTGGGCGTTGGTGATGGACAGGGAAGCCTGGTGTACTGCAGTCCATGGGGCTGCAAAAAGTTGGATATGACTGAGTAATTGAACTGAACTGAACTAAACTGATGCCTGCCTGAACCTGTCAGTGAAGAAAGCATAAGAAATGGACAGATTCAGTGGGCCTGGTCTTGGAGAGATGAAGCAAAAAAGACACCAGATGAGGAAACACGGGTTCTGGAAGCATCTTGTAGTGAAAATATTTGTATTTCAATGATGGTCTCTGGCTAACCTGAAAAGCACCTAGGAGGCTCTGCACACAAACCCACCCTCCCCCACACATTCTGCCGTAGGTATGGATATGACTCACTCACTGTGAGGAAAGTGGTCCCCAGGACCCATGGCGTCTGTGCAGCATCCTCAGTGAAGGTGCCTGGATAAATTGCTTGAGAAGGTGCAGAGATTGCACCCAGTCACTTTCCATCCTGCACAGAGAAGCACCCAGAAGTGACTGTCCCTAAGTTGCAGATTAAGTGGTGGTTGGGTTTCAAGTCCTCCCCTGACTCCCAATGTCAGATCAAAAAAGTAGTGTAGGAAAAACTCCACAACATCCTCCAATTTGAAAAGACTTTTATTTATCAAGACTTTTTCAGAAGGTTCGATACCCACCAACTCCAAATGCCGGGTGTGTATTGTGCCCCTTTCTAAAAGAACACATATAATGTCCTTCCACATTTTCTGTCCAGGAGCTGAGCAAGACTGACCTCACTCTGCCCCACCCACACGTGAGATGTGGCTGTGGACTGGTCCGAGTTGTTTTTCATGCTTGTTCAACCCGTGTTTGGGGGATCACTTGGAACAAGGGCTGCATTCACAACTCGTGGTCTCAGGAGCTAGGTATCTGAGCATCTCAAGGCAACAGTGGTGGGATCCCTTCCACCTGCTCAGGAATAGATATGGCAAACTGGCCACGATGACAAACCAGCACTGACCCAGGTGCATCAACTCAGATGAAGGAGCTTTTTCTCTGGCCTTTCCCGTACATGACAGTGAAGTTGGCCAGACATAGTGAAAGGTCAGCATCCAAATAAAACCCTTGTCTTCAAAGGGCTGAAAGTTTTAGTTGAAGAGTCAATATTTAAACATGAGGGAAAGCTTATTCACATGGAATGCTAGAAGGAATGTGGAAGGAATCCAGTGAACTAAACATGATCCTTAGGGGAAGAATGGCTAGGGAATATCCAACAGACACAATTTTCTGAGCTTAGATATAGATACAGGACCAACCATGACAAAACTGTCTCCTATAGCAAGGGACCAGGAGCAATCTAAATGCCCGGCATTAGGGGCCTGGTTAAATAAAGATGGTGCATGGGAATGTACTGCTGTTGTTACACAGAATGAAGCAGATATAAACGGATGCATGCATATAGATAAATACAGGGCTTTGCTGGGCTCAGCAGTTAAGAATCCCCTGCCAATGCAGGAGGTACAGGTTTGATCCCTGGGTCAGGAAGATATCCTGTGGAAGGAAATGGCATCCCACTCCAGTATTCTTACCTGGGAGATCCATGGACAGAGGAGCCTGTTACAGTCTGTGCATGCGTGTATGCAGTCCACGGGGTCACAAAGGCATTGGTCAAAACTTAGCAACTAAAACAAACAACAGATATATACATACGGATACATATAACTACTACAAGACAGGCTCCAAGTTACACCGCTCTGTGCATACTACAAGAACAAATCCATGCCTGCAAAACACCAACTCCTATATAAAATAAGGCAGAGCAGATTATCACAGAGGGCTACAGTCTGTGCATGCGTGTATGCAGTCCACGAGGTCACAAAGGCATTGGTCAAAACTTAGCAACTAAAACAAACAACAGATATATACATACGGATACATATAACTACAAGACAGGCTCCAAGTTACACTGCTCTGTGCATACTACAAGAACAAATCCATGCCTGCAAAACACCAACTCCTATATAAAATAAGGCAGAGCAGATTATCACAGATTATCTCTTGAAGGTTATATAAGAAATTGGTTCTAGTCATTTCCCATGGGAGCTGGTCTGAGGAACGGGGATCAATGGTTAGAAGGAAATTATATCATTTTTACTGTGCACATTTTTTATTAAAATTGAAATTTTACCCTGTGGTGTATTATGATTTTCAAACAACTTGAAACATCAGAAAAAAACAAGATGATGTGAAACATATTAACAAATATTAGCTGAGGCTAACCAATGGATTAAACTGTTAACCTGTGAATGCTTGCTTCCTGACTGGCTCACCTTTGTCCCCTCGCCTCACCCCAGTTTGCTTCTCTGTCAAATGGGCACACTCATGAGTCAGTGGTGAGGAGCAGTAAGACCAGCATGCAGAATGCTTGGCTGAGAGTCCAGCGGATGGTGGGGATGGAAAAGGTGTAAGTGGTGCCAGAGTTTGCTGCAGGGGATGAAGGAGGACCATCGGGAGCACACCGAAGTAGGTGCATTCTACAGCAAGCTAGAGTCTTGGAAGGTGGCACACCAGCTCCGCCAGCAATTCAAAGCTAAGCCCACAGATTGTGTTCATTTCCTCTCCTGGGAAAGATGCTCCTGACCTCCATTCGAGGTTGCTCTGGCACTCACTGAGACTGTGTGTCTCTAGGGGTCTGGTACAGGGTGGATATTTAACTCTGACTCTCTGTGCTTTTTGCCTCACCTCCCACCCTCACAGGTAATAGGACTTGGTTCTCAGGATAAGAGAGAAAACGGTATTAAAACCTTCCCTCAAAGGGTCAGATTCCAAGGACCTGTTTCCTGCTCTGTCCTGTCTGGAGATAATTGCATGAGTGAAGTGGAGCGTGGAAGTCAGTGGTTCCCAAACTTGAACCTGCATCTGAATTGCCTGGAGGGCTTGTTGAAACACCTTACTGCCCCCTGCTTGATGGCCCCAGAAATTTGCATCTCTACCACAATGATGCCACTGCTGCCAGTCCTGGGACCTCATTTTGAGAACCACTGGTGGAGGAGACCTGGCCGTAAAAGGCAGCTGTCCGTAAATGGCTGTAAGTGCTTGACCAAATTACTTCTTCCTATGGAGTTTAAAATGTCTTTATATATTATGCAGGAGAAATTTGCATGGATCAGATCAGTTTTTGTTTTGTTTGGAACTGTATCCCCAAGAGCCATGTACATGTGTCAGAGGTGACTGGGGTCAGGGAGATAGCAGGTGAGGTGGACTCTGGCCTCTGGCCTCCATTCCCTGCCCCTGCTCTGTAAACTGTACTGACATGCACTTGGTATAAATGTTGGTGGACTCCCCCAGGCCAAAATTCGCATGTTGAAACTCTGAAGCCCAACGTGATGGTGTTAGGAGACAGAGCTTTTAGGAGGTGATTGTATCACAGATGAGATTAGTGCTCTTATAAAAGAGACCCCCTTCGGATGTGGATGCAAGAAGTCTAAGATCAGAAAAGGGCCCTCACCCACCCATGCTGGACCTGATCTCAGACTTTCAGCACCTAGTACTGTGAGATGCTTTTAGGAGGTGATTGTATCACAGATGAGATTAGTGCTCTTATAAAAGAGACCCCCTTCGGATGTGGATGCAAGAAGTCTAAGATCAGAAAAGGGCCCTCACCCACCCATGCTGGACCTGATCTCAGACTTTCAGCACCTAGTACTGTGAGAAAAAAGCTTCTGTTTTTTACAAGCCATCAGTCTATGGTATTTTTGCTATGGTAGTCTGAATAGACTAAAATAAGTTAAGACTTGATTTGAAGAGAAAATTCTCTCATTTAAAAATGAACAAGTCACATCACTTGGGAAACCCTTGGCTTCATATTCTACCCAAGGTGACTTTAAGCGTGCATGACTCAGGTTCCAGGAGGATGGAGCTTACCACTTCCTAGAAGACCAAGCACTGGAGTGCAGCTGACCCGTGAGTCTCAGGGATTCTGAGGGTCCTGGACCAGACAGGTGATGGGCACAAGTGCCCTGCAGGTGTGGCTTCCCGGGGTTCTGCACAGACATTCACACAGAGCCGTCCACATGAGAGCCTCCAAGACCTGGCCTGATGCTTCACAGTGGCTGTCTTGAGATGCTTAACCACTTGCCTTTGACCTTGTGGTCTGTAAGTGGATATGCTCATCCACCTTTCTGCTGTTCCTGTGAATACAGTGATCACCACATCCATGAGCACAGAACCCCCGTGGACTCCCGGTGTGGGGGCGGTCAGAGAGACTCCAAGTGATCCCAGGGTCATTGTGCTTCATCTCTGATTCAGAGAAGGGCACAGAAGCTCACAACCCCACAGGGCCATGCTTTCCATTCAAACCAAAATCGCCTTAAATGCAGAAAGAAGACAATAGCATTCTAAAGACTGGCATCATCCAAAGAACCTTATCGCACTCTTTCTTACTCATGGGACGTCTCTGTATTAGGCAATCACCACTGAAAATGATGACGTAGAAGAAAAAGGAGAGATTTCTCACCCCACAGTTCTTTTCAAGTCTTCGTTACTCATCAGGGGGATGGGATAGAGCATGTTTGCAGACTGTGCATAGAATAAAACCAGATGTGATTGTTTGTGCAGTATTTCCACTGTTCTGGTAAGAACCAAATACATGTGTACAGAAGGACTGCAAAATACAAATTGTGTATTTTTTCTTGCAATTGCACATAAGAGTTACATGCTGCTACCTTTAAAACATGTGCACACAGCTATATTCAAAATTGACACCCAACAAGGACCTACTGTATAGTACAGAGGACTCTGCCCAGTGTTCTATAATAACTTAAATGGGTAAAGAATTTGAAAAGGAATAGGTCCATGGATATGTCTAATCGAATCACCCCACTGTACACCTGAAACTAATGAAACACTGGTAATCAACTATGCTCCAAATAAAATAAAAGATTTTAAAAAACTAAAACATATATATCCCATGGGGAAACAACAAAACAAACAAGCAAACTAGCCCTCTGCTGTAGAAAGACGATTTCGTAAAATCCATGCTAAGCATTTAAAGTTTTAAATTCACTCATAACATCATGAAAAATAAAAACTACTATGACAAGTTAAAAGTTTGATAAAGAAAAGAAACGGCTTCATATTTTAGTACCTTTAATGATATTTTTTCCTGCTTTTTGGGTAAAGCCCCAACAGTTCTATTTTGCACCAGACATAGCAAATTATGGAGTTGGTCTTGTCTTTAAGTTTACCAAGTTAAATTCAGATCCTCAGAGATACGAAAGAAAGGGAAGAAATCTTTACTTTACATCCTTAAGAAGTCAGTTCTCCACCATGTCCCCAGCTTTGCTCAGTTCCTGAGATTACCCTTGAGGAGTATGTAGTAGGAACAGGCCTATGAACTGGGATTATTAAATCCTCATTCCTACAGTAAGTGAGGGCTAGACTCGCAGTCCTGAGACCCACAGGAACATCAGCACATGCAGCTGTGCAGGCTGTGCGCTGCACAACTCCAAAGGCAACACGGATATTCTTACCCCTCACACAGCTGCACACCCTGACCATGGGAACTGGATTACTTGAGTGGACTCCTGGGTACTGGCCTGCCCACCAAGCCCCATCCCTTCTCCATGCCATCTTCTCTGAGGTCAGAATACTCTTCTCGACCTTCTGATCCAACACCCCGGTCCACGCTAGACTGTCCTTCATCCATGGCCCCTAGGTTTGTTGGGCTTGGCTCTAGATATGCCTCTCAAAAGAACAGCTTCTTTGCAAAGCAGAAATAGAGACACAGATACGTACAAATGTATGCACACCAAGGAAGGGAAGGAGGGAACAAACTGGGAGCTGGGGATTGACTTCTATACACTATTGATACTATGTATAAAATGGGTAACTAATGAGAACCAACTGTATAGCACAGAGAACTCTACTCAAGGCTCTGTGGTGACCTAGATGGGAAGAAATACCAAAAAGAGCGGTATGTGTATACATATCACTGATTCACGTTGCTGTGCAATTGAAATTAACACAACAGTGTAAAGCAGCTGAGTGAGTGAGTGAAGTCGCTCAGTCGTGTCCGACTTTCTGCAACCCCGTAGACTGTAGCCCTCCAGGCTCCTCCGTCCATGGGATTCTCCAGGCAAGAATACTGGAGTGGGGTGCCATTTCCTTCTCCAGGGGATCTTCCCGACCCAGGGATCGAACCCAGGTCTCCCGCATTGCAGGCAGACGCTTTAACCTCTGCACCACCAGGGAAGCCCCTATACTTAGAAACAATTTTTTAAAAAGAGAACAGTTTCTACTATGAATGAACTGCTTGGAGCTAGTAGTGTCATCTAGTAACCCCCATGGCCCAGGCCTGTCACCCACCGTCAGCTTGATGACTTAGGAAATAGACCATATCTTTATCAAGTCCTTGATTCCCCTGCCCTCTTTGGTTTTTCCCCATCATCCCAGGAGTCTTTTACTTCCAGATTCTCTACTGACAAAGATCCACACCCTAAACACAGCCTACAGTTTTTCTGCCTCTTCTCTCTCTCTTCCTTGCATTCCAATCAGCCTCAGCCCTTGAACTAGCAAGGTCCTCCTCCACACCTGTCTGCCTTGACAGAGGACCCCTGTAAGGAATGGGGATGGAGTGTTCAGAACCATCACCCAGAACATCCCTGATTCCTATAATTCCAATCCCATACTTGAGGGGTTCTGACTTCTTGGTTCCCTAAACTGTGGAGTTGTTCAAATGCCCACCCCCAGATCTCACCCCAGGATAGTCTAACTCAGAGTGTCCTCCCAGAGGACAGAGTAAAGTTATAATTAGACACATTGACTCTAGCATCAGAACACCTTCCTTGTCTCTGCCATCTGATATCCATGTGACCTTAGGGGATGCATTTATCTTTTCTCTTCTCTGTTTCCTTGTCTATAAAACTCAAATGAGAGTGATAATATAAACATCTTCCAGGAGGCACAGAAAAATTAAATGAATTTATAAGGGCAAATGATTAGAATGCCACCCAGCACAAGGAGGACATTTAATGAAATATTCATTGCATCATTGTTATTATTATCCAAAACATTTACAGATGTGACTTTGGCCACTAATCTGGTTCTCAGCACCTAAGTATTCTTGGTAAAGAACTGCTTTAGCCTGGTCTTGGCCAAGCAAACCCAACCCTGACCCTGGCTTGCTGGTATGACCATCTTGGCTAGATTCAGCCCCTCATCATCAGCCTAAGTATCTTTGACTTAATTTTCTACAGCTTTCCTGTCTACATCAGCAGGGAAATGCTTGCTCCTGATTCAAAACCTAACTGAAATGTCTAGTCCTTTCCTAAGTCTTCTTCCACCTACTTCTGTATTTTTGTGCCCCTAGAATTATTGATTCAGCACATTTTATCTTAACTACTGGTTACTTGCACAACTCTGGCTTATTATCGTAAGACTAGCAATTTATTTTTCCTCTAACATGAGGCTCTAAAATGGCACATACAGTAGATGCTCAATAAAAGATATTTTTGCCAGCAAATATCTACTGTGTCCTTTAGAGTCTGATTTCAAACTCTTAGAGAAAACTCTGATTTGGCTTCTTTCCTGAGGGGCATAATTCTAACCCTTTTTCACCACAGTCCACATTTGTTCTTCTGCCCCTGGTTTTCATGCGAAATAAGAAGTGAGTTTCAAATGTGGCATGGAATGAAAGCCAAGCCAGAACTTGAGCCCCATGGATGAACTTCAAACAAGGACTTGAAACACACAAAATAAGAACCAGCTTCGCCAGGACAGGGTAGAAGAAGCGAGGCACTTGGTGACTCCCTCAGATGTTCTGGAAATACACTTTGATTTCATATATTTTGAATTAAATTGATTGAAATTCAAAGCTAAAGCCAACATACCACATTTCCTTTGGTCAGAAGTGAAGTGTGAAAATAGTGTTTTGAATTCTCGGTTGGATGCACAGCTCTGGGTTTGAAGTGTGGCAGCCTGTGGAGGTTTTGGGTTACTGGAAACTTCAGCATTCCACTCGCCCAGTCTTCCAAAGGAATTAGAGAAATCGCAAACATGGAACTGTAGGGTACTGGAATATCAGAAGAGCGCTGGTGTGGATTCCTCTAAGTTCTGTGAATTGCCAGAGTCATAGTCACTCCCATTGTGGCCGCCACAGCCGACTGGAAAAGTTGCTTATGGAATGGACACCAGAGTCTTTGTAAGCCTGACGCTGTAAGAATTCCGGTCAGTGGGAATGCAGTCCCTTTCCATTGCCGATAGGAATACAGTTTAGAAAAGGATGCATGTTTATAACAGAACAGAGTTAGGGCTTAGTGTGATAAACAGAATGAGCACTCCTAAAGGCTAGCAGCCTCCTAAGGGTAAACTTTTGTAATTTATTATGCTACAAATTTACTGAATTTTGATTTTTGTAAGTACATGGCAATTGGTCATTGTATTCAATTTCGACTTTATGTTCAGTATTGCACTTGAAACCTTACTTCATAAGATGGTAAGGAGCCATCTCCCTCTTCCCACCAAGAAAGCAAAGAAGTGAAAGTGAAAGTTGCTCAGTCTTGTCTGACTCTTTGCAACCCCATGGACTAATACAGGCCATGGAATTCTCCAGGCCAGAATACTGGAGTGGGTAGCCGCTCCCTTCTCCAGGCGATCTTCCCAACCCAGGGATCGAGTCCAGGTCTCCCGCATTGCAGGCAGATTCTTTACCAGCTGAGCCACCAGGGAAGCCCATGAATACTGGAGTGGGGAGCCGATCCCTTCTCAAGCAGATCTTCTTTACCCAGGAATCAAACTGGGAATCAGACTGGGGTCGCCTGCATTACAGGTGGATTCTTTACTAACTGAGCTATCAGGGAAGCCCAAGAAAGCAAAACACAGGATGAAATATAATTAATAAAATGTAAATATGCATACATTAGTTCAAAGGAAGAGAAATTTCCAGGTTTCAGGAATAAANCTGGGGTCGCCTGCATTACAGGTGGATTCTTTACTAACTGAGCTATCAGGGAAGCCCAAGAAAGCAAAACACAGGATGAAATATAATGAATAAAATGTAAATATGCATACATTAGTTCAAAGGAAGAGAAATTTCCAGGTTTCAGGAATAAAGAGGGAACTCAAAGCCATGTATAAGCTAGAGCTGAAATTTTGGTGGCCTACAGGCCTTCGATATGTTTCTAGGTTTTAGTGAAAACTAGATGTTTAATACCCACACTGGGGCAATAGAGGAGGCCATCAGCCTTTTGTGGTTGTCCTTTAGTCGCTCAGTCATGATGGACCCTATGTGACCCCATGGACTGCAGCACGCAAGGCTTCCCTGTCCTTCACCATCTCCCAGAGATTGTTCAAACTCAAGTCCATTGAGTTGGTGATGCCTTCCAACCATCTCATCCTCTGTCACCCCTTCTCCTCCTGCATTAGTTTATCTTTGCTTTCTGCCATAAGGATGGTGTCATCTGCATATCTGAGGTGATTGATATTACCCCTGGAAATCTTGATTCCAGTTTATGCTTCATCCAGTCCAGCATTTCTCAAGATGTACTCTGCATATAAGTTAAATAAGCAGGGTGACAATATACAGCCTTAACGTAGTCCTTTCCCAATTTTGAACCAGTCTGTTGGTCCATGTCTGGTTCTAATCATTGCTTCTTGACCTGCATACAGGATTTGCAGGAGGCAGGTAAGCCTTTTAGGATAATTCAAAAGATAATAAGCCTGTTTGAGATTATTAAAGAGATACAATAGTAAAATTAAAACCATAAGGAAAGAAAGGGATATTATCATTTAAAAATGATAAGATTAGAAAAATAATTATATAAGACTTCTAGAAATAGAAATTATGGTAGCTTAAACTAAAATTAAAACAATGAAAACAATTTTGTTTCCTATTAATGGTGCCATAGTTTGGTTGAGCTAACCCTAGAACCATAACAACTGTAAAAAAACTGAAAAAGGAAAAAACTCAAATATTTGAAATCAATGGAGAGTAACCAAAAGCAAGTGAAAAACTGGAGGGAAGTCTGTTTTTGAAAAGCAGGAACCAAACTGGATGAGCCTGGCGTGTTTGTGACTTTTGGCCTGAGAGCACGATCCAGCCTGTGTAGAACAGGCAGGAGAAAGTTGTTGTCTTGCTGGCTTCCAGAATAAGAGGGAAGACTCTAGGACTGCAAACATGGCTACATGGCTAACTATTAATAAGGAAGATGCTAAAAATCAGAGTCCTCAATGAGCCTGCCTAAATCCTTGACTAACAGCTAAACTAGACACAGTTGAGAGATTCCGTAGGCTCTGGCTCAAATAGAAGCAGGAAAGATATTATGTATCCTAAGAGCAGCTGAGTTAGGAGTGTTATTCCAGCCAAGTTAATTGCTTGCTAGAAAAGAAATTTACACTTCTCACAAGAACATAGCTCAATCTAGTCTCTGCAGTGTACTTCTTACAATAGCTGGGATACAATCAAAAGATAGTAGATATGCAACAGGAAAATGTGACCACAGACAAAAAATACACAGTTAGTGTAAACTGTCTCTGAGGCAAACCAGGTTACTGAATTAATTAGCAAGTACTTAAGTATTGATGTATCATCAGGATCCTATAGCCCACTTTCTTTCTTTCTTTTTCATTGAAGTATACTTGACTTCCAATGTTATTCAGGTATACAACATAGTGATTTGGTATCTTTATAGATTGTACTCCATAAGAAGTTGTAAAATACTGGCTATATTTCCTGTACTTTTGAGCTGGCACTGGGTCTCTACCATGGCTAAAGGCCAGATCAGAGCCCAAGTTAGTTCCATCCTTTCCCTGGTTCCTGCACTTGCATTGGCAGTGGCAATATCTGCTTTAAGGAGAAGCAGGGCCAGGGCAGGGCAGTCTGGACCTAGAGTCCAGGGTGGGCTGGGGTGCATGCTGTGGCCATCCTGGCAGGCTGGCCAGAGCACCAGGTGGATTTCACTTGTCTGCCTCTGTGCTGGGACTGAGAACAAGAAAATCTGTGTCTGTACTCTTCAAGAGTAGAATCTTTGATTCTTGTAACACTGCTATGAACCCCACTGGTTTTCAAACCAGCTACAGGAGTTCGTCTTCCCAGTGTTAAAGCCAAGGCTGGATGCCTACCATGGGGCTCATTCTCTGGGGAGGGTCTTCAAGCCTGTAACATCTTTCTCTTCTTCGGGATCATTCAGTGGCGCTGCAGGTCCTGACTGGATCACTTCACCCCACCTCCCGCTAGACTTTGGTGGTTCTTTCTTTACTCCCTTCATTGTAGAAGAGCCGTTCTGCTGGTCTTCAGGTTGTTCTCAGTGACAGTTACACCACATGCAGTTGTAGATTTGATGTGTCCATGCTGGGAGGCGAGCTCAGAGTCTTCCTATTCTGCCATCATGATCCTTTTCTGAACAGAACTTATAAGAATTGGTGTTCTGTGCCTTTTGCTATTTCACAACAATCTTCCAAAGACCAAAGCATTTTAAGGAATATTTTAATAGAACAAAACTCATTCTATCTTGCAGTTAACCACCTGGGCCCACTGAACTCATTTCTAATTTAAAATGCATGGGTAAGATCTTAGTAATTCTATTTTTCTTATATCTGAAATACTTTTCTTGTTAATCATCCTTAGGATTATTTTATCATTATTTATTAATTATCCCCAATTATGTAAAAAAATTCTAAAATAATAAGAAAATGAAAGAATGATGGACTAACCTTGAAGAATTATAATAGTGAAATAAATACTTGCTATTACATCACTTTTAAGTATCAATAATTCCATTAAATAAAACACAAGACACTCTAAATAAAAAGCAAAGGCTTCCAAATTGGACATAAAAGCATTATCAACTATATGTTGTCTAACAAAGATGATCTTTAGATACAAGGGTACATACAAGATGAAAGGAAAATAATAGAAAAATAAATACCATGAGAAAAGTGGAATGACTACATTAATATGAGACAAAATAGACAAACACAAGAAATATTTTCTGAGAAAAGATGGGCATTTCACAATAGGATTCAATTTATTAGAAAGACAAAAAAATTGTCAACATTAAGCAAAAGAAATTTAAAATATAAATGCTTAAAGTATAACTAGGTAAAATCATCAGTAAGAATATAGCATATCTTAATGGAAGTACCAACTGTGTGACCTATTTTGCATCTATAATACTTTATGCATTCAAACTTCAGATATTATATTTTTTAAAAGTGTACGTGGACTATTCACCAAGATATATCAGATACCGGGCTAAAAATAAGTCTAAATAAATTTCAAAAGAACAAAATAATGCAGAACATATTCTTTGACCACAATAAAATTAGATATCAATATGAGATATCCAGAAAAGCCCCAATAGTTAGAAATAGGTGACTCAGACAGTAAAGAATCCACCTTCAATGTGGAAGACCTGGGTTCGATCCCTGGGTTGGGAAGATCCTCTGGAGGAGGATATGGCCACCCACTCCAGTATTCTTGCCTAGAAAATCCCCATGGACAGAGAAGCCTGGTGGGCTTGCAGAGTCAGACATGACTGAGCGACTAAGCACACAGTAAATTTCTAAACACTTTGAGTCAAAGAAGCAACAAGAGAAATTCAAAAATATTTTAAATTGAATGATAATAAAAGCACAACATAACAAAATTTATAGAATGCAACTAGAGAAAGGCATACATACAAATTTATAACTTTAAATGCATGTATTATTATATATAGCTTAAATATATTTGTATAATAGTAAATAAGTTTACATAAATGCTAAATATGTCTATATATAATTTAAATGCTTATATTACATTATAGGACAAAAGTTTAAAATGTATAACCTATGTTTCCATCAGCAGCTGTCTCTTATACACATCTAGATGTGTATAAGAGACAGGCTCTGGGTTTGAAGTGTGGCAGCCTGTGGAGGTTTTGGGTTACTGGAAACTTCAGCATTCCACTCGCCCAGTCTTCCAAAGGAATTAGAGAAATCGCAAACATGGAACTGTAGGGTACTGGAATATCAGAAGAGCGCTGGTGTGGATTCCTCTAAGTTCTGTGAATTGCCAGAGTCATAGTCACTCCCATTGTGGCCGCCACAGCCGACTGGAAAAGTTGCTTATGGAATGGACACCAGAGTCTTTGTAAGCCTGACGCTGTAAGAATTCCGGTCAGTGGGAATGCAGTCCCTTTCCATTGCCGATAGGAATACAGTTTAGAAAAGGCATGCATGTTTATAACAGAACAGAGTTAGGGCTTAGTGTGATAAACAGAATGAGCACTCCTAAAGGCTAGCAGCCTCCTAAGGGTAAACTTTTGTAATTTATTATGCTACAAATTTACTGAATTTTGATTTTTGTAAGTACATGGCAATTGGTCATTGTATTCAATTTCGACTTTATGTTCAGTGTTGCACTTGAAACCTTACTTCATATGATGGGAAGGAGCCATCTCCCTCTTCCCACCAAGAAAGCAAAGAAGTGAAAGTGAAAGTTGCTCAGTCCTGTCTGACTCTTTGCGACCCCATGGACTAATACAGGCCATGGAATTCTCCAGGCCAGAATACTGGAGTGGGTAGCCGCTCCCTTCTCCAGGCGATCTTCCCAACCCAGGGATCGAGTCCAGGTCTCCCGCATTGCAGGCAGATTCTTTACCAGCTGAGCCACCAGGGAAGCCCATGAATACTGGAATGGGGAGCTGATCCCTTCTCAAGCAGATCTTCTTTACCCAGGAATCAAACTGGGAATCAGACTGGGGTCGCCTGCATTACAGGTGGATTCTTTACTAACTGAGCTATCAGGGAAGCCCAAGAAAGCAAAACACAGGATGAAATATAATTAATAAAATGTAAATATGCATACATTAGTTCAAAGGAAGAGAAATTTCCAGGTTTCAGAATTAAAGAGGGAACTCAAAGCTATGTATAAGCTAGAGCTGAAATTTTGGTGGCCTACAGGGCTTCGATATGTTTCTAGGTTTTAGTGAAAACTAGATGTTTAATGCCCACATTGGGGCAATAGATGAGGCCATCAGCCTTTTGTGGTTGTCCTTTAGTCACTCAGTCATGATGGACCCTATATGACCCCATGGACTACAGCACGTAAGTCTTCCCTGTCCTACACCATCTCCCGGAGATTGTTCAAACTCAAGTCCATTGAGTTGGTGATGCCTTCCAACCATCTCATCCTCTGTCACCCCTTCTCCTCCTGCCTTCAATCTTCCCAGCATTAATGTCTTTTCCAATGAGTCAGCTCATCATATCAGGCTGCCAAAGTATTGGAGTTTCAGCTTCAGCATCAGTCCCTTCAGTGAATATTCAAGATTGATTTCCTTTAGGATTTACTGGTTTGATCTCCTTGCAGTACAAGGGATTCTCAAGAGTCTTCTCCAACATCACAATTCAAAAGCATCAATTCTTCGGTATTCAGCCTTCTTTATGGTCCAACCCTCACATCCATACATGACTACTGGGAAAACCATAGCTTTGACTATACAGACCTTTGTTGGCAAAGTAATGTCTCTGCTTTTTAATATGCTGTCTAGGTTTGTCATATATTTTCTTCCAAGGAGTAAGCGCTTTTTAATTTCGTGCCTCCAGTCACCATCTGCAGTGATTTGAGTGCCCAGGAAAATAAAGTCTGTCACTGTTTCCATTGTTTCCCTATCTATTTGCCATGAAGTGATGTGACCAGATGCCATGATCTTAGTTTTTTGAAGGTTGCATATTAAGCCAGTTTTTCACTCTCCTCTTTTACCTTCGTTAAAAGACTCTTAGTTTATCTTTGCTTTCTGCCATAAGGATGGTGTCATCTGCATATCTGAGGTGATTGATATTACCCCTGGAAATCTTGATTCCAGTTTATGCTTCATCCAGTCCAGCATTTCTCAAGATGTACTCTGCATATAAGTTAAATAAGCAGGGTGACAATATACAGCCTTAACGTAGTCCTTTCCCAATTTTGAACCAGTCTGTTGGTCCATGTCTGGTTCTAATCATTGCTTCTTGACCTGCATACAGGATTTGCAGGAGGCAGGTAAGCCTTTTAGGATAATTCAAAAGATAATAAGCCTGTTTGAGATTATTAAAGAGATACAATAGTAAAATTAAAACCATAAGGAAAGAAAGGGATATTATCATTTAAAAATGATAAGATTAGAAAAATAATTATATAAGACTTCTAGAAATAGAAATTATGGTAGCTTAAACTAAAATTAAAAAAATGAAAACAATTTTGTTTCCTATTAATGGTGCCATAGTTTGGTTGAGCTAACCCTAGAACCATAACAACTGTAAAAAAACTGAAAAAGGAAAAAACTCAAATATTTGAAATCAATGGAGAGTAACCAAAAGCAAGTGAAAAACTGGAGGGAAGTCTGTTTTTGAAAAGCAGGAACCAAACTGGATGAGCCTGGCGTGTTTGTGACTTTTGGCCTGAGAGCACGATCCAGCCTGTGTAGAACAGGCAGGAGAAAGTTGTTGTCTTGCTGGCTTCCAGAATAAGAGGGAAGACTCTAGGACTGCAAACATGGCTACATGGCTAACTATTAATAAGGAAGATGCTAAAAATCAGAGTCCTCAATGAGCCTGCCTAAATCCTTGACTAACAGCTAAACTAGACACAGTTGAGAGATTCCGTAGGCTCTGGCTCAAATAGAAGCGGGAAAGATATTATGTATCCTAAGAGCAGCTGAGTTAGGAGTGTTATTCCAGCCAAGTTAATTGCTTGCTAGAAAAGAAATTTACACTTCTCACAAGAACATAGCTCAATCTAGTCTCTGCAGTGTACTTCTTACAATAGCTGGGATACAATCAAAAGACAGTAGATATGCAACAGGAAAATGTGACCACAGACAAAAAATACACAGTTAGTGTAAACTGTCTCTGAGGCAAACCAGGTTACTGAATTAATTAGCAAGTACTTAAGTATTGATGTATCATCAGGATCCTATAGCCCACTTTCTTTCTTTCTTTTTCATTGAAGTATACTTGACTTCCAATGTTATTCAGGTATACAACATAGTGATTTGGTATCTTTATAGATTGTACTCCATAAGAAGTTGTAAAATACTGGCTATATTTCCTGTACTTTTGAGCTGGCACTGGGTCTCTACCATGGCTAAAGGCCAGATCAGAGCCCAAGTTTAGTTCCATCCTTTCCCTGGTTCCTGCACTTGCATTGGCAGTGGCAATATCTGCTTTAAGGAGAAGCAGGGCCAGGGCAGGGCAGTCTGGACCTAGAGTCCAGGGTGGGCTGGGGTGCATGCTGTGGCCATCCTGGCAGGCTGGCCAGAGCACCAGGTGGATTTCACTTGTCTGCCTCTGTGCTGGGACTGAGAACAAGAAAATCTGTGTCTGTACTCTTCAAGAGTAGAATCTTTGATTCTTGTAACACTGCTATGAACCCCACTGGTTTTCAAACCAGCTACAGGAGTTCGTCTTCCCAGTGTTAAAGCCAAGGCTGGATGCCTACCATGGGGCTCATTCTCTGGGGAGGGTCTTCAAGCCTGTAACATCTTTCTCTTCTTCGGGATCATTCAGTGGCGCTGCAGGTCCTGACTGGATCACTTCACCCCACCTCCCGCTAGACTTTGGTGGTTCTTTCTTTACTCCCTTCATTGTAGAAGAGCCGTTCTGCTGGTCTTCAGGTTGTTCTCAGTGACAGTTACTCCACATGCAGTTGTAGATTTGATGTGTCCATGCTGGGAGGCGAGCTCAGAGTCTTCCTATTCTGCCATCATGATCCTTTTCTGAACAGAACTTATAAGAATTGGTGTTCTGTGCCTTTTGCTATTTCACAACAATCTTCCAAAGACCAAAGCATTTTAAGGAATATTTTAATAGAACAAAACTCATTCTATCTTGCAGTTAACCACCTGGGCCCACTGAACTCATTTCTAATTTAAAATGCATGGGTAAGATCTTAGTAATTCTATTTTTCTTATATCTGAAATACTTTTCTTGTTAATCATCCTTAGGATTATTTTATCATTATTTATTAATTATCCCCAATTATGTAAAAAAATTCTAAAATAATAAGAAAATGAAAGAATGATGGACTAACCTTGAAGAATTATAATAGTGAAATAAATACTTGCTATTACATCACTTTTNGTTAACTACCTGGGCTTAAAGCATATGAATCACGGGTTAACTTTGATTTTATCTTTCTTTTCCTTTGTCCAGACTAGTTTCAGAGAATTTGGGGAGGTGGGTTTGAGCACGTACACTTAGGGTATACAAGATTTGCACAAAAACTAGTCAGGGTCCTTGGCTAAGAGGAGACTCTGCCTTGGGCCCGCCGGTGTAATAAACTGCTCTATCTGCCTTGTCCTTCTGAGTGAGTTTGTTTACCGGAATGCATGGCTCCAACAACAGTAAAAGAAAAAAATAATAATAAATTTATTTTATTATGTTTTTTTTTTTAAATTTTGCTTATCTAAAGACACATTTAGGAAAATGAATGAGAAATATTGCAAAATATTATCTAACAGGAAGCTTTTATTCAGACTATAAAGAGTTCTTACAATTCAACAGCAAAAGGGAAAAGCTTATTTTTAAAATGAGAAAAAGTCATGAACAAACACTTCACAAAGGAACACATGAAAATTTCCATTAAGCACCTGAAAAGTTTTCTGTCTTATTAGACATCAAGAAAATGTAACCGAAAGCACAGTAAGATGCCTCCATCCTCCCACTATAAAGGATGAAATGGTATTGACTGCTGAAGTCCAGATGGTGATCATGTGGAACATAGATCTAGCAGGAATGTAAAATGACACGATCTATTTGAGAAAGTTTAGTAGTTTACAGTTTAACTATAGACCTACCTTTGACCACAATCCTAATCCTAGGGATTCGTCCAGTAGAAATAAAGACATACGCCTTTAAACAAATGTGAATAATGACTTTATTCATAATAGCTGAAAACTGGGGATAATCTGAATGTCCATAAGAGAAGAAAATCATAATTTCATAAAATATTACTTATCAAAAATTTTAAGTGAATTACTGGTGCACTCAACAATATTAGTGATGTTATAGTGAATGAAAGGAATATCCCACAAAACAAAATTTACCATGTGATGTCATTTATAGGAAGTTCCAGGACAAGCAAAATGAGTCTGTGGTGGAAAATCAGAACAGTGGTGGCCTCCAGCTGGGAAATGAGAAGTGGGGTTTACTAGGAAAGAATACAAGGACATTTCTGGAGGATGAAAATATTCTGTCTTAGGGGTGTTATGGGTTTCAAGGATGTATTTATTTGTCAAACTGCCTTGAATTGTATTGTTCACTTCAAAGTGTGTAAATTGTATGTAAAAAGTTGTAAATAAATCTTGAACTTGAGTTAGTAGGTTTGCGTTTCACAGTGGTGTGGTTTAGCAATACTGAAACGGCTTTCTGTGTATTCTAAACTATAGCAAATGAGTAAATATGTTGAAGATAATTGGATGCACATTTCTCACTGCTGTGAATGGAGTTAAAAACGTGGAGAGGAGGAAACCAGGTTCCAGCCTGTATTGTGTGGATTGAAATAAGAGGGTTAACACAGATTTTTTTTAAGTAGATAAATGAAAATATAGATATTTATTTATATTTATGTAAGTTGTATGTGCTTATAATATACACATATTTGCACACACATATATGTGCTTATTTTTTTAAACTTTCTACATTTCTGAGTGGAAAAGCAGATTAGACATAGCTGAAAGAGAATGGGTAAACAGAGGTTATTACCTCAGTACGTCACAGTGTGGAAAAGAGAAATTATGGAAGAAAGATTACGGTTCATGGATGACAGCATTAGAAGGTCCAACAAATATTTAACAGAACTACTGAAGGGAGAGAATAGAAAGAATCATCAAAAACAATGACAGATGAAAATAGCTTGAAAGTAATAAAAGACATAATTCCTTGTTTTGAGGGATAGCACTGCATCTTGAACAAGAAGAGTAATAAATCCAGACTGGAGTGAGATATTTGCAAAGCTTATAATAAAAATATATAAATTACATAAATTGTCTTACATATCATATATATATATTAGTATACACAATCCATCAGCACTCCAAGAGAAAGATAACATAGAAAATCTTCAGTGAATTTAAAAGATAATTCATAGAAGAAACTTCAATGTCAATAAGCATGGGAAACAGTCCTATTCTCTAGCAATCAGGAAAATGCAAATCAAACCAAGTGGCACCATTAAAACAGCGTACTGCTGTTGCATAACTTTGTGTGTGTGCCATGTGTGTTCAGTGATGTCTGACTCTTTATATCCCCATTGACTGTAGCCCTCCAGGCTCCTCTGTCCATGGAATTTTCAAGAATACTGGAATGGATTGCCATTTCCTCCTTCAGGAGACCTTCCTGACCCAGGAATCGAACCCGTGTCTCTTGCATTGGCAGGCAGATTCTTTACCACTGCTCCACCTGAGATTTCATAACATTAAGAATATGAAATTTAATATATATATATATATTTGACAATATTAAGTGTTAGTGAGGATATGGAGAAAACAAAAATCTTCTATACTGCAGGTAGAAATATACATTGCCACAACCATGTTAAAGAGCCATTTGGTTAAATCTAGTCACTTAGAGATATGTGCACTCAAAGAGCTGCATTGCCACTTCTGGATACATTCATGCTTCCCAGAATAAATAGTCACAAAAATGTGCAGGGATATATGTGTAAGGATACTCATTATAGTATTATTTGTAATAAAAAATAAGGAAACTAGTCCATGTCCATTAAAAGAAGAATGGATAGACAAATAGTGTGTTAAACAGCAGTTGAATAAGGCATCCTGTATCAACAGGGACAATTCTGAAAATTTTATTTAAACAATAAAGAAATGAGAGAGAGAGATGAAGACACTACATATATAAATCATAAATGGAACACTCAACACAATATTCTGTATTATATTACTACTTCTCTATAGTAAAAAGAGAAAACACAGTAACAGTAACAGAGTTCTGGAAAAGATTTTCTCAGGGAGGAAAGAAAAGAATGGGATAGTACGGTAGGGGTAGGGGATATGTGGAGGCTAAGGAATGGTCCTTTAACAAAATCTGTAATGTTTTATAACTCTCAAGAGAAAATATCTGAAGAAAGCAAAATTAAATATCTACATATATCAACTCCAAATTCTGGAGACTTCTGAAGATGGAGGAAGAGAAATGGGATCAGAGAGGGATCTAAGTAGACTTTGATTCTCTCCAGAGTGGTTAAGAAAAGTCAAGCAAAAAACAGCGAAATGTTCACATTTATGATTTCTAGGTATTGGATTAAAATATTGGTATGATTCTTGTTTTTCATTCTTTTGAATTATTTCTAACTAAAATTATTTTTAGTTTGAATCAGGGTGACTTTTTCAAGAGTTTTCCATAATTTTTGCATGAGTTCGTCTTACATCTATTCCTCATCCCAGATAAGTTGGATTCCTTGCCTTTCTCAAGCTTTTCTTTTTAGCTTCAGTTTTAGTGGAAAGAGAAGAGAGGACATTGGACGTCTTCACAGGGACATACCCCACACACAGATGTACAGATATGAAGTGAAAAAGAACTGAGTATGTATATGTATGGACGTGGGCTTCCCTGATAGCTCAGTTGGTAAAGAATCCGCCTGCAATGCAGGAGCCCTGGTTTGATTCCTGGGTCAGGAAGATCCGCTGGAGAAGGGACAAGCTACCCACTCCAGTATTCTTGGGCTTTCCTTGTGGATCAGCTGGTAAAGAATCCACTTGCAATGTGGGAGACCTGGGTTCAATCCCTGGGTTGGGAAGATCCCCTGGAGGAGGGAAAGGCTACCCCCTTCAGTATTCTATTCTGGCCTAGAGAATTCCATGGACTGTACCTATAGGGTTGCAAAGAGTTGAACACCACTGAGAGACTTTCACTTTCACTTTCCTGTAAGGGAATGCTAAGTTGCTTCAGTCATGTCCAACTATTTACAACTCTGTAGATGGTAGCCCACCAGACTCCTCTGTCCACAGAATTCTCCTAGCAAGAATAGTGGAGTGGGTTGCCATGCCCACCTCCAGGGGATCTTTCCCACCCAAGGATCAAACCCATGTCTCTTACACCTCCTGCATTGTCAGGCAGATTCTTCACCACTGACATTACCTGGGAAGCTCATATATGTGTCAGTTCAGTTCAGTTCAGTTGCTCAGTCGTGTCCGACTCTTTGTGGCCCCGTGAATCACAGCATGCCAGGCCTCCCTGTCCATCACCAACTCCTGGAGTTCACTCAGACTCATGTCCATCGAGTCAGTGATGCCATATCAACAAAAGATCAACACATTTAATTCTGTCATATGTAGAAAGAAAAATTACAAACATCTTGGTCAAATGAAGTTTTTTGCCAAAAGCAAAATTTAACATTTGAAAATCAATCATAGATAGAGATAATTTCATCTGTTAAAAGGGAACAGTTAGTCATGATAAAAATTCTCAGTAATGCATGAGTAGATGGGAACTTTCACAGTCAGATAAAGGGATTGCATGAAAAATCTGTAACATCATACTAAATGAAGAAACTGAATATTTTCCCCTAAAATTAGGAATAAGGTAAAGATGATTCTAATCAGATAAATAAGGCAGGAAAAAATAAATAAAAGGTAAACATTAAGAAGAAAAAGGTAACCGTCTCTTTTCTTAGACAGCTTGACTGGTTAGAGAGTACTCAGTATTCTAATAAATAAATTATGTACCCAGGTCTCTCCCTTTGCAGGCAGATGTTTTACCATCTGAGCCACCAGGGAAGCCCATAAATAAATAAGTGGACTAAACACTTAGATGGAGAAGGAAATGGCAACCCACTCCAGTGTTCTTGCCTGGAGAATCCCAGGGACGGGGGAGCCTGGTGGGCTACCGTCTATGGGGTCGCACAGAGTCGGACACGACTGAAGCGACTTAGCAGCAGCAAACACTTAGATAATTATGTACCCAGGTCTCTCCCTTTGCAGGCAGATGTTTTACCATCTGAGCCACCAGGGAAGCCCATAAATAAATAAGTGGACTAAACACTTAGATGGAGAAGGAAATGGCAACCCACTCCAGTGTTCTTGCCTGGAGAATCCCAGGGACGGGGGAGCCTGGTGGGCTACCGTCTATGGGGTCGCACAGAGTCGGACACGACTGAAGCGACTTAGCAGCAGCAAACACTTAGAACTAATAAAGGCTCAAGACAGAAGATCAATATACAATAATAAACTTTATATATACTAGAGAATTAACTTTTAAAACTTTGTTTTATGTAACATAAAATACTTGGTAATGAATTTAACATAATATGTAAATAACCTCTACACTAATAGCCACTATAATTGCTGAGAGAAATTAAGAAAACATAAATAAATAGGTATACCATGTTCATGAACTGAAGTCTCAATGTCTCAATATTGTTAAGATATTTATTCTATTTAAATCATACATAGATTCAGCACTATTGTAACCATAATTCATGCTGATTTTTCAAAATGACAAGCAGATTATACTAAAATGCAAAGACTCTAAAATGTCCAAGCAATCGTGAAAAGTAGAACAAAGTTGGAGAATTTGACATAAAGCTTCAAGTTTTACCACACAGTTATTGCATTATTACATTAATAGAACATTAGTTAAGACATCAGTTAATATGTTAAACAAGACCATGGTGTTGACTTAAGAACAGACAAGTAAATCAGTCAAACAGAATAAGACATCCTTTAGATTTTCAGAAAAAATATCAAAGGAATTACATGAGGGATACAAAGTTTGCTTTTGCTTTTGTTTTTTTTCCCCTTAATTTTTGGAGGTGTTGTGCAGTTTGTGGAATCCTAGTTTCCTGACCAGAAATTGAAACTTTGTGCCTTGGAGTGGAAGTGCAGTCTTAACCACCGGACTGCCAGAGAATTCCCCAAAGTCTTTTTAACAAACTGAATATTCACGTGGGAATAAAATGAACCTCAACACTTACCTGGCAAAGTTAATTTTAATTTAATGTAAAAGCTAAAACTATGAAGCATTTAGATAGGAAAGCATAGGAGAATACTTCCATCACTTGTGAGGAGACAGTTTTCTTAGAACATGTTACTCAGTAACAGTGAAGGAGGAAACAGACAGAACAGGCTCCATCTTGAAAGCAGGACTCCATCCTGGGCCGGACTGTGACTTTGAGCTATATGCCCAGTATCTATGGAAATATAGCCCGATGCACAGTAATCCTTCATGAATAATTACTACTCTGCATGTATCTTGTACCTGTTTCTTTCTCTGATACTCAATGCACTGGCTCTTCAAAGTTAAGCCATTTATGAATGCAAATCTGTGGGTATTTCTGACACCCCAAATGGTAAATACATTGAAATCGTCACAAGACTGACTATGGCCACCTCGGTTCCAGTAGGAGGCCAAAGCATATGAGACCCCAGAGGGGGGCCACCATGGCTACTCCTGTCTCAGCCGCTCACTTTTTGTACAATCTTGGATGAGATTTGTTTTCTCTCTAAGCGTCTGTTTTCTCTTCTGTAAATGGAGACAGTAATTCCTCCTGATCACATGAAGTTTAGAGAGCCCCCCATGAGAAGAATCATATGAATATTCTTAGTCATCTCCTAAGAGTTGCAATTCCCCATTAGAATCGCGTTGTAAAGTGGATCCCGAGCAGAGCTTGGTCACTTTGTATTTGGGTGTTCAGAATTTTGTAAACCTTGCAGCAAGCCTGTGGTTCAGTTCCTTAGACCCCGAGCTCTGGGGCCTCCAGCAATTTTTAATAGAATTACTGCTTTATTTAGGTGGAATCTAATTCTTATTATTTAAAGTGCTGTTGGCAGCTGACACATTGAGAAAATTATTAAAATATAATTTAAGTGGCATTTAGCTAGGGAAAAAAAAAAAAAACCCCACCGTTGCTGTTCATAAGAGTAACACACAAAGGAGCATTTCTCATCCAAAATAAAACCCTGGGAAACTGTGTTTTACCTCAAAATCTTTCCTCTGGGAATCTGTGTAATGATTCCTAATTATCAACTTACATTAGGGGAAAGATAACAAACATACATGAACTGCTAACAAAACACCACCCCGATAAGGGTCTCGCCAAATGTGAGAAGATTCTGACTTGACTGGTTCCGAGGGCAGACGTGAGCACATCGAAGCCACGCTGCCGCTGCCTCCTGCACATTCCTCCCAGGATGTTAGCACAGGCTCACCTGTCACAGCCTTGCTTGCCAGCTGCCCCCAGCGCTCCTTGACTTTTCACTTCTCGCCAACCTCTGGGCCACCACCATGGGCCAATCTCTGGGGCACCACCAGGGGAACAGTACCATTTAGTGGCTCCTCCCTGACTTCCCAGGAGACGCAGGACTGAGGAACTGGCCGAGAGAAAGGGCACACCCCAGATTCAGCAGCCACCATCTTTGCCACCTCCAAAAACCACTGTGTGTGAGCATCCACCAACAACCACTTCTGACCTTGGAGCTGATCAGTACTGTAAAGACTGAGGCCCCAGGTCCTCAATGACAGAAGGGAGGCTTTGGGCTGAAAGTTAGCCACTGCCTGCTGATGTGTGAAAAGGGCCAGATGAGTACCAGGAGCCTGGTGGCAGGAAGTTGTCAGCTGGTGGTGTTATGGGTTGAACTGTGTCCTGATCAAACAGTCAGTCCTAAAGGAAATCAACCCTGAATATTCACTGGAAGGACTGACGCTGAAGCTGAAGCTCCAATACTTTAGCCACCAGATGCGAAGAGCCAAGTCATTGGAAGAGACCTTGATGCCAGGAAAGACTGAAGGCGGGAGGCAAAAGGGGCAACAGAGAATGAGATGGTTGGATGGCATCATCAACTCAGTGGAGTGAGCTTGAGCAAACTCCAGGAGATAGTGAAGGACAGTCCATGAGGCTACGAAGAGTCAGACGTGACTTAGTAACTGAACAAGAAGATCTAAGTCCCAGCCCCTTAGCATGTGACCTTATTTGGAAATAAGAATCAGTGCAGATGTAACTGGTTAAGGTGAGGTCACTAGAGTGGTCTCTGATCCATTAAGACTGGTGTTCTTATAAAAAAGGGAAATTTAAGCACAGAGACAAGCATGCAAGAACGCCACATGAACCTAAGGGCAGAAGACAAAGTGATGCTTCTGGATTGCCAAAGACTGCCAGAAACCCCCAGGTTCCAGGGGAGAAGCCTGTGATAGATCCTCGCTCCAGCCTCAGAATGAACTGACCTTGCCAGCACCTTCCTCCAAACTTCCAGCCTCTAGGGCAGCGAGATGGTAAGTTTCTATTGTTTCAACCATCCAGAGTGAAGCCCTAGGAAACAAATACAGCTGGACAGGGTGGGGGCAGCCAGCCAGCTCCAGCTAACAGCCCAAGCTTGCCAGGCTCTACTGGACATTCAGACTTGCCAAGACACACCAGAAATTTCTCACTGGGTGAAACCTCCCAATTTTAAAATGACAATTGATTCAGAAATTTTATTTTATTTTATTTTATTTTTGCATGTTTACTTTATTTTTTTATTTTTTTTTATTTTAATTTTTACTTTATTTTACTTTACAATACCGTATTGGTTTTGCCATACATTGACATGAATCCACCATGGGTGTATATGAGATCCCAATCCTGAATCCCCCTCCCACATCCCACCCCATTTCCTCTCTCTGGATCATCCCCGTGTACCAGCCCCTAGCATCCTGTATCCTGTATCAAACATAGGCTGGTGCTTCATTCTTACATTATAGTAATCTACAACTCTGACCCTTCTACCACCCGCCACCAAAAAAAAAAAAAATCTCTTCTAACCACAAAGCCTAACTCTGGACTAAATGACCTGAAATTCCCGTTCAGTTATGGAACTCTCTAAAACTATGACTTTCAAACTTCTTCACTGGGACTATTCTTCTCAAATGAATCAATCAATGAAATAAATGCAGAATTGGAGGTGTAGCGAGAAGTTGCCATAAATGGTTGCCATAAACTGTTGCCATAAATGGTTGTGCTCATTTTACACATAAACTGTCACTTAATCTAGGCAAGAGTTCTAGGTGGTGGGTATTTTTGTTCCCTTTGTACAGAGGAAAAACCTGTGTGACCAAAACATGTGAAATATACAATATCACCAAGCTGTTTCTAGTAAACAAGCTTGTCTGATTCCAAGACATCCCCATATGGCAGGCCCCCAGGTACCTCCCAAGAAGCAAAGAGGCATTGTGGGGAGTGAGGTCGTTTGTGTGAGCCAAGGTTTTGTCAGCTCGTTAGGAAAGACATTGAAGATAGAGTTGGCGCGTCCTTGAACCTTGAGCACTTCATGCTGTGCTGGAACAATCCCCTAAGTGTCCTCCACCTCTGCCCCCTGAACTGCACAGAACCCTCAATTCTCAACATCCCTGTCTCTCTCTGCTTCTTACCGGTCACCATCATAGAATGGCTGGACCCCTCAGTGACGTCTGGGTGGGCCTTCACCCGTTCACTCCTTTCCTCTGCATGTTTTCTCGGTCTGCCATTGTCCTGTGAAGCCCCCTAAATCCCACTCTCCCATTCATGGATCACCCATGGGCAGGGAGCCAAGATCTAAGAACGTTTTCTGAACAGTTAAGTCCTGCCCTCCAATCATTTCCCTTCCCCTCTTCTCCCCCAGTCTGCTGTGCTTCCCCACCAGATCTGGTTCTAGGCTTTTCCCGCATCGCATCTGCTGAGTTCTGCTTCTGGGCTGTTTCTTCATGCGTATTTTCACCTCTGTATGTTCTAATCAAATCCTCTCTGTACCAGCGGGAAAATCTGCTCTGAGAATCCTCAGTCTTCTCTGCTAAGACCCAAAATTAGTTTAGTGCTTTTAGTCTTTACTGTACACTGACACATTTTGCTTTTCATTGGGAAAAAAAAAAAAAAAGTGTTATTTCTAAAAGCTGGATTCTTGTGCCAGCTCTGGTATGAACTTATGGTATGATATCAGGTCATCCATCACCCTTGTTGGACACAGATTCATTCCCTGTGATATAAGCAGAGTGGATGAGAATCCGTCTCTCTGGTAGTTTTGCAGCCTCTAAGATGCTGTGATTCCACATACTTGCTTTGAGTCCTCCCCACATTCGGTCCATTGGCTCACTTGCAGGGACATTAATTCGGTAGATACTCTCAGGGGTCACACCAAGTGCTGGGCACATTTTCAGTCAACAAGGGCAGAGATGCAAACAAGATGAGCACATCACCTCTGCTCACGGAGCCTGTAGTCTATGTGGAGTAAGTACCAAATGCGTAAACAATCTTGATAAGGGGTGTGAAGACATGAAATGAGATGGGGAGCAAGAGACAGACCTAGATAGCAAGGGACACATGAGAGAAAAATGTGCAGAATGGAGGCCTGAAGGCAGGTAGGAAACCGTTGCAGAGGTCCATTGAAGACTCCTCCAGGTAGAGGTTGTTTGTGTATGTCTGTGTGTGTGTGCTCGGTCATATCCAACTCTTTGCAACCCCGTGGACTGTAGCCTGCCAGGCTCCTCTGTCTATGGGATTTTCCAGGCAAGAATACTGGACTGGGTTGCCATTTCCTACTCCAGGGGATCTTCCTGACCCAGGGATAGAGCCTGCATCTCCTGCATTGGCAGGCAGATTCTCTATCACTGCACTACTTAGGAAGCCTGGCTGCCAGGCAGAGGTTACAGCTCTTAAAAAGACCCTACTGGAGAAACTCGGCATGTTTAAGGCAAGAGACAAAGGCAGAGTGGCTGGGGTAGACAGGGCAAGGGGAGAATACGGCAGGATAATCTGGGGTTCAAGGACAGGGACAGCAGCCTGCCGATGAGGAGGAGTTTGAATCTTTCAAGTGCACTGAAGAGCTATCGGAGGATCACAGCTATGTCAATAATGCAATAACGCAACAGCTCGCGCACAACGTCCTTACCGTAAGTTCAATGCAAAACATCAATTTCACTGGAAACCATCTGATAACAAAGTCCGGCCTGTGATTTCAGAGTAGGGAGTGACATCCAGGTGGACTTGACTTAGCTTCAGAGCACAACTTTCCCCAAAGGATATGGAAATCATGCCCTTTTAGGGAGTGAATAAACAAACTGCGAAAGTCAGTTCAAGGAAAGAGACTTGAGAGGAACACAAAATAATGGCTGCAGAGCCCCTAAGAGCTCTCCTGGGAAAGAAACGACGGAACAGTGTTTCGGGAGCCAATGAGGTTCAGTGGGGGTGCTCTAGAGAATGACATTTCAGCTATAAGTTACAACCTTCTAACAGTCAGAGTGCCCCAGGTATGAAGAGGAAAGAATCTCTGGGAGCAGAAGGTTCTGTATCTTGAAAGCAGTCAATTGATGGCCCGGAGACCATGGTGAGGCTTCAGGCATGGTGGGTGGTTGAACTGGAGGCTATACCAGCTCCAGAATTCCATTGCTCTATTGCTTTCTCTCACTAGGAATGGAAAATCGGTGTCTTACTTATAAGGAAACTTCAAATTATAATTACAAATTTACTTTTCAGATAAAATCACACTGATCTTCTGAAATAGAGCCTGACTGGTTTTAAATACAGCTCATCTTTATCAGATTTAAACTTCCACCAAATATAGCCAAGTCATCCATCACCCTTGTTGGACACAGATTCATTCCCTGTGATATAAGCAGAGTGGATGAGAATCCGTCTCTCTGGTAGTTTTGCAGCCTCTAAGATGCTGTGATTCCACATACTTGCTTTGAGTCCTCCCCACATTCGGTCCATTGGCTCACTTGCAAGGACATTAATTCGGTAGATACTCTCAGGGGTCACACCAAGTGCTGGGCACATTTTCAGTCAACAAGGGCAGAGATGCAAACAAGATGAGCACATCACCTCTGCTCACGGAGCCTGTAGTCTATGTGGAGTAAGTACCAAATGCGTAAACAATCTTGATAAGGGGTGTGAAGACATGAAATGAGATGGGGAGCAAGAGACAGACCTAGATAGCAAGGGACACATGAGAGAAAAATGTGCAGAATGGAGGCCTGAAGGCAGGTAGGAAACCGTTGCAGAGGTCCATTGAAGACTCCTCCAGGTAGAGGTTGTTTGTGTATGTCTGTGTGTGTGTGCTCGGTCATATCCAACTCTTTGCAACCCCGTGGACTGTAGCCTGCCAGGCTCCTCTGTCTATGGGATTTTCCAGGCAAGAATACTGGACTGGGTTGCCATTTCCTACTCCAGGGGATCTTCCTGACCCAGGGATAGAGCCTGCATCTCCTGCATTGGCAGGCAGATTCTCTATCACTGCACTACTTAGGAAGCCTGGCTGCCAGGCAGAGGTTACAGCTCTTAAAAAGACCCTACTGGAGAAACTCGGCATGTTTAAGGCAAGAGACAAAGGCAGAGTGGCTGGGGTAGACAGGGCAAGGGGAGAATACGGCAGGATAATCTGGGGTTCAAGGACAGGGACAGCAGCCTGCCGATGAGGAGGAGTTTGAATCTTTCAAGTGCACTGAAGAGCTATCGGAGGATCACAGCTATGTCAATAATGCAATAACGCAACAGCTCGCGCACAACGTCCTTACCGTAAGTTCAATGCAAAACATCAATTTCACTGGAAACCATCTGATAACAAAGTCCGGCCTGTGATTTCAGAGTAGGGAGTGACATCCAGGTGGACTTGACTTAGCTTCAGAGCACAACTTTCCCCAAAGGATATGGAAATCATGCCCTTTTAGGGAGTGAATAAACAAACTGCGAAAGTCAGTTCAAGGAAAGAGACTTGAGAGGAACACAAAATAATGGCTGCAGAGCCCCTAAGAGCTCTCCTGGGAAAGAAACGACGGAACAGTGTTTCGGGAGCCAATGAGGTTCAGTGGGGGTGCTCTAGAGAATGACATTTCAGCTATAAGTTACAACCTTCTAACAGTCAGAGTGCCCCAGGTATGAAGAGGAAAGAATCTCTGGGAGCAGAAGGTTCTGTATCTTGAAAGCAGTCAATTGATGGCCCGGAGACCATGGTGAGGCTTCAGGCATGGTGGGTGGTTGAACTGGAGGCTATACCAGCTCCAGAATTCCATTGCTCTATTGCTTTCTCTCACTAGGAATGGAAAATCGGTGTCTTACTTATAAGGAAACTTCAAATTATAATTACAAATTTACTTTTCAGATAAAATCACACTGATCTTCTGAAATAGAGCCTGACTGGTTTTAAATACAGCTCATCTTTATCAGATTTAAACTTCCACCAAATATAGCCAAGACGAGGAAGGGAGGAATAGGAGAGGAGACCTTAGCCAAGAGTGAAAATGTGGAAATCTGCTCTTTGGTTGATGAACCTGTCCAAATGCAAAGCTTCATGTGAAGTTTCTCAAAATCATGGAACTATTAGCTCTGGCCAGAGCCAACCTGATAAATTGCATCCACACACAGAAATGGAGAGTGAGTGGAGATGGGGCAGGGGGGACATCTCTTTATAAATCAATAAAGCCAGGCTTTTCCATCAGCCCCTGGAGGAATAAATGGCAACCTGCTCCAGTATTCTTGCTGGGAAAATCCCATGGACGGAGGAGCCTGCAGGCTATAGTCCACAGGGTAACTAAGACACAAATTAGCAACTGAGCACTTTCAACCAGCATTATCTCCTTTGGCTGTTTTATATACTCCGAGCATCTCAAGACTGAAGAATTTAAGATTTTCATCCCTGATCACCCTCTTTCAATAGGGAATGTTTTGGTGTGTTTTTTGAGAAGCCACCCTGAGTTTCTACCCCAGCACATCCAGCTAATCGTGGCAGCAATGACTCTCTGAGCTTTAAGTTTTACAAAGAATAATAAAAGAAAGAAAAGCAGGATTTGCTCTGTAGCATAAACTCAAATATGAAAAGAAATAATGTGTGCAAAGTACTTAGTTAGAGCACATCATGGCCTGAAATAATAATAACGTTAGGTATAATAGTTACCATACACTTGCCATATATAGTCTTTTACAGATTCTGTTTTCTTGGGCTCCAAAATCACTGCAGATGGTGACTGCAGCCATGAAATTAAAAGACTTTTGCTCCTTGAAAGGAAAGCTATGACAAGCCTAGACAGTGTATTAAAAAGCAGAGATATCACTTTGCCAACAAAGGTCCGCATAGTCAAAGCTATAGTTTTTCCAGCAGTCATGTACGAAAGTGAGAGTTGGACTATAAAGAAGGCTGAGCACCGAAGAAATGATGCTTTTGAACTGTGGTGTTGGAGAAGATTCTGAGAGTCACTCGAACTGCAAGGAGGTCCAATCAGTCAGTCCTAAAGGAAATCAGTTCTAAATAGTCATTGGAAGGACTGATGCTGAAGCTGAGACGCCGATACTTTGGCCTCCTGATTTGAAGTAGCAACCCATTGGAAAAGACCCTGATGCTGGGAATGATTGAGGACCAGAGGAGAAGGGGATGACAGAGGACGGGATAGTTGGGGCATCACTGACTTAATTGGCCTGAGTTTGAGCAAATTCTGGGAGATAGTGTAGGACAGAGAAGCCTGGCATGCTGCAGTTCATGGGTTCACAAAGAGTTGGACACAACTTAGCAATTGAACAACAATAGCCTATTCAGTGTTTTTAAAGCTCACTGAAGCGTCACTATAGTCATGTGAGGAAGACACATTTGCGGATAGGGCCACTGAGGCCCAGAGAGGGAACGTGTTCCAGGTTTCACAATCAGTATATGATAGAGCTAGGATCTGAACTCAGAGCTGCGATTTGGAACAATTCAGGGGAGTGTCCCTGCCATAGTCCTAAGATATATTCATAGATACAGGTATAGATGCATAGATATAGGTATGGAATGCTATAGCGGCATTAATACATGCATGGTATTGAGTAGCATCACCTACCTTTTCTAACTTCTTGCCTTCCTCCTCACCTGTACGGTGGGACCTGCCATGCTGCAGATGGTCATTTTTCTAGAACACCATCTAAGCATCACGGTTCTTTCCTAAGCTCTCCCGCTGCCCGTAGGGAAGCACGTAAGTTCCTCAGCTCAGTGTGCAATTTGAACTGCTGCTCTCCCAGCCTCCTCTTCTGTGGCTGTGTCCCAGTCACCCCCAATTTCTCCTTCTCCCCCAAGCAGTGTTGCTTTCTCATGCCCATGTGCCCTGATGCCTGCTGCCCTCCAACCTAGAATCCTCTTCCTGAGTCTCCCTCCCACAAACACTCCACTCTCTGCTTCCTTCTAGGCAACCTCTGTGATGCTGGCCAGCCTTCAGGCCTCTAATCTCATAACAATCCTACAGGAGAGACGCTGCTGGTTGTTAAGTGGGGAAAACCAATTCAGAGAAAGTTTGGTTCCACATCACACATCTAGAAAGTGAAACTGACATTCATTATTTTTAGAACTAAGTTTTATTATAGTTGCTTTACAAAGTTGTCTTGGTTTCTTGCTGTACAGCAAAGTGAATCAGTTATACGGATGCATGTATCTCCTCTGTTTTGGATTTCCTTACCCTTTAAGTCACCAAGAGCACTGAATAGAGTTCCCTGTGCTACATAGTAAGCTCTCATTACTTATCTGTTTTATGCATGGCTTCAATAGTGTACACATGTCAATTCCGATCTCCCAAGTCATCCCACCCCTCCTTGCCTCCTTAGTCACATAGATTTGTCCTCTACATCATATCTGTGACTCTATATCTGTTCGGCAAATAAGTTCATCTCTACCATTTTTCTAGATTCCACTTATAAGCGATATTATATGACATTTGTTTTTTCCTCTTTCTCTCTATATGACAGTCTTTCTCCTTTTCCTCTTTCACTCTATATGACAGTCTCCAAATTCATCTGTGTCCCTGCAAATGGCCCTGTTTCATTTCATTCCTCTTTGTGACTGAGCAGATTGAGTAGTATTCCATTGCATCTATATGCCACATCTTCTTTATCCAGTCATCCTCTGATGGACGTTGAGGTCAGTTCCAAGTCCTGGTTATTGTAAACAGTGCAGCTGACATTTAAACCTGCATCTTGCTAGCCTTATGACCCTCCCACCTGCATCACACAGCCTCCCTAGTCTGGGTAGGGCCTCAGGGAGTATTTTAAACGCTCTTCTAGCTAATTCCCTGACCCATGAATGGTGTTCCCTTCAGCTACATCTGATGTCTCAGCCCAGGCACTCTGGAATGTCACAGGCAGATGCAGCCACAGCCCTGGGAACAATCTCCCTGGCTGTCTACACTCCGCCCCTTCCCTACTCTCTGGGAAGGGTGCAGGCCATGCACGAAGTTAAGTCTAACTTGGGAAGCAAAAGAAAATAGAAGACAGGGGCATGTGCATTTTATCAGAACCAAACAAATGGCGGCTATAAACATTCCGTCGCCAGGGAAATTGCAGGCTTCTTTGAAGATCAGTGTCTGTTTTTTAATGTATCTATACTAAAAAAAAAAAAAAAAAGGGCTGAACCAAATTTTCATTCAACCAGGATGAGGAGGAGTCTGAGTGAGAGGAAGAGGAGGAGTGAACCCGGGAAAATGAAATGAAGGACAGAGAGAAAGGAAAACCTTTGTCCCAGATTAGCACATTGATTAGAAGCAAGTTTCTTTCAAGCAGCCCTCCCCCCAACACCATCCACAGCTCACAAGCCACTAACCACAGTTATTTCATAGGGTCCCCTTTGCCTTCCTTATTTGATGCGTTCAGATCAACTGCTGTGGTTCAGACAGTTTGTTAAGGGTCCGGGGAGAGAGCCAAAAAGACAGCGTCCTAATTGTCTGCAATCGGCTGTTGACATCTGCACTCTATCTAGGTTTTAACCCTGTGTTGGGTCAACCCCTAGATTCTCCCTGCCTCATCCTAACCTAACTTTCTGAGGCCACAGAGGTGCCGCAGGAACTCCTTGCCCTCAGCTCCATCTTCAGACCCCACACCCTCAATCTAGGCCTTGCTTCCTCTGGACTGTCTCATCCCAGCCCAGGGATTTCCATTTAGTTACAGGCTTACTTTTGTCTGTGCTGGGTCTTCGCTGCTGGGCGGGCTTATCTGTAGCTGCAGCCAGTGGGGGTTACTCTCTAGTTGTGGGGCTCGGACATCTAAAAATCGTTCTGGCTTCTTTTGACGGACATGGGCCCTAGGGTGTGTGAGCTTCAGGAGTTCTGGCCCAGGGGCTCCAGAGCACAGACTCAAGAGTTGTGGCACCCAGATTTAGTTCCTCCTTGGCATGTGGGATGTTCTTGGACCAGGGATCAAACTCTCCTATGTTGGCAGGCAGCTTCCTCACCCCTGAGCCACCAGGGAAGCCCCCCAGGGCATCGCTTACTCTCTTTAGACCGACAAACCCAAAACCCGACCTCCAGCTTTGATCAGTCTTTCTTGCTCCAGAACATCTTCAACCGTATAACAGTCATTCCAGTCACTCTGATTTCTTTGTGGGTAAAAATAAATGGGGGAAAAAAAAAAAAAGAACACGCAAATAACTCCTTTTAAACCAAGTATGTCAATGAGTATACATATAAACAAGGCTCAAAAATTTCTCTCTCCAGGCAGGATCTCTCTCTTGCTCTCCGCACTCATGTGTTTTTCTGCTCCGTCCTTCTGTTCTAGATGCTACACGTGAATTTTGTGTTCGCCCTGGAATGTAAATGTCAAACACTGAACTCAACCTCGCATATATAAACAAGGCTCAAAAATTTCTCTCTCCAGGCAGGATCTCTCTCTTGCTCTCCGCACTCATGTGTTTTTCTGCTCCGTCCTTCTGTTCTAGATGCTACACGTGAATTTTGTGTTCGCCCTGGAATGTAAATGTCAAACACTGAACTCAACCTCGCACAGTTGAGAGCTGGGGACCAGTGACAATGTGACATCTTCCAGTCTTCTTCCCACCTTGCTTCCTTCTAATTCAATACAAATTATGGGGTTTTCCAACTACAGCCGCCACTGTTTTCAGGCACTGCGATACTACCATCATTAAAACCCCACTATTTCTTACCAAGTGGATTTATTCATGTAATGAGCTTTTTTTCCCTCCATCTGCTTCCAAGAATAATTTGATGTAACTTTGAATCAGAGAACTAGATACAGCTAAACTGGAAAATAATAGCAAAATATAAATAAGTAAAATAAAATAAGATAAAATGAAACAAATAAACTAAGATAAATAACACAAAATAAATAAAATAATGGACACTTCTCCCCAGGAAATGAATGATTCATGTTGTTAAGCTTTGTAGGCATGCTTTGTCATGAATTGTGTACTCTTCTGTGTGTGTATATCACACTTCAGTGCAAAGTTCACAACCAGGAAAATGGACAGAAGGGTCAAGATCCTTCAGAATTTGGCTCTGAGTGTCCCCTCTGGTGGGGTTATCCCTTAACGTGTGCTCTGCCTACCGTGCTTGACTTGAATCTTTGGAATGTACTCAAGGTCTGGTCTAAATCTTGCCTCTTTGGTAGAGCTTTCTGATCTCTTTTCTCAGTCAAGATTTATCTGCTGCCATTAATCCCCTCTCCCTCCTAACTGGCTGAATTTTCTGTCTTTCCCTCAAGCCTGGTTCTAGTTCTGAGTTCTCTACTTCAGTGGTTGGAACCATGATCCATCCAGAACTACAAACCAGAGACCTAGAAGATGCCCTCAATTCCACACTCCTCATCATTAATTAATCACAAAGTCCTATGGCTTTTATATCCTAAATATCTCTTAAATCTTCTGCTGTTGTTCACTCACTCAGTCACGTGAGGCTGTTTGCAACCCCACGGACTACAGCATGCCAGGCTTCCCTGTCCTTCACCATCCCCCAGAGCTTGCTCAAACTCATGTCCATTGAATTGCAGATGCCATCCAACCATCTCATCCTCTGTCGTCCCCTTCTCCTCCTGCCTTCAATCCTTCCCAGCATCAGGGTCTTTTCANCCACGGACTACAGCATGCCAGGCTTCCCTGTCCTTCACCATCCCCCAGAGCTTGCTCAAACTCATGTCCATTGAATTGCAGATGCCATCCAACCATCTCATCCTCTGTCGTCCCCTTCTCCTCCTGCCTTCAATCCTTCCCAGCATCAGGGTCTTTTCAAATGAGTCTTTGCATCAGGTGGCCAAAACATTGAAGCTTCAGCATCAGTCCTTCCAGTGAATATTCAGGGTTGACTTCATTTAGGATTGCCTGGTTTGATCTCCTTGCAGTCCAAGGACTGTCAAGAGTCCTCTTCAGCACCATGATTTGAAAGAATCAGTTCTTTTGGTGCTCAGCCTTCTTTAGTCCAACTCTCACACCTGTACATGACTACTGGAAAAAGCATAGCTTTGATTATATAGATCCTTGTTGCCAAAGTGATGTCTCTGCTTTTTAATACAAGCTTCCATGATAGCTCAGTTGATAAAGAATCTCCCTACAGTATAGGAGACCTGGGTTCAATTCCTGGGTTGGGAAGATCCCCAGAAGAAGGAAATGGCAACCCACTTCAGTATTCTTGCCTGAAGAATCCCATGGATAAAGGAGCCTGGTGGGCTACAGTCCAAGGAGTTGCAAAGAGTCAGACATGACTAAGTGACTAACACCTATAACCTACCACCTAGGTTTGTCACGGTTTGTCTTCCAAGGAACAAGCACCTTTTAATTTTGTGGCTGCAGTTACCTTCTTCAGTGATTCTGGAGCTCAGAAATAAAACTTGGAAATAAATAAACCTTGTCACTGTTTCCACTTTTTCCCCATCTATTTGCCATGAAGTGATGGGACCAGATGCCATGATCTTAGTTTTTTGAATGTTGACTTTTAAGTCAGCGCTTTCACTCTCCCCTTTTACCCTCATTAAGGGGCTCTTTAGTTCTCCTTTGCTTTCTGCCATTAAACAGGCATCATCTGGATATCCGAGGTTGTTGATCTTTCTCCTGTCAATTCTTTATTAATACAGTCTTAATATGCTATATTGGAAAAGACTCTGATGCTGGGAGGGATTGGGGGCAGGAGGAGAAGGGGACGACCGAGGATGAGATGGCTGGATGGCATCACTGACTTGATGGATGTGAGTCTGAGTGAACTCCGGGAGTTGGTGATGGACAGGGAGGCCTGGCGTGCTGCGATTCATGGGGTAGCAAAGAGTCGGACACAACTGAGCGACTGAACTGAACTGAATATGCTATATAATACTTTACTATGGACTATTCCATAGTTTAACCACTTGCTCACTGTGTCACATAGGTTTTCCTAGGTTGTTTTGTTTGTAAACAATACAATGTTGAACTTGTAAGTCATGCACTTTTACTAAATGTCAGACACTGTGTTAGCTCTTTTCAAATATCCTATCCACCTATCTTTCCAACCAAAGGTATTTTCATTACAGCACTCAGCCTTTGCTATGCAGAGAGAAGATTTATTTGTTTATTTAATTCAAAACGTAGTTCATCTTTTTAGTTCCATGCAATGACTCCCTTCTGTGAGTCCCAACATCAATTGGAACCTGTTTTATTAGAGGAAAGTACCAAATTTGCTATCACTACTATGAAATTAGCCATGACTATTATAATGCTTGGAGAAGGCAATGGCACCCCACTCCAGTACTCTTGCCTGGAAAATCCCATGGACGAAGGAGCCTGGTGGGCTGAAGTCCATGGGATCGCTGGGAGTCGGACACGACTGAGCTACTTCATTGTCGCTTGTCACTTTCATGCATTGGAGAAGGAAATAGCAACCCACTTCAGTGTTTTTGCCTGGAGAATCCCAGGGATGGGGGAGCCTGATGGGCTGCCATTTATGGGGTCGAACAGAGTCGGACATGACTGAAGCGACTTATCAGTATAATGCTTACCACGTGCCATGTATAATCCTATGTAATCATCATCAGCTCCTATAAAGCAGATACTCTTACTATCATTAACATTCATAGCAGCAGATTTTGCTTTATCAACATTCTTGCCTATAAGCCTAGGAATGGCAGGCACTGATTTTGGTTTAACACTATTTGTCCAATAACCCTGGACACAGGAATGAGTATACAGCAGAATGGGGTAAATAGTAGTCAAAACATATAAGAAGTAACAATAAGAAAAACAATATGTTTTTGAAAACAAACTGACAGTGTTAAGTAGCAACTTAATGTTGTATATTAAATCTTATGTAAGTTTCTTAACTTCTCTAATCCTCTTGTAAAATGGATAATTAGGAGCATGTATATTAGACTAGATGTTTTCCAAGGGATAAAAGTTAATTACCTAGTGTCACATTTATTTACATTAAGAAAAAAAAAAGCCTAAGATCATGGCATCTGGTCCTATCACTTCATGGCAAATAGATGGGGAAAAAGTGGAATCAGTGACATATTTTTTTAAGTTCTAAAATCACTGAGAATGGTGACCGCAGCCACAAAATTAAAAGATGCTTGCTCCTTGGAGGAAAAGCTTTAACAAACCTATAACCTACAGCATATTAAAAAGCTATCAGCACTTTGCTGATAAAGGCCTGTATAGCCAAAGCTATGGTTTTTCCAGTGGTCATGTATGGATGTGAGTGTTGGACCATGAAGAAGACTGAATGTTGAAGAACTGATGCTTTCAAGCTGTGGTGCTGAAGAAGACTCTTGAGAGTCCCTTGGACAGCAAGGAGATCAAAGCAGTCAATCCTAAAGGAAATCAATCCTGAATATCATTGAAAGGACTGATGTTGAAGCTGAAACTCCAGTACTTTGGCCACCTGATGCAAAGAGCTGACTCACTGGAAAAGACCCTGATGCTAGGAAAGATGGAGGGCAGGAGGGAAAAGGGAGACAGAGGATGAGATGGCTGGATACCATCACCAACTCAACGGACATGAGTCTGTGCAAACTCTGGAAGATAGTGAAGAGCAGGGTAGCCTGGTATGCTACAGTTCAAGGGGTTGCAAAACGTCAGACACGACTTAATGACTGAACAGCAGCCACCACGCTTTCCTGGGCACCTACTATGTAATAGCCACTGGACTACTTACTGGGTTTTCTGACACTGATAAGATAAAACTTATTTTGAGAATTCAGATTTTTCATGGCTCCAAAGAGTGAGATGGCGCTCCATCCCCATCCTGGAATGTTTTCATTGAAGTCAACATGAAAGAATATGAGTTTAGAGAGTATGAAGGGGGTTGGGTTATTGAAAATTTTGAAATCACATTGGCAGTTGCTCGGCAAGGCTCATGAATGGTCTATTCCCTTCCCTGAATATATTCAAATCTGTTTAGACATTTTGAATCTTGATATTATCATGCAGATTCTGCATGTTTTCTGGAATTTGGTTTTCATATTTTCATGTCTTTACCCAAGAGTTCTGATGCAGGTGATGATATAGAATGGAGTCGGGGAGATGGACCTTTTCCTCAGCTGTATTGTTCTTCTAAGCGTGATTCTTCTGTAAGGAAATTTAATCAGCCCAAAGTCCACTTATCTTTATTTGCATATTTCAAAACCTCAGTCACAAAGAGAAGATCCTAAAATATAACAAAGGGAAAAATAAAAACTATATTATCTACCAAAAAGTAAGCTCTAAATAGCATCTGTCTTTGATAATCACATAGGTGTTAGAAGACAGTGAAATGACATCTTTTAAGGTTTTAGAGAAATAGTTTCATACTCAGAATTTTACATTTGGTCAAACTATCAGTTAACTGTGAAAATATAACATTTTTTGCTTGCCTATTTTTACTTTCAAGGACCCACATTTTGCTTTCTAAATCCCCCACCTGAGAGAGCTTCTTGAAGATACCTCCAGTCAAGGAAGCAAGACATAAAGAGGGTAATATGTGGAGAATGTGCTGTCCTATGCTTAGTCACTCAGTCATGTCTGACTCTTTGTGACCCCACAGACTATAGCCACAAGGCTCCTCTATTCATGTGGGTTCTCTAGGCAAGAATACTGGAGTGGGCTGCCATGCCCTCCTCCAGGGGGTCTTCCCAACCCAGGAATCGAACCTGGGTCTCCCACTGGATTCTTTACCTTCCAAAACACCAGGAAAGAATCAGTCAGCCAGTCAGTTCAGTCACTCAGTCTGACTCTTTGCAACTCCATGGACTGCAGCATGCCAGGCTTCCCTGTCCATCACCAACTCCCAGAGCTTACTCAAACTCATGTCCATTGAGTCGGTGATGCCATCCAACCATCTCATCCTCTGTCATCTCCTTCTTCTCCTGCCTTCAATCTTTCACAGCATCAGGGTCTTTTCCAAGGAGTCAGTTCTTCATATCATGTGGCCAAAGTACTGGAGTTTCAGCTTCAGCATCAGTCCTACCAATGAATATTCAGGATGGATTTCCTTTAGGATGGACTGATTGGATCTCCTTGCAGCCCAAGGGGCTTTCAAGAGTCTTCTCCAACACCACAGTTCAAAAACATCAGTTCTTCAGCATTCAGCTTTCTTCACAGTCCAACTCTCACATCCATACATGACTACTGGAAAAACCATAGCTTTGACTATATAGGCCTTTGTTGGCAAAGTAATGTCTCTGCTTTTTAGTATGCTGTCAAGATTGGTCATAGCTTTTCTTCCAAGGAGCAACCATCTTTTAATTTTATGGCTGTAGTCACCATCTGCAGTGACTTTGGAACCCAAAAAATAAAGTGTGTTACTCTTTCCACTGTTTCCCAACCTACTTGCCATGAAGTGATGGGACCAGATGCCATATCTTCAGTTCAGTTCAGTTCAGTCGCTCAGTCGGGTCTGACTCTTTGTGACCCCATGAATTGCAGCACGCCAAGCCTCTCTGTCCATCACCAACTCCCGGAGTTCACTCAGACTCACGTCCATCAAGTCAGTGATGCCATCTAGCCATCTCATCCTCTCATTTCTGTCCTTTATCGAGCCCATCTTTGCATGAAATGTTCCCTTGGTATCTCTAATTTTCTTGAAGAGATCTCTAGTCTTTCCCATACTGTTGTTTTTCTCTATTTCTTTGCATTGATCACTGAAGAAGGCTTTCTTATCTCTTCTTGCTATTCTCTGGAACTCTGCATTCAGATGCTTATATCTTTCCTTTTCTCCTTGGCTTTTCGCTTCTCTTCTTTTCACAGATATTTGTAAGGCTTCCCCAGACAGCCATTTGCTTTTTTGCATTTTTTTTCCATGGAGATGGTCTTGATCCCTGTCTCCTGTACAATGTCACGAACCTCATTCTATAGTTCATCAGGCACTCTATCTATCAGATCTAGGCCCTTCAATCTATTTTCATTTCCACTGTATAATCATAAGGGATTTGATTTAGGTCATACCTGAATGGCCTAGCAGTTTTCCCTGCTTTCTTCAATTTAAGTCTGAATTTGGTAATAAGGAGTTCATGATCTGAGCCACAGTCAGCTCCTGGTCTTGTTTTTGTTGACTGTATAGAGCTTCTCCATCTTTTGCTGCAGAGAATATAATCAATCTGATTTCAGTGTTGACCATCTGGTGATGTCCATGTGTAGAGTCTTCTCTTGTGTTGTTGGAAGAGGGTGTTTGCTATGACCAGTGCATTATCTTGGCAAAACTCTATTAGTCTTTGCCCTGCTTCAGAAGGCCTCCAGAATGATGCATTTAAGATGTTTTAGAATAGTGGAAGAGTGATGTGTTGGGTTTTCACTTATAAATTCAACTGAAGAGAAAACATGGAAGAGGTGAGTAAAGTGATAAAGTAGAAGGTCAGTGGGATCCTCCTTGAAAAGGTAAGACTGATGATACAGCTGAGCAAAAAATGGGAGGTGAGATAGGAAAGGATTGGGGAAAGGGGTGGCAGGGAAGAGAGCAAACATTCTTATTATACCACATTCATTATGCAATACAGGCTTCACCGGTGCTCAGGGGTGAATAATCTGCCTGCCAATGCAAGAGAAATGGGTTCAGTCCCTCGACTGGGAAGATCCCCCTAGAGAAGGAAATGGCAACCTACTCCAGTACACTTACCTGAGAAATCCCATGGACAGAGAACCATGGCAGGGGATATGGTCCATGGAGGCACGGAAGAGTCGGATATGATTTAGCAACTAAACAACAAGAAAATTCTGCAATAGAAATAGAAGATTAATAGACCATTGACAAACACAGGTAGCCAATAGATGAGCTAAAGTAATCATTCAGAATTAACAATGAAATTAAATGAATCAATGGGAAGTTTGGTAGAAAGTGATGTAGGTGAATGAAACTGTGTTTTATCACAGTAAGAAACCAGTAGATAACGTCTGATGTTGGAAAAATGAGAAATAAGACTAGAAGACCATAGTATTTCAAAGATTTAATAATAGAAAAAAGTAAAAGCGATTTCCTTGGGGAATTGAGCTTGGAGTGGAAATGGGGCCTGGGGACAGTTGCTTTTTATCATGAATTCTTGCATTCTTTGACTTTTTAAGAAGATGTAAAGAATAATTTAAATCATTTTTAGGGGGAAAATATTATAAATATCTGAGCTTATTAGAGAGCTTCCTATGCAGCTTCCTTGTTGCTTTAAACACTGATCCATTTTATTTTTGTCAGGATTATCTGTGATTAAGTAGTCAGATTTTTTTTTTTTTTTTTTTGAGACTGGGGTTCGATCCCTGTGTCAGAAGATTCCCGGGAGAAGGGCATGGCAACCCATTCCAGTATTCTTGCCTGGAGACTCCCATGGACAGAGGAGCCTGGTGGGCTACAGTCCATAGGGTCTCAGAGTCAGATGTGACTGAAGCAACTGAGTCCACACCTGAGTTTCATAAGGTTAGCTGTTGCACACGTAACAACCGTGATAGTAGGGATAATATTAAATAATTGCCCATGTTTGTTGAATAACTCTATGGGGTAGATATTGTTCTAAGGAGTTTCAAATATTGTATCATTTTATCCTGATAATAGTCTATGAGGGCAGCTAGTATGGTGGTTGAACATAGATTTAAGGATCCACTGTCTGGATATTGATCCAAGTTAGTCATATACTCGCTTGTTATCTTCAGACAGCTTTCTTTTATATTGAAGTATAGCTGATTTACAATGTTGTGTTAGTTTCGGGTGTACAATAAAATGATTCAGATATATATGTGTATGTGTACACATATGTATTCTTTTTCTGTTTCATTATAGCTTATTGCAAGATGCTGAATATACTTCCCTGTGCTGTATGGTATACGCTTGTTGTTTATCTGCTTAATAAATAATAGTGTATATCTGTTAATTCCAAAGTGTTACTTTATCCCTCACTCCCCCCTTTCCCCTTTGGTAATCGTAAGTTCGTTTCCTATGTCTGTGAGTCTATTTCTGTTTTGTAAATAAGTTTATTTGTGTTATGTTTTCAGATTCCACTTATAAGTGTTATTATATGATATCTGTCTTTGTCCCTCTGACCCCACTTAGTATGATAATCTCTATGTCCACCCATGATACTGTAAATGATGTTATCATTCTTTTTTATGGTTGAGTAACATTTCATTGTATAAAATACCACGTCTCCTGCATCCATTCAACTGATGAAGGATATTAGGTTGCTTCCATGTCTTAACTATTGTTCAGCTATGAACACTGGGGTGCATGTATCTTTTCAAGTTATGGTTTTCTCCAGATATATGTCCAGCAGTTAAACTGCAGGATCATATGGTAGCTCTATTTGACAACTTGCTTGTAATCCTTCTGTGACTCAGCTTCTTTCCTAATTCAATGGGAATAATAACAGTACTTAACTCCCAGAGTTTTGGTGAGGATTCAGTGAGCCAATACATGCAAACACTTAGAACAGCATCTGCCTGCCTCATAATAGTCAAGGAAACATAGTCATGGTAGTATTATCCCAATTTTATACCTAGAACCTGAGTCATGGAAAGGATAAATGATGCAGCTAAGATTCTAGTCTGGAGGTCTGACTTAGTATTTTTTTTCCTTATGGGTGGGAGGCAGCAAAGAGTTTATCTCATGTTTGCTTTATTCACCTACTTAAGTGGCCAGCACGACTTTGAGATGAACCTGAGTTCTAAACCCAGCTGCACCCCATTCCTGTAGCTCTGTGGCCTCGGTCAGCCTTTAACTTCTCTAGTATTGCTTCCTCACTGGTGGTGGAGGTTTAGTTGCTAAGTCGTGTCTGACTCTTGTGACTCTATGGACTGTAGCCCCCCAGGCTAATCTGTCCGTGGGATCTCCCGGGCAAGAATACTGGAGTGGGTTGCCATTTCCTTCTCCATGCTAGTGGAGGTATAAAAGCCTCCTTTGCTGGGTGGTTGAGAGAATTAATTAAGTTAATGTGTGGAAAGTACTCAAATCTCATTAAAATGTAGGATATTATGGAAGACTTTTATCACCCTGCTTTTCTGTATTAAGAAAACTTACTTTACTCAACTATAGTTGATTTGAAATGTTGGGTTAATTTCTGCTGTAGTGAAAAGTGATCCAGATATACATATATATATACATATATATATGCATATACTTTCTTTTTCATATTCTTTTCCATTATGGCTTATCACAGGATATTGAACTTGTTTCCTATGCTATATAGTAGGAACTTACTGTTAATCCATCCTATATATCTGTTTGCATTCGCTAATCCCAGACTCCTAGTTCGTCCCTCGTTGACCCCATCATCCACAGTCTGTTCTCTATGTGTATGAATCTGTTTCATTTTCATTGAGAATCTCATTTGTACCATCTGTTAGATTCCACATATAAGTGATATCCTCCTCCTTTCCTGATAAGCCGTGTCCAGGAATTCCTCTGCCCTCCAGAACTCTGAACTGTGAAAGGAAGTATAAGATTAGTAAATGTTCAGATTTAGCTCTCCTTGCTATCTTTTAAGCAGCTAATATGCCCCCAGCACTGTGCTTGGCAATTCCCTATATACGTATTTCGTAATTTGAGGACTTATGGCCACCATTCCCTTTTTATAGATGAAGCAGTGAAAGATTTGAGAGTTAGTGAAGCTTAAATAACAAAGTTTCTAGGACGTAACTCAACACCTTCTGAATTGTAAACAGATGTTTAGATACAGGCCCATAATTGATTTTCAACTGGGAAACAAATTTTTCCTTGGTCATGTGTCTATGAATCACTAAATCAATTCTTAGTGAGAAGGTAAACTCATACTTCAAGAGAGTGATCTGTGATCTCACCTTTTACCTATACCTATACCTTACCTTACCTATACCTCATCTTCTGCCAAGTCCTTGGGCTGAAAATAGGCAATGTAGAGTTTTGCAGTTGAACAACTACCCTCTCAGTTCAGGCTGATCATAACANGTAAACTCATACTTCAAGAGAGTGATCTGTGATCTCACCTTTTACCTATACCTATACCTTACCTTACCTATACCTCATCTTCTGCCAAGTCCTTGGGCTGAAAATAGGCAATGTAGAGTTTTGCAGTTGAACAACTACCCTCTCAGTTCAGGCTGATCATAACAAGCAGAGAGGTAATTTGCAAGGTTGATTTTTGCAGGTGAGAAAACCAAGACTCATGGAGATGAAGATGCGTCCAGGACAAGCTGGCCAGTGGGCTAAGGACCCCAGCCCCCTCTGGCTCTTTTCCTGTGCTCCAATCTGCTCTATTCAGAGCCTATTTCTGGGAGTCCTAATGACCCCACCCACAAACGGGCTCTCAGTGGGATGCCAGTGGGATCTCAGACTGGGACACACACATTCCAGTGTGTCACGGCTACTCACGGATCTGATGAAGAGAATGATCATAAGCAGCCTTGGGGATTTCATTATTTTTCAAGAGGTAAAAAGTGATGATGTTGATTTTATCTTGAAGCTCAAACCTTTGTGACTGTTAACAAGAAGCCAGGCCTGTACTGTAGGTTCTTACCCTTCTGAGGAGCGCCCCTACCTCTGGCGGTGAGGAAGTGAGGGGAATGACCTCTGCATGCCCAAAGAGCCACATTTTGGGTTCTCATTGTTCTCCATTGTCAGCAGAGAGTAAAGACAAAGAACAGAATCTACTTTTCTAAGGCAGAAAGTAAATCTAGTGTTCTCTCCGTTTTCAATTTCAATATTGATACAGCCTCCTGCTTCTGCAGAACTCGGAGTCACAGAAAGCATGTAATCTTCCCTGGCTCTAGTTTGTATGGGGCAGGGCTAAATTAAAAGTCTTTTTGTTGTTGTTACTGCAACATCAAACAGTACAACTTATTTCTGTAATCAACGGCAGTGAGATTCACCTTTCGGGGGAAAAAGGAATTTTCTCTTTAGCCACAAATCTGTTTTAGGTAAACATCATTGACCACCCACATGTAGAGATGCTTTGTTGGGAAAATTACTCCTCCTTCCCCCTCCCCCCCACATTTGTGTTTTGGTAGCTAAGTATGGGGAGGGGAAATTCCACTAAGAAAGTCTATTGTTCTCTGGAGTTGTTCCACTTAGGACAATGGAGTCAGGGTTTGTTCCTCTGAAGCATATTGCAGTTTCTATAAATACAATTACATTCCACTGGAAGATATTCTGCAACCAGTTTGGTCATATGCAGAACTGTAGAACTGGGCACAAAGAATGGGGATCATATTGTTTCCTTAGAAGACTAGCTGATTATTAATCTTTATGTTTTCTTATTGAGGATATTCATTCATTCGTTCAGTAACTGCTTACAAAGTACTTGTTAAATGACAGTCATCATGCTAGGTGCTAAAGATGCGATGGAAAATGGGACATGGATCCTACCTGCCAAGTGTTTTCTGTATACGGGAAAGACAGGATTTGGAACCAAAAATATTATGTATGAGCTACAGGATGGATAACAAGTATCTATGGTTTGGAACACATAAGTATCAGAAAATATGATTTAATTGCAGACAAACATGATTTAATCTTTATAATCACCTTCTGAAGGATGCAACATTGCCCACATTTAATAGATGAGGAAAGCAAATGCTCAGAGGGTTCAAGTGCCTGCCCATGGCCAACAGCCAGGATGTGGAGGATTCTGAACCTATACTTGTCTATGTTCTTTCTTCTTTCAGGAAGACAAGAATAAGAATTGGTATGGTGTGTGGTGTGGTGTGTGTTGATGTTATCATTCTTTTTTATGGTTGAGTAACATTTCATTGTATAAAATACCACGTCTCCTGCATCCATTCAACTGATGAAGGATATTAGGTTGCTTCCATGTCTTAACTATTGTTCAGCTATGAACACTGGGGTGCATGTATCTTTTCAAGTTATGGTTTTCTCCAGATATATGTCCAGCAGTTAAACTGCAGGATCATATGGTAGCTCTATTTGACAACTTGCTTGTAATCCTTCTGTGACTCAGCTTCTTTCCTAATTCAATGGGAATAATAACAGTACTTAACTCCCAGAGTTTTGGTGAGGATTCAGTGAGCCAATACATGCAAACACTTAGAACAGCATCTGCCTGCCTCATAATAGTCAAGGAAACATAGTCATGGTAGTATTATCCCAATTTTATACCTAGAACCTGAGTCATGGAAAGGATAAATGATGCAGCTAAGATTCTAGTCTGGAGGTCTGACTTAGTATTTTTTTTCCTTATGGGTGGGAGGCAGCAAAGAGTTTATCTCATGTTTGCTTTATTCACCTACTTAAGTGGCCAGCACGACTTTGAGATGAACCTGAGTTCTAAACCCAGCTGCACCCCATTCCTGTAGCTCTGTGGCCTCGGTCAGCCTTTAACTTCTCTAGTATTGCTTCCTCACTGGTGGTGGAGGTTTAGTTGCTAAGTCGTGTCTGACTCTTGTGACTCTATGGACTGTAGCCCCCCAGGCTAATCTGTCCGTGGGATCTCCCGGGCAAGAATACTGGAGTGGGTTGCCATTTCCTTCTCCATGCTAGTGGAGGTATAAAAGCCTCCTTTGCTGGGTGGTTGAGAGAATTAATTAAGTTAATGTGTGGAAAGTACTCAAATCTCATTAAAATGTAGGATATTATGGAAGACTTTTATCACCCTGCTTTTCTGTATTAAGAAAACTTACTTTACTCAACTATAGTTGATTTGAAATGTTGGGTTAATTTCTGCTGTAGTGAAAAGTGATCCAGATATACATATATATATACATATATATATGCATATACTTTCTTTTTCATATTCTTTTCCATTATGGCTTATCACAGGATATTGAACTTGTTTCCTATGCTATATAGTAGGAACTTACTGTTAATCCATCCTATATATCTGTTTGCATTCGCTAATCCCAGACTCCTAGTTCGTCCCTCGTTGACCCCATCATCCACAGTCTGTTCTCTATGTGTATGAATCTGTTTCATTTTCATTGAGAATCTCATTTGTACCATCTGTTAGATTCCACATATAAGTGATATCCTCCTCCTTTCCTGATAAGCCGTGTCCAGGAATTCCTCTGCCCTCCAGAACTCTGAACTGTGAAAGGAAGTATAAGATTAGTAAATGTTCAGATTTAGCTCTCCTTGCTATCTTTTAAGCAGCTAATATGCCCCCAGCACTGTGCTTGGCAATTCCCTATATACGTATTTCGTAATTTGAGGACTTATGGCCACCATTCCCTTTTTATAGATGAAGCAGTGAAAGATTTGAGAGTTAGTGAAGCTTAAATAACAAAGTTTCTAGGACGTAACTCAACACCTTCTGAATTGTAAACAGATGTTTAGATACAGGCCCATAATTGATTTTCAACTGGGAAACAAATTTTTCCTTGGTCATGTGTCTATGAATCACTAAATCAATTCTTAGTGAGAAGGTAAACTCATACTTCAAGAGAGTGATCTGTGATCTCACCTTTTACCTATACCTATACCTTACCTTACCTATACCTCATCTTCTGCCAAGTCCTTGGGCTGAAAATAGGCAATGTAGAGTTTTGCAGTTGAACAACTACCCTCTCAGTTCAGGCTGATCATAACAAGCAGAGAGGTAATTTGCAAGGTTGATTTTTGCAGGTGAGAAAACCAAGACTCATGGAGATGAAGATGCGTCCAGGACAAGCTGGCCAGTGGGCTAAGGACCCCAGCCCCCTCTGGCTCTTTACCTGTGCTCCAATCTGCTCTATTCAGAGCCTATTTCTGGGAGTCCTAATGACCCCATCCACAAACGGGCTCTCAGTGGGATGCCAGTGGGATCTCAGACTGGGACACGCACATTCCAGTGTGTCACGGCTACTCACGGATCTGATGAAGAGAATGATCATAAGCAGCCTTGGGGATTTCATTATTTTTCAAGAGGTAAAAAGTGATGATGTTGATTTTATCTTGAAGCTCAAACCTTTGTGACTGTTAACAAGAAGCCAGGCCTGTACTGTAGGTTCTTACCCTTCTGAGGAGCGCCCCTACCTCTGGCGGTGAGGAAGTGAGGGGAATGACCTCTGCATGCCCAAAGAGCCACATTTTGGGTTCTCATTGTTCTCCATTGTCAGCAGAGAGTAAAGACAAAGAACAGAATCTACTTTTCTAAGGCAGAAAGTAAATCTAGTGTTCTCTCCGTTTTCAATTTCAATATTGATACAGCCTCCTGCTTCTGCAGAACTCGGAGTCACAGAAAGCATGTAATCTTCCCTGGCTCTAGTTTGTATGGGGCAGGGCTAAATTAAAAGTCTTTTTGTTGTTGTTACTGCAACATCAAACAGTACAACTTATTTCTGTAATCAACGGCAGTGAGATTCACCTTTCGGGGGAAAAAGGAATTTTCTCTTTAGCCACAAATCTGTTTTAGGTAAACATCATTGACCACCCACATGTAGAGATGCTTTGTTGGGAAAATTACTCCTCCTTCCCCCTCCCCCCCACATTTGTGTTTTGGTAGCTAAGTATGGGGAGGGGAAATTCCACTAAGAAAGTCTATTGTTCTCTGGAGTTGTTCCACTTAGGACAATGGAGTCAGGGTTTGTTCCTCTGAAGCATATTGCAGTTTCTATAAATACAATTACATTCCACTGGAAGATATTCTGCAACCAGTTTGGTCATATGCAGAACTGTAGAACTGGGCACAAAGAATGGGGATCATATTGTTTCCTTAGAAGACTAGCTGATTATTAATCTTTATGTTTTCTTATTGAGGATATTCATTCATTCGTTCAGTAACTGCTTACAAAGTACTTGTTAAATGACAGTCATCATGCTAGGTGCTAAAGATGCGATGGAAAATGGGACATGGATCCTACCTGCCAAGTGTTTTCTGTATACGGGAAAGACAGGATTTGGAACCAAAAATATTATGTATGAGCTACAGGATGGATAACAAGTATCTATGGTTTGGAACACATAAGTATCAGAAAATATGATTTAATTGCAGACAAACATGATTTAATCTTTATAATCACCTTCTGAAGGATGCAACATTGCCCACATTTAATAGATGAGGAAAGCAAATGCTCAGAGGGTTCAAGTGCCTGCCCATGGCCAATAGCCAGGATGTGGAGGATTCTGAACCTATACTTGTCTATGTTCTTTCTTCTTTCAGGAAGACAAGAATAAGAATTGGTATGGTGTGTGGTGTGGTGTGTGGTATGGTGTGTGTATGTGTGTGTTCAGTCATGTGCAACCCTTTGCAACCCATGGACTGTAGCCCACGGGGCTCTTCTGTCCATGAGATTTTCCAGGCAAGAATACTGGAGGGGGTTTCCACTTCTTACTCTGGGGATCTTCCCCATCCAGGCTTGGAACTCAAATCTCTTGCATCTCCTGCATTGGCAGGTACATTCTTTACCACTGCACCACCAGCCCAGTTCAGTTCAGTTTTTCAGTCACACCCAGCTCTTTGGACCCCATTCAACCCCATGGGCTGCAGCACGCCAGGCTTCCCTGTCCATCACCAACTCCCGGAGCTTGCTCAAACTCATGTCCATTGAGTCAGTGATGCCATCCAACCATCTCGTCCTCTGTCGTCCCTTCTCCTCCTGCCTTCAATCTTGCTCAGCATCAGGGTCTTTTCTAATGAGTCAGTTCTTTGCATCAGGTGGCCAAAGTATTGGAGTTTCAGCTTCAGCATCTGTCCTTCCAATGCATATTCCACCAGTAGCTGTCTCTAAGATTGCCTTCATATACAAAACTTTGCATCTTGCTGCTACCAAAGCTGAATCTGTTTGTGTGTTTATTGATTTAATGGAACACCTTCACAACAATATCCTTTTACTCTTAATGACATCAACATGTTCCTGTTCAAATTCATTGCTATGTATTTAGAAGCAACACAAATATTTATCCAGGAAACAGTTAAGTAAACTATCAGCAATATGAAGGAGTAATAAACAAGTATCTAAAATATTGTTTATAAAAATTTAAACTTTTAAATAATTATCAAATAATGAAAATGAAACCAAAAGGTGCAAAATTGTGTATATGTGTGGGGTGGGTTTCCCAGGATTCACAAGTGGCAAAGAACCCACCTACCAATGTGGGAGACAAAAGAGATGCAGGTTTGGTCCCTGAGTCAGAAAGATCCCCTGAAGGAGGGCAGGGCAACCCACTCCAGCATTCTTGCCTAGAGAATCTCCTGGACAGAGGAGCCTGGTGGGCCATAGTCCAGAGGTCACAAAGAGTCAGACATGCCTGAGTGACTTAGCATGCACACACATGTGTGAGGGTATTCACAATATTTTGTGAAATGAATACACAAGTGAAAATAAATGAGAACAAGGGCTAAAATATTAACATGAGCAGTTGGCTTTTGAAATGTATTTTATTTTTCCAAATGTTCTACAATGTATCTTTTATTGAAGTAATAAATTAAAGCACAAATCATTTTATCAAAGTCATGCATATCTGCCAAGTAGAGTCAATAAATCAGAGCATTTTCAGACTTAAAACCAGTCAGAAAGAGTCATCATCAGCTTTCCTTTTTCTTGGTTTTCCCCCACAACCTCAGGTGGTCTACAGCTGATACCTTTGATTGTACCAAATATATTGGATTTTGCAGTGAAATAAATGTATAGAATTAGACTTGCTTAGGAATATGGTTGAGAGACATATTGTTTTAACCTTGAAAAAGACTAATTTAAACTTGAAGAAGTGATTTGAATTAACAAACTAATTCTTTCATGTTCTGTAACATATGCTATATTCTGCTATTGCTGTTATGACCCCTAATCTGACATTTAGGTACCAATTTCTGCAGTACACAGAATAGGATAGTGTATAAGTTTGCTAGGACTGCCATTAAAAAACACCACAGATTTTGTGGTTTTAGCAACAGATATTTATTTTCTCACAGTTCTGGAGGCTAGAAGTCCAAGAACAAGGTGTCAGCAGGTTGGGTTTCCTCTGAGGTTTCTGAGGGACATATTTTTTAATACATCAACATTATCTTTTATCTTTCTATCTATCTATATCTGTGCATTAGCCACTCAGTCGTGTCCAACTCTATGCAACCCCATGGTCTGTTGCCCGCCTGGCTTCTCTCTCCATGGAATCCTCCAGGCAAAAATACTGGAGTGGGTCGCCATTCTATTCTCCTGGGCATTTCTGGGAAGTCCATCTTTACCTACATCTCTGTTTTTTCTTAATTTCAAAGAACAAATAATTTGCCCTTTTTGAACTCTTACAGTATTCCCACCCTGAACTTGAACTATTGTGTTCTGAACTTGATTTATTGAATCCTCATGGCAACCCTAGGAGGGAATTATTATAGCCATCCCCATTTTATGACATATGCAAGGTCACAGATTTGACCAGTGGCAGAGGGCTTCCCAGGTGACTCAGGGGTAGAGAATTCGCCTGCTGTGAGAAGGCACAGGAGATGTGGGTTCAATCAGTAGGTCGGGAAGATCCCCTGGAGGAGCAAATGGCAACCCGCTCCAGTATTCTTGGCTGGAGAAGGTCCATGGACAGAGGAGCCTGGCGGGTTACAGTCCATGGGGGTCGCCAAGAGGGAGCATGCGCACAGAGGCAGGATTTGCATCCAGGCGTCTTCATCCCCACTTACAGCAGCCTTTAGCTCTGGCAGCGTGTCTACCTCTTAGCACTGTCCCAGCACACAAAGTGCACTCGGCACTGTGAGCCCTGGCTGCTGCTGCTATTATTACTACCTATGACTTGTCTATCATGCAGAGCCCATCATGAGAAACACTGGGCTGGAGGAAGCACAAGCTGGAATCAAGATTGCCGGGAGAAATATCAATAACCTCAGATATGCAGATGACACCACCCTTATGGCAGAAAGTGAAGAGGAACTAAAAAGCCTCTTGATGAAAGTGAAAATGGAGAGTGAAAAAGTTGGTTTAAAGCTCAACATTCAGAAAATGAAGATCATGGCATCCAGTCCCATCGCTTCATGGGAAATAGATGGGGAAACAGTGGAAACAGTGTCAGACTTTATTTTGGGGGGCTCCAAAATCACTGCAGATGGTGACTGCAGTCATGAAATTAAAAGACGCTTACTCCTTGGAAGAAAAGTTATGACCAACCTAGATAGCATATTCAAAAGCAGAGACATTACTTTGCTAACAAAGGTCCATCTTTAGTCAAGGCTATGGTTTTTCCTGTGGTCATGTATGGATGTGAGAGTTGGACTGTGAAGAAGGCTGATCGCCGAAGAATTGATGCTTTTGAAGTGTGGTGTTGGAGAAGACTCTTGAGAGTCCCTTGGACTGCAAGGAGATCCAACCAGTCCATTCTGAAGGAGATCAACCCTGGGATTTCTTTGGAAGGAATGATGCTAAAGCTCAAACTCCAGTACTTTGGCCACCTCTTGCGAAGAGTTGACTCATTGGAAAAGACTCTGTGCTGGGAGGGATTAGGGGCAGGAGGAGAAGGGGACTACCGAGGATGAGATGGCTGGATGGCATCACGGACTCAATGGACATGAGTCTGGGTGAACTCCGGGAGTTGGTGATGAACAGGGAGGCCTGGCGTGCTGTGATTCATGGGGTCGCAAAGAGTCGGACACGACTGAGCAACTGAACTGAACTGAACTGTCTATTATGACACTAACTGCTCTGGGTTCTTGAACCTGGTTACATTTTCTCCTATTTATACCTATTTGCAAAATATGAAGAGTTATTCCATATGAAGATTTTAGGTTTATCAAAATGTGTTCAAATGCAAGAGATGGAAGAGCATATTGGTACTGGGTATTTCAAGGAGAATAGTCCAGAAAAATCACAAATCAGAAAATAATCCCAGAATAGAGAACAGAAAATATTGCACCCTCTGTTCTGTGTGTGGGCTTGCCCTTTTTCAAGGAATGTTTTCGTGTGGAATCCAATGGGGATGCTGTTGTCAAGTTCTACAAAAGTACCCACTTGACTCCCTTGACCAAGGTAGAGACCAGAGTTTTCGAAGTGAACTAGGAGATTCTTCCTGTTCACACCACTTTCTTCTCTGGTCTCGCCTCCTGTCCTGTTGTTCGTTAACTCAGTTGTGTGCAACTCTCTGCAACCCCATGGACTGCAGCAAACCAGGCTTCCCTGTCGTCCCCGAGCTTGCTCAAACTCATGTCTATTGAGTTGGTGATGCCTTCCAACCATCTCATCCTCTGTCGTCCCCTTCTCTTCCTGCCTTCAATCTTTCCCAGCACCAGGATCTTTTCTAATGAGTCGGGTCTTCATATCAGGTGGCCAAAGTATGGGAACTTCAGCTTCAGCATCAGTCCTTCCAATGAATATTCAGGATTAATTTCTTTTAGGATTGACCAGTTTGATCTCCTTGCAGTCCAAGGGACTCTCAAGAGTCTTCTCCAACATCACAGTTCAAAAACATCAGTTCTTTGGCACTCAGCCTTCTTTATGGTCCAACTCTCACATCCATGCATGACTGTTGGAAAAACCATAGCTTTGACTATATGGACCTTTGTTGGCAAAGTAATGTATCTGCTTTTTAATATGCTGTCTAGGTCCTAATCCATTCCCAATCTATGATTTCTCCTATACAGTCCAACCAAACCATGCTCACCTATTTCTCACCTCTGAGTATGAACAGATTCTCTCAGCTGGCAATGATACTCATCGTCCAAGACACAGTGGAGCCATGACCTTTTCTGAAAGAGACCCACTTTGATCTCCCCTTTCTCAGAGATCTGAATTTTGCAATAAGGACATGACTGAACTGAACTTCTCAGAGATCATTCTGCCAGTCCCTTTCCCCAAATACTAAACCAATATCCCAAATAGAGCATCACCTCCTCCGTACTGAGAAGCTTTGGGAGCAAAGTCTGAGTTTGGGGCATTCTCAGTGCCCAGAGGAAGGTATAGCACAGCTAATCTCAGTAAAGGTTTGTTGGATTCATATTCGAGGGGTCAGATCAGTGAAGCAGCACTGATAACCCAACACAGTAAAATGAAACAAAACAGGGAATTTATCAGAAGATTAGAGAGCAATATCGTGGAGCTGTTAGGAAGGAATTCTAGTCAATTTCAAGAATGGCTGCAGAAAAGGACACATGGAGGATGCCTTTTTCCTCTTTCTTCTCCGTTCTTGTCCATATTTGTTTGCTTTTTCTCCTCCTTTCTCCTTCTCCTTCCCCTCCTCCTCCTCTTTATTCTCCTCTCCTCTCTTTCTCCTCTCCTTTCTCTGCTTTTTCCTCCTCCTCCTCCCACCTCTCTACAGCCCTTCCGCCTCCTCCCACCTCTCTACAGCCCTCTCCCCTTCTTTTAAGTTTTCTTTTCCACTTGAAAAGAATACATGGCAGTTTCCAGTTCAGCTAAAATCTTAACATAACCAAGACTCTGTTTCAGGCTTCCTCAACAAGACTGCACGCTAATTCTCCGACTCTAGCCCTGAAAATCTTTGATTGGCTCATCTGGGGTCAGATAACCAATGTTAACCCAATAAAAATAGGCAAGGGCAGGTATTGTTTCACCACTAAGGTGCTGCTATAATAACGGTAAAGATTTTAAGAGCCAGGCTGGGCTGTTACTAGAAAGAAGTGGTGAGGAAAGAGTCACAGAGATGCCCTGGGCACACAGGTGCACACACGCAAACACACACATTGCCCCAAAGTCAGTCTGCCCATATTTGTCGAATTAGTAATTGTACATATGAACGTACATACTTAATATGTATTTCATCTTGAAGGAACCCATATTTATAATGGTGATTTCTGTCTAGGAAAACATCTTCGGCACTCTCTACCCTCAGAGAAGGAAAATAAATTCTCGTTGTGGTCTAAATGTGTGCTGGGGTCAAAACACTCTGTTATCTTCAACATATATTTAATGGTATTTGCTTTAATGAAGAGCCCTGGCTCACCTCCGTCTCCACAGCGCTTGATCTTGCACTTGGGGTGTGGGAGGTCACACAGCGGGTTCTTGCCCTTGGTTTGGGTTCAGGCTCATGGGGGCAGGACTAGAGAAGAATGATAAAGCATGGGACTCAGCTTCCATTAATAATCTGGCTGGGTTTCCAGCGCTGCCCTCTCTCACCTTGTGGTCCTGCAGCATGCTTCCATCAAGATCCAAAAGGAAATGGTTACTTTTAAAAGGAACGCCTGTGTTTTCATAGCCCTCACTCTTCGTAATTTGCCCATGGAGTCACAGTGGGAAGAAAAATGGGGCAGACCCCTTGGCATTGTGGTTGCCCCTGCAGGCTCCTGAGCCAAACCCGCGGATTCACTCTGCCTTCTTTCCCCAGCTGACTTGGAGGAATTTCCCCTCTGTGCCTGGTGCGTGCAGGCATGCTCAGTCACGCCCAGCTCTGCAGTCCCATGGACTGTGCCTGGGCTCCTCTGTCCATGGGCTTCTCCAGGCAAGAGCACTGGAGTGGCTTGCCATTCCCTTCCCAAGGATCTTCCCAACCCAGGGAGCTGACCCGCATTTCCTGCATTGCAGGCAGATTCTTTATATCTGAGCCACCATTAGGTCCACTCTGTGCCTAGTTCACCATAAAATGAGCAGAATAATCATACCTGGCCCTCAGGCACAGCCAGGGCTTAAGTGACTCTGAGAGGGTTAGCCCTCCACCTGGAACGCAGTGATGCTCAGGGATCAGGTTGATAAAGCCATCAACTCCCTCCCCTGCTGTCCCTGGACAAGCTTCCTCTAACATCCTAGCGCTGATAATAACCTACACCTCATGCTGTGGGACTCCCAGAAACCCAGCCTCCCTGCCCAGCCCCCAGCCTGCTCAGATCTTCCAGCTCTTTCTCCTCTTGTGCCCTGTCTGCAGGCCTCACCTTCCCCGCCCCCTCTGGCTCTCATGTTACCACGGCCCTGTACCAATCTGCCCCACACACACCACTGACACACCACACATGCCACACACAGACATCACACACACACACACACACCATGCACACCACAGACACACCACACACACACACACAGGACACGCACAAACAGACCACACATGCAATAGATCACACACATCACACACACATCACAGACACACCACACACGCCACACACAGACATCTCACACACACATGCACACCACAGACACACCACACACACACACACACACACAACACACACAAACAGACCACACATGCAATAGATCACACACACCACAGACACATCACACCCACACAGAACACACACATATAGACCACATACATCAACACAGACACCACACACTCACAGACCATACATCACACACGTCACAAATGCACACCACAGACACATCACACCACATACATAGCACACTGCATCACACACACACACACACACCCCGTATATATACTATATACTGCACATCACAGGCACAGCACACAACACGTACACCACACCACACCACCACTACACCACGTCACAAAGGCACATCATATACACACACCACACACATATACACTACATACCTCACACCATACTGCACACACATCATACACCATACACATACCACACATACCATGATGCACGTGTCACACAGGCACACAACACACACACACACGCACACACTCAGGCCCTTCCCAGGAATGCCTGAAATGGATGCAGACCTCACGGAAGGAGCAGGAGGGACGGGGTGAGTTCACCGCCCAGTGAAGAGGCGGGGCCTCCCACTCAGAGGTGCGTGTCCCGGCCCCGCCTACCCAGCTGTCACTCACACCCTCACAGGGACCCTCCCGGTTCTCCCCGCTGCATCCCCAGCCACTGCGGAGGGTAGCAGGCTTCCCCCCTCTGAAGATCCCGGTCCGCCCATCACCAGGCTTTGACTGGAACCCAGGACCCCCGAGAGGCCTGGGAGGGTCACCTTCCATGTCCTTCCATAGACTTTAAGTATCCTTCTGAGAAGTTTAAGCTCTTGGAAAACTTCAAAGATTCTGGATTTTTCCCAAAGTAGCATCTCTTCTGTGTGTGCTCACTCAGTCACGGCCCGCTTTACGACCCCAGGCTCCTCTGTCCATGCGGTTCCCCAGGCAAGAATACTGGAGCAGGTTACCGTTTCCTTCTCCAGGGCATCTTCCCAACCCAGGGACTGAAACCGTGTCTCCTGTGTCTGCTGCATTAGCAGGCGGATTCTTTACCGCTGAGCCACTGGGAAAGTCCAATATCTCCTCTAGCCTTACCCAAACATTTGCTGGGGAACTGGCCTTGTGACTGGTTCTCCAATGTGGTCCCACCAAGCACAAAGCACCCTTTGCCCAAAACAAGTTTCTGCTACCATATGTGGGATCCAACAATTCAGAAAGATCGAGTCCCAGACTCTGAGCACTCTACAGCAATATGCACATCTAGAATGTTCTTTGGGGGTGAGAGGCACTAGCATCAGTTGAGCTCACAGTACTGGCCAGAGGCTTTACATAAATCACTCTATTGCTGAATTATCTCAGCAAAGCTGCTGGGCAGTTTTGTGAAGCTATCTTTTCAGATCTATCTATGTATCTATCTATTCAATATCTATCTACCTATTTAGCTATCGTCTTTCTATCTACATATTTATAGAACTGTCTATCTACCTATTTACTTAAATACTATTTGTAAAACTTTTGTTTCACTTGTCTGTGTATCTCTATCTAGCCTACCTATCTGTTGATCTAATAGATTATAGCTCAGTTCAGTTCAGTCACTCAGTCGTGTTCGACTCTTCGTGACCCCATGGACTGCAACATGCCAGGCTTTCCTGTCCATCATCAACTCCGGGAGTTTACTCAAACTCATGTCCATTGAGTCGGTGATGCCATCCAACCATCTCATTCTCTGTCATCCCCTTCTCCTCCTGCCTTCAATCATTCCCAGCATCAGGATCTTTTCAAATGAGTCAGCTCTTCACATCAGGTAGCCAAAGTATTGGAGTTTCAGCTTCAACATCAGTCTTTCCAATGAACACCTAGGACTGATCTCCTTTAGGATGGACTGGTTGGATCTCCTTGCAGTCTAAGGGACTCTCAAGAGTCTTCTCCAACACCATAGTTCAAAAGCATCAATTCTTTGGCTCTCAGCTTTCTTTACAGTTCAACTCTCACATCCATAAGTGACTACTGGAAAAACCATGGCCTTGACCAGATGGACCTTTGTTGGCAAAGTAATATCTCTGCTCTCTAGGTTGGTCATAACTTTTCTTCCAAGGAGTAAGCATCTTTTAATTTCATGGCTGCAGTCACCATCTGCATTGAAAAAAAAATAAAGTCAACCACTGTTTCTACTGTTTCCCCATCTATTTCTCATGAAGTGATGGGACCAGATGCCATGATCTTAGTTTTCTGAATGTTGAGCTTTAAGCCAACTTTTTCACTCTCCACTTTTACTTTCATCAGCAGGCTCTTTAGTTCTTCTTCACTTTCTGCCATAAGGGTGGTGTCATATCCATATCTGAGGTTATTGATATTTCTCCCAGCAATCTTGATTCCAGCCCAGAGTTTCTTATGATGTACTCTGTATATAAGTTAAATAAGCAGAGTGACAATATACAGCCTTGACGTACTCCTTTTCCTATTTGGAACCAGTCTGTTGTTCCCTGTCCAATTCTAACTGTTGCTTTCTGACCTGCATACAGGTTTCTCAAGAGGCAGGTCAGGTGGTCTGGTATTCCCATCTCCTTTAGAATTTTCCACGGTTTATTGTGATCCACAGAGTCAAAGGCTTAAATGTGTTTATTACCATGGATTTAGGTTAAAAACCTTTAAATTCACATGTCTGAAACTCTTTTAAAGTTTAGTTTCCTTTTCTAAACTATAAGGATAAAACCTTAAACAAAGAGAGATTGTGAGGTCCGAATGAGATATATATTAAAGAATTTTTAAAGTCTAATTTCTCAAAACCAAACTGTTTTACCAATAAAAAATTGGTATCAGATATCAATCAGTTCCAGATTTGTACCCCTACTTCTATGTTCCTCATAACTGTCTAAAGACACAGAACAGATCAAAAATTAAAATAAAATCACGTGGCCATGAAATAAACCCAGAGTCTATTGGGGACATCAGTACAGGCTGAGGAAAAGATCTACCCAATGGGGTGAACTTGACACCCAAGATTGTGCAGGTTTAAGAAAAGACAAGCAAGCAAAATTCAGACCAAATTTCCATGGACGAGCTATAATTTGCCTTTGGACCATCAGAAGTGAAACTCCCCTATCCAGAGTCATCTGTGAATGTTTGAAACAAATGATTTTCACAAATTCATAGGTAGAAAGGTGAGCAGAAGTTTCAAAAAGTTTAAAGCAAGCATCTTAGAGAAGAATAGAGTTAGAGTCAGAGAAAAGGAAGGCATTATCCAAGATCACACGATGGCTCAATGTAAAGAATTAGATTAACTCCCAGATCCACCCCAAGGGTGGGAGAGCATGTACATACTTAGTGCTTCTCATCGGGTGCCGGGCTTATGTGTAATTGATTTTCTTCTTTAGTTTCTCAAGTTTTGAAAATGAATGTGAATTATATTTACACAGATTTGCTAATTGTAAATAAATCTGAGAAAAAATAGAAGTCTTAGAAAAAAATATTCAAAGACAGGTAACCAAGTTGAAAAGATAACTTAAAACTATTGTATACAATTAAGAAAGCTAGAACATTTATTCTGAAGATGCAACCTCTTAGCCAGAATGTGAGCAGGAAAGAATAATTTATACAAACTCCCTGTCTGGAGGAGCAGACTAGTTCTGAAGGTGAATGAGCCTATGTTTTCATTCTTTGTCAGTCCAGGGCAGAATGAAGAGACCCAGTGAAAGATTCAAGAAAGCCATGCAATTCTTATCTGGAAAGGATTTTCTCCTTTGAAGCTGGCCACGGGAAGCCTGGGGATTGTCGTCACTGGAGGATCTGGAGATTGGAAGAATTAGTGGTAGAGAAGTTTTCAAAAGGATTTTCCGGTGTTAATGCGTGAGAAAAAGACTAGAACATGCTCTAATCTGGAACACCCAATGGAGACGCAGGAAGCTCTGAAAGAGCCTCTGTGCTAAGTTGCTTCAGTCTTGTCTGACTCTTTGCAACTATGTGAACTGCAGCCTGCCAGGATCCTCTGGCCATGTGGTTCTCCAGGCAAGAATTCTAGAGTGGGTTGCCATGCATGCCTATGGCTCCGTAACTTGTATTAGATGAGGCTTGGATTGTTGTAACAAACATGTTTCATTTACACCATCATCTTCCTTAGCCATAGCTTATAGGATATGTTTTAGTGGAGACAAGTTCTTGAATTTCCTTTCTCATTATAGTAAGCTGAACAATGGCCCACAAAGATGTCCACATCCTAATGTATACAACCTTTGCATGCATTACATTATGTGACAAAAGAAGTGTTTCAGATGTTATTAATAAGGATTTTGGCATGGAAAGATTATCCTGGATTATCTGGGTGGTCCTAATGTAATGACACCACCGTTATGGCAGAAAGTGAAGAGGAACTAAAAAGCCTCTTGTTGAAAGCGAAAGAGGAGAGCGAAAAAGTTGGCTTAAAGCTCAACATTCAGAAAACGAAGATCATGGCATCTGGTCCCATCACTTCATGGGAAATAGTTGGAGAAACAGTGGAAACAGTGTCAGACTTTATTTTGGGGGACTCCAAAATCACTGCAGATGGTGACTGCAGCCATGAAATTAAAAGACGCTTACTCCTTGGAAGAAAAGTTATGACCAACTTAGATAGCATATTCAAAAGCAGAGACATTACTTTGCCGACTAAGGTCCGTCTAGTCAAGGCTATGTTTTTTCCTGTGGTCATGTATGGATGTGAAAGTTGGACTGTGAAGAAGCCTGAGCACCAAAGAACTGATGCTTTTGAACTGTGGAAGACTCTTGAGAGTCCCTTGGACTGCAAGGAGATCCAACCAGTCCATTCTGAAGGAGATCAGCCCAGGGATTTCTTTGGAAGGAATGATGCTAAAGCTGAAACTCCAGTACTTTGGCCACCTCATGAGAAGAGTTGACTCATTGGAAAAGACTCTGATGCTGGGAGGGATTGGGGGCAGGAGGAGAAGGGGACGACCGAGGATGAGATGGCTGGATGGCATCACAGACTCGATGGATGTGAGTCTGAGTGAACTCTGGGAGATGGTGATGAACAGAGAGGCCTGGCGTGCTGTGATTCATGGGGTCGCAAAGAGTCAGACATGACTGAGCGACTGAACTGAACTGAATGTAATGACAAAAGGGAGGGTCAGAGTTAGAGAAGATCAGGAGGGTCAGTATCATGATCAGGTATGACAATAAAGCAGAGGATGGAGCGATGAACTTTGAACATTGGAGGAGGAGGCCAGAAATCAAGGAATATCAGTGGTCTCTGGAAGGTGGAAAAGAGAAGGAAATCAATTCTCCCTTATAGTCTCCAGAAGAAACATCAGTCTGCTGGTCTCTTGATTTTGGACTTCTGACATATAGACTATCACAAATCATGATGTTATTTGAAGCCAAGTTGCAGTAAATTGCTACAACAGCGACACGAAATTAATACACTCATCATGTGATCACTGAAACCAAGACAGGAAGGGAAAAGATGATCTGACTTCTTCTCTTGAGGCTTCACTCACTTGGGGAGTGTTGCACGCTTCATTTTAGGTTCTCCCCACTTGAAATGGACCCACCTTCAGATATGGGTTTCAGAAACCCAATTTTATATAAGAGGATTAAAGGTCCAGAAATGGTAAACACATTGCATAAGACAATACAGCCAGTGAGAAACCCAGCTGGGACTGAGACTCAGTGTCGTCTAGCTTTTTCCACCAAACTCTCCTGCTTCCGGTGAATTCTCTCCTGTATCAGCCTAACTAATAACTCTTCACTCTGCCAACCACCATCTGGGTCTTTGAGCTCTGCAGCTCCAGGAGGACCTGGGTATGAGGAGGCCCTCTCACGGTAGGAGAGAGTGCAGGGTGGGCAGTAAGTATTCAACCACCTTAAGGTTTGGTTGGAGGCTTCTGCAATGGCTCAGTGAGTAAAGAATCTGCCTGCAATGCAGGAGACACAGGAGACACGAGTTCGATCCTTGAGTCAGGAAGATCCCCTGGAGGAGGGAATGGCAACCCACTTCCGTATTCTTGCCTGAAAAATCCCATGGACAAAGGAGCCTGGCGGGCCACAGTCCAAAGGTTCCCAAAGAATTGGACACCACTGGGCAACTGAGCGAGCAGTGTTTGGTTGGAGCACAGATGGCGGGGGAGGGGCCAACTGTTGGGGCTTCAGAGGCTGGGCCTGGGTTGATACGAAGCTGAACCGAGAGAGGCTACCCCTGTGACCTGCTCCGGCTCTGAAACAGGAGCTGAGATCAGCTGCTTTCTCTCGAGTGAATATTTAGAAAGATCACTTCCTCTTCTGAGAGGGAAACCTGACCCATTTCTGAAAATGCCTGTAACCCTATCTTTACAGCATTATAAACTAATGTTCGCACTATAAATGCCACGCTTGCAGTCCTTGTAGGCTTTTTTTCTTAATCCAAAGCTTGCTTTTCTACAACTTTTTTTTTTTTTTTTTTTTTCCTTCTGAATCAAAGTCTTTTTCATCTGTTAAATGAGAGCACCAATGCAGAATTCAGGGAGCTATTAGGAGGTCACCGTAAAGAAAGCCATACATGTGAAAATATTAGGAAAACTGTAATATGCCATGCAGTTTTTGTGTCCTAGTTGATTAATTGGTGAAAGCAAGATGTCCCTTGGACAGCAAGGAGATCAAAGCAGTCAATCCTAAAGGAAATCAATCCTGAATATTCACTGGAAGGACTGATGCTAAAGCTGAAATTTCAGTATTTTGGCTACCTGATGTGAAGAGCTGACTCACTAGAAAAGACCCTGATGCTGGGGAAGATTGAGGGCAGGAGGAGGAGGCAACAGAGGCTGAGACTGTTGGATGGTATCACTGGCTGATGGCTGTTGGATGGTATCAATGGACATGAGTTTGATCAAACAGCGATGAGAGTGAAGGACAGAGAAGCCTGATGCGCTGCAGTCCATGGGATCGCAGAATCAGACACGACTTATAGACTGAACAACAGCAAGATGAAACTAGGGAAAATGAAAATGCTAAAAGGCATAAAGAGAGGTCTCAGGTCTCTAAAAAGCTGTCGATTGACCACCTGTGTCTCAGTCACCCACTGTCTGACTGAAGTGAAGATCACCGAGCCCTCCCTATACCCATTCAACGGTTGTATTTAAGTGAAGATAGGCAAGCAGCATATTTGCTTATTTCCATCTTCAGGTAATTCACAGTAAGCTTTGAGGATCACTGTTTACCAAAGTTTTGAAAAATTACACAGAGAAAATTACAAATTTCACCCCAAGGCTTCTCAGATGTCAACCCAAACATGGTCAATTAAATGATCAAAAATGTCACCAGCTAAGAACAGACTGATTCTTCAGGAAAAACTTTTTTTCTGGCTTAAAGCCTGGGAGAAGTCTGTCTGTCCTGACATGCTCAGAAGATCAAGCATATGGTGCATTACAGGCCATGGATGGAAGGTTGGTGGGGCCATGGCAAACAGCAGGCAGATTGCACAGCGTGCATCGTTGGGGTCTGCCTTCCAGGGCCGTGGTGTGGCTGAGCTCCCGGGGTGTGCAGTATGCAAGCTGCTGGGAGAGGTACACTGGTTGACGGAGACCTCACGGGACTCTTTGATGTGATTGTGAAGCGAAGTTGGCTCACACGTGAGATGGGTCAGAGCACGTCCTCAGCCACGGATGCAGAGAATCATGAGATGGAGTCCCAGGAGGCACAGAGGAGCGAATCTAGTCTCTATACCTGGCATCACCACCCCCCGGGCATCCTTGAAACATGGCATCTCCACCAAGAGTTCCTCTTCCTTTCTCTCAGCCCGCTCCAATATTTAACGAAGTGCTACGTTTCGTCGTTTCTTAGACATTTCTCTGTGTTGCTGTTCAGTTGCTCAGGCGTGTCCAGCGCTTTGCTACCCCATGCATTTCAGCAGTCTACAGTTGGTACTTAATAAGCTCCTTTTTAAAAGCCACTTTTATTGCTATAGATACACATACCATACAACTCACTCATTTGAAGGATACAATTCAATGTCTTTTTAGTATATATACTTAAGGTTAGGTAATCATCACTAGAACCGAACTTTGTCCCTTTATCGAAAGAATTCTGCCCATATTCATTGACAATCAACTCCCACTTCCCTCATTTGTATTCCCACCAGGCCTTCCTTCCTCTGGAAAACCACTGATCTACTCTCTGTCTCTGTAAATTTTCCTACTCAGGACATTTCATATCAATGGGATCATACTATATACTTATATATAAAACACTACTTACATACAAAGATATATTTCTTCCATAACACACAAATATATACCTATATATACATATATATACTTATATAAGTATATGCATATGGACTTGTATACTATATGTAAGTATGTGTACATATGTACATATATGTTTATATATAATGTATATGCACTTATACTTATGTACTTATGTATATGTATGTTGTTTAGTCAGTAAGTTGTATCTGACTCTTTTGTGATCATTGGACTTTTATTATCTGTCCTTGGTATTCCACAGGCAAAAGTACTGGAGGGGGTTGCCATTTCCTTCTCCAAGGGTTTTTTCCCACCAAGGGATCGAACACACATCTTCTGCACAGGTAGGCAGATTCTTCACCTCTGAGCCACCTGGGAATCTCTGTGCTTGTGTATGTGTGTGTGTGTGTATATTTATTTATTTATAGAATCAGTTCAGTCTTCATTTCAGTCACTCAGCTGTGTCTCTTTGCGATCCCATGGACTGCAGCATGCCAGGCTTCCCTGTCCATCACCAACTCCCAGAGTTTACTCAAACTCATGTCCATTTGAGTCAGTGATGCCATCCAACCATCTCATCTTCTCTTATCCCCTTCTCCTCCTGCCTACAATCTTTCCCAGCATCAGGGTCTTTTTTGATGAATCAGTTCTTTGCATCAGGTGGCCAAAGGATTGAAACTTCAGCTTCAGCATCAGTCCTTCCAATGAATATTCAGGACTGATCTCCTTTAGGATGGACTGCTTTGATCTCCTTGCAGTCCAAAGGACTTTCAAGAGTCTTCTCCAACACCACAGTTCAAAAACATCAATTCTTCAGCATTCAGCTTTCTTGATGGTCCAACTTTCACATCCATACATGAATACTGGAAAAATCATAGCTTTGACTAGACAGATCCCTTTTTGGCAACACAATGTCTCTGCTTTTTAGTATGCCCTCTATGTTTGTCATAGCATTTCTTCCAGGGAGTAAGTGTCTTTTAATTTCATGGCTGCAGTCACCATCTGCAATGATTTTGGAGCCCAAGAAAATAAAGACTGTCACTGTTGCTTTTGTTTCCCCATCTATTTGCTATGATACATCCACAAAAATACTTGTATGTGAATGTAATAGCATCATTATTCATAATAGCCGTAAAGTGGAAAAGATTACTTACACATCCACACAATGGATCAACTTTTCAAACATGATGCTAAGTGAAAGATACTAGTCATACACACATTTACATATATATATACATTTTGTAGCATGTGCAAGCATTTCATTTCTTTTTATTATCAACTAATATCCTATTGTATGGATGCAAACATTTTATTTATCCAGGCAGCAGTTGATGGGATATTTAACCTTTTTCACTTTTTGGCTATTATGAATGATGATGCTGTGACATTCATATACAAGGATTTTTGTGGATGTATGTCTTTTATTTCACTTGGGAATATCTAGGAGTGGAATTAGAGAAACATTAGTTAAACTCCATGTTTAACTTTGTGAGAAACTGTCAAACTGCTCCCCAAAGTGGCTGCCCCATTTTACATTTCGACCAGCATTGCTGCCACTTCCTCGCCAACACTTGTATGTTGCTGTCTGTCTCTTTGATTGGAGCCATCCCAGTGAATGTGAATTGGTACTGATGGTTTTGATTTGAGTGACAGTGAACATCTTTTCATATGCTTACTTTCCTTTTCTATATCTTCTTTGGAAAGCTCTCTTTATAAATATTCTACCTATCTTTATTTGGCTTATCTGTTTTCTGTTGGATTGTAATAATTCATTATATGGTCTGGATGGAAATTCTTTACTAGATATATAATTTTCAAGTATTTTCTTTCATCTGTGTGTAGTCTTTTCACTTTTTTCACTTCGTAGCACACAGGATTTTTGAATGTTACTCATGTCCTTTTTTAACATTTTTTATCATTTTTGTCACTTGTGTTTTTGGTGTCATACCTAAGGAGCTATTATCTGATATATAGTAATGAAGATTTACACATATACTTTCTTTTAAAAGTTTTGTAGTTTTAGTCCTCACATTTGGGTTTATTATCCACTGTTGTGTATGTGTGTGTGTGTGTGTGTGTGTGTGTGTGTGGCATGAGATAGCTGTTCAACTTCTCTCTGTTGACTGTGAATATCTAGTTTCTGGATATGTGGATACTCAACACCATCTGTTGGAAAAACTTCGTCTTTTCCACTGGATTGTCTTGGTGCCCTTGTCGAAAATCACACATGTAAGGGTTTATTTTCGGGGCTCTCCAGTCTATTCCATGAATCTCTCTCTATGACTATCCACTCTTTTAGACCGAGGCACACCATAGCCCTGGGATTCTAGAGGCAGATGCATTCTATGGATTCTGGTTAGATGAGTAGAATCCATGAAAAATCCTCTAAATTATTCACACACTAGTGTGTTTAATTCCTCTTTAAAAATATTTTGTGTATTTTTCCTTCAGTTGGTCACTCAGTCATGTCTGACTCTTTGCAACCCTGTGGACTGCAACATGTCACGCTTCGCTGTCCATCACCAACTCCCAGAGCTTGCTCAAACCCATGTCCATTGAGTTGGTGGTGCCATCCAACCATCTCATCCTCTGTTGTCCCCTTCTCCTGCCTTTAATTTTTCCCAGCATCAGGGTCTTTTCCAATGAGTCAGTTTTTCACATCAGATGGCCAAAGTATTGGAGTTTCAGCTTCAGCATCAGTCCTTCCCATGAATATTCAGGACTGATTTCCTTTAGGATGGACTGATTGGATCTCCTTGCAGTCCAAGGGACTCTCAAGAGTCTTCTCCAACACTGCAGTTCAAAAGCATCCATTCTTCAGCGCTCAGCTTTCTTATGGTCCATCTCTCACATCCATACATGAATACTGGAGAAAGGGTATTTCTCCTTACCTTTTGGGAAAATCCAAACTTTAAAATCTTTTATAAGTCCTTTCATGATACAGTCCTGGGTACTACACTGTACAGTTTCTCTCCATTCAGCTTTTGCGCTTGTTATTCTCGTTTCTCAGGCTCCTTTCAATTTCTCCTTCTACTCACCTTTCAGGACTTTTCTCTGAGGAGCCTTTCCCTTTGCCTGTGGGTGGTACCCCAGCCCTGTGTTCCCAGAGCTCTTCAGGTCTCCTCTAGCATTGTCCTTGTTATACCATATTTTATCTGCCTGTTACAGAGAGTAAGACCCACTGGGCAGGTATGGGGATATATAGCTGAATTCCATCACTGCAGGTTTATATCTTTCATAGCCATGGGATTTGGTGGGAATGCAAAGCTGGACAACTCAACCAGACTTTAGAGGTCAGGAGAAGTGGCCTGGAGGATGTGGCCTCTGAGGGCAATTTACCTTTTGTATTTGAGTGGAAGGTCAAGTGTTTTCCAGGTAAAGAGTGTGTATGTAGACCCTCAGGAGAGAGAGTGGACACCATGTTTGAAGACTAGAAGGAACAGATTATTTTTCTGATGGAGGAAAGTGAAAGTGAAAGTATTAGTCCTTCAGTCGTGGCCAACTCTTTGCAACCCCATGGACTGTAGCCAGCCAGGCTCCCCTGTCCATGGGATTCTCCAGGCAAGAATACTGGAGTGGGTTGCCATTCCTTTCTCCAGGGATCTTCCCATAGAGAACAGGTAAAGGCCAAAAGTTCTCAGAGGATATTAGAAAGCAGAGGATATTAGAAGGACTATGTCAGTCAGACCTTTCCTGCCTTTCAATATTTTTTTTAATTTTATATTTGAGTATAGTTGATTAGCAAAGTCATATTAGTTTCATGTGTACAGCTAAGAGATTCAATTATATGTATATGTGTATCGATTCTTTTTCAAGTACTTTTCTCATTTAGGTTATTACAGAATATTGAGCAGAGTTCCTTGCTCTATACAGTAGATCCTTAGTGCTTACTTATTTTAAATAGATCAATGTATATACGCCTTGTCTGTTTTCTTTATACTTGTTCTCTGGACAAAATACAGTCATTTCAAAAACCCTAACTCGGTTCATCTGGACTGAAAAAAAATCTATAAACTGGATTAAGTTTTCAAGTAGCCTCAGCAAACCTTCCTTCCCTCAGACCCAGGCCAGTGGCAGAGATTTACTTAGATAAACAGAGGACAAGGGAGAAGCATGGTCCAGAAGCATGTAAACAGAGAGCTAAGGCTAACACAAAGTGGTGAGCTGGGTCTCCGCACTTCCTGTAGGGTCTGGTTGGGGGAGTGGGCTCCTCTCCAGGTGGTACTAATAAAGTCAGGCTAGGATAATGGGATAAAAGCCCAGAAACATAAAAGCTGCCTGGAGGGGAAAGAGAAGAAGGGGATGGAATATGCCTTCATCCCCATGTTAACTGTTCCCGCATTAATCAGATTCAAGTATCTCAAATTGGACTTGTCTGCTCTTCCTGGAACTTTAAGGGAAGCCGCAATTCCAGAGTCAAGATCTTGAAAGCCGGAATAGCCTCTTTAATCATGTGGTCGAGTCTCCCATAGGAGAGGTAGAAAACGAGAGGCTCAGAAAGCGGCTGTGCCTTGGGAGAGGTTACAGAGTGAGCGGAGGCAAACTCGGTACCCTTGACCTTGACCTTCCTCAATTAGACAGTTGAGGGTTTGGGACCTGTGTTTCTGGACAAGCTTCATACCACACACATTAGTGCTCTAGAGAAGAAAAAAAAAAGCAACAAACAAAAAGATACAAATGATAACAGCATAATCTCATGGGGAGGCAAGGGTTATGGATCTAGTGGGACAGGGCAATGCTATGGTGGCTGGGTGAGGAAGCAGACATGTGGGATGGTGAGGCAGCGTGAGTCAAAGCCAGGGAGAGTCAAGAGGGACCCAGGGAACTCCTTGGTCTCACCAGCAGGACAAGGGATGGCTTTGATGTGGTGCCAGGGGCACTGATGCCACGCTGTGAGCAGAGGTGGTTGGAGCTGAACCAAGGAGAGAAATCAAGAGGAATGGCAGCTTGGAGATAGGAGGTGCTGATAGATCTGATGGCCTGGACAACCCAGCTGAGATAGCCCAAAGAATCAACTCAGCATCGGTGCCAGGATGGTGTGAGAAGTTACGGGTTGACTGGGAACTCGACAGCTTTTACATGAATGAAGGTCTGACTGTTGCTCACCTGGTAAAGAATCCACCTGCAATGCAGGAGACCTGGGTTCAATCCCTGGGTTGGGTACATCCCCTGGAGAAGGAAAAGGCTACCCATTCCTGTATTCTGGCCTGGAGAATTCCGTGGACTCTGTAGTCCATGGGGTCACAAAGAGGTGGACGTGACTGAGCAACTTACTCTTGCACTTTCATAGCAAAAACAGCCAAGAGTCTGTAGTAGCATCCTTAGGAGACAAAAGCCTACTTTGTTGTTGTTATTCAGGCACTAAGTCATGTCCGACTCTTTTTGACCCTATGGACGGCAGCACACCAGGCTCCTCTGTCCTCCATTGTCTCCCAGAGTTTGCTCAAATTCATGTCCACTAAGTCAGTAATGCTAACAATCTTCTTCCTTCACCCTCAGTCTTTCTCAGCCTCAGGGTCTTTTCCAATGAGCTGGCTCCTTGTATCAGGTGGCCAAAGTATTATTTAGAAAAAGGAACAAGAAAGTGAAAAGAGGTTTGGATTCAGATAGTCTTGATGAATTTCAAGGAATGAATTTCGCTTGTGTAAATTCTTGTTGAAAGATAAAAGATCGGCTTCTTATATCTCCAGTTATAGAAGAAGGTAAGTGCCTATTCTCTGTAGCTACACTCCTGGGTCTGCCTACCAGCTATGGGATCTCAGCAAACCTTCAGTCTTCATTTGTATCATAGAGATGATAAAAGAACCTTTCTTACAGGGCTATTGTAACACATAGAGCACTTAGAACGGTTCCTGTGTGAACAGAAACAGGTGTGATGTATCATCTGATAACTGACACTGTATAATACTAAAAGCAGAACTTTACTGACACGACAGTACGGATGTTTGCCAAACACTGAGGACAAACTTTTAGGCAATCCTCATCACAGTGAATAGAATGTGGGACATTTCCTGTTATCTGCTTTTCAGCTGAGCTCCAAGGCCAAGAAAAACAGTGACGTATGCCTCCACATTCTAAGCTCCACTCAGTCTTGGGAGTTCCCTGGTGGCCTAGTGGTTAGAATTCCGGGTTTCATTGTCCTGGCCCAGGTTCAGGTTCCAGTCTCTGGTTGGGGAACTGAGATCCCACAAGCCATGCAATGTGGCCAAAAAAAAAAAAAAAAAAAGAAGGCTGTGGGTAATGATGCCAGTGGTTAATCCATGGAAAATCCAAACCATAGTGACAGACATAGGGGCCTCAGATGACCAGAATACATAGGACTGAACCAGACCAACCATCAATGAACAATTTGATAAAATACCACAATCTGTCGTACCATTATGGGCCCATCAGCTACCTCCAAAAGGATAAGAATTCACTGGAAAGAGTGGACAGTAAAATCCTCTTTGCCAAGAGTTGTTGGCATGCTGTTTTCTCATCAACTTTAGCAACTGAAGAGAACATCAAAAGAATAGTTAGGGAAATTTGATATGTGTTCTTTGGATTTGGGAGTCAAAGGGACATTATCCCTTACCCAAAATGTCTAAATATAGGAGACTTGAATAGCTTAGGGTGGCAGAGAAAACCCAGGTAACAGCCTTCACATAAGCTTTTTTTTTTTTTTTTCTCCAGCAGTCCCTAGTAGGAGCTAGAGTTGCGAATAGAAAGATTTTGCTTTGGGCTATCCAAGAGAATGTCCTAAAATGATGACAGGGTCTTAGCCTCAAGATGCTAAAGGGATCTTACATGCTGATGGCTAAGAGACTCATGAAAGACCCCCTAGAGGGGATATCACCCTCATCAGGGGACCACCAGTGGAGTCCCCAGCAGGAGAATCTTTGAGGAACCCATGAAAGCATCTCAGAAGAAAGAATGACCTTTGGGTGCAGATATCAATGTCCAAGCAACTGTACAAAGCATAAAAGACATGACCGACACTGATTTCCCATCTGTGCCCATCCTCTAATGTGACTTCAGCCCTGGAAGAGCCAGACACATTTCAGGAGAAGGTGGAAAAGCAGGACAGGAAAGGGTTACTCCTTCTCTGCTGTGGCATTGGAGCCCATCTGGCCCAAGCTAGGGATGAGACAGAGCTTTAGATGGGACAAGAAATGCCATGAGACTGGCCTCTCCATCTTAACCATTCAAAGACAAGGATGAAACGCAAAGGCAAGAAAATGATGTGAAAGGATAAATTGGCTTCCTGGATGCACCAGACTCAGCCCAACTGAGTCACAAATTTTGACCTACTAATTGAGAAGACGTCTGCTACCTCCATGGTCCAGAGGAGGAAGACAAAACTGGTGATCGCCAAAGACTTGCCCCAGATTTCACAGATGCTGAGTCAGAACCGGAGCTCTGTACCCAAATCCATCCGCCTCCAGAGGTCGCACTCAAACTACCCGCCAGTTACCTACAGGAGAATAAGCGTTAATGGAATGATTTAAGACCCAAACGGCCATGCACACTGTTTCCAGAACGGCTTCAGTTTTGTAACGCAGAGCACAGCCTGTTTATTGATGAGCCCCTTCCTAAGTACCTCCCTCATGTTTATGAAATGATGTGTGGGTGCTGCCCCGTTTTTAATGACTCCTTATTTACATGGAGCACGTTATTTATGGAAGCAGAGATAGCGCCATTGCAAACCCATTAGAAGGCGGAGATAACAGGAAAGCATTGTGCGCTCCCAGCGAGGACAGGATTCTAATTACTCAGGAGCTCCTGCCCTCCTCGCCAGTGGTACCCAGCTCAATAAATAACACCCCGCGAGGAGACGGTGCTCCATGTAAATTGTGACTTAGTCCGCGCAAATTGATGGTTGGCCGTCAGAGAGCTTCCAGCATTAGGCAAGAAAGTGAGCGGCAGCCTGGGAATTCGGAGGTCTGGCTCCTCAGCGATGCAGCTCTCTTTCTTCCCTGCGCACTTCTCAGAAACAATTAGCATTTTTTATTTAAGTCATAAGCTCCGAAGAAGAGATGTAGCTGGAGATAATAGCACCGGTGCAATCACGGGGTGTTTGGAGGTGAATCTGTGGGCACTTGGCATAATGAGACGACCATCCTCCGATGCCAATTTCCATTGAGTGTTTCAATGCTAATCACTTTTCCAAGAAATAATTCTGCTGGTCCAACGTGGAAGTCAAACTTCAAAGGCGAAATTGCTCAAACAACATTGGAATACAACAACTCTCGGGAAATGCTGGTTGTGGGAGCAAAGAGGCTGTCATGTTGGTTTGTTAAGAGATGATTTGCTTTCAGGAAGGAGAGATGGGTGGTCCTCCTGATGTGTGAGGAATGGAGCTACACGATCACTCAGTGATTCTGGGAAAATCAACAGGGAAGGTGATGATTCAACACCCTGTTTCCCTTGCTCAGAAGGCAACAGTTGGCTTGTCCAAGCCAATAGCAGAATAATTCCAGGAAAGAGTAGAAAATTGTAAGACTCAGTGCTTTGATTCAAAAAAGAGGGGAGGGATCCGAGTGTCCCCTCCTTCTAGCTATGGGAGAAATTACAAAACTGCTGGAGTGAAAGTTCAGAAATATAACCCATCCAGCCCACCCTCCCCAAGGCCAAGCTGTGGAGACTCTCCCAAGAGTTGGCATCTACCACTCCACGCAGGGGAGGCAGCGTGAACAGTAGAGTGACTTCAGGTTTTGCAGTCCACTGAAGGTGAATTTGGATTTCCCAGGTGGCTCAATGGTAAAAAATCCACCTACAGTGCAGAAAACCCAGGAGACATGGGTTTGACCGCTGTGTTGCAAAGATCCCCTGGAGGAGGGCACGGCAACCCAGTCCAGTATTCCTGCCTGGAGAATTCCATGGATAGAGAAACCTGGTGAGCTACAGTCCTTGGGGTCGCAAAGTCAGACACAACTGAAGTGATGGAGCACACGTGTGTGAAAATGAACTTGCCTCCCACGATTGCTCCTTGTGAGTCCTGTGGCTTCGGACATGTGGCACAGCTTTCATTCATGCATTCCTCACTCATCACATTTGGGGGCTTTTCCAGTGAGCCAGGTTCAAAGGAAGCACTGGAGTTACAGTCTGGGCTAACAAAGCTCAATAGCTGGGGTCCCAAGTCTCACTCAAGTCTTAGAACCTTTGCTATTTGATCATCAGCTCACAAGACTTGGGCTTTTCCCTTCTGGAAGCTCAGAATAGCTTCCCTGGTGGTTCAGATGGTAAGGAATCCTCAAGCGATGTAGGAGACCTGGGTTCAATCCTTGGGTCAGGAAGATCCCCTGGGGAAGGGAATGGCTACTCACTCCACTTTTCTGGCCTGGATAATTCTGTGAACAGAGGAGCCTAGTGGGCTACAGTCCATGGGGTCCCAAAGAGTCAGAAACAACTGACTGACTAACACTTTCACTTTTTTCTTTCAAGCTCAGAGCTACACCCATGCCAATATAGGGCCAGGGGCCTTCATGTACATTTTCCCGTGTTTGTTTCGGGATAAAAATTCAAAGGAAATATCACGAATCCCAATATTACAGATGTGGACTAATTTGAAGAAGGTCCCAGTACAGATTAATGGTAGAGTAGGTCTTCTTGTTAATGAAAGTAGGGATCCAGATCGCTCCCTACTCAAAAGCCAGGTTGGTGGAAACAAGAGTTTGCTTTATTTTGGAGGCTGGCAACTGGAAAGGAGGACAGACTCCTGTCCACAGGCTCACTTTCCTGCCCCCTCACCTACAGACAATCAGTGGGCAAGAGGTTTTATAGGTGGAGGGAGGGGGCTACATGCAGTTCTGCCAAGAGTATAGTCAGCTCTGGCAGTCATCTTGAATTTGATCATGGGGTGGTCTGATCAAGGCATTTTGATTGTTTTCTGTACAGTTAGTCTTCAGTCCCAGGGTTGGTTTGAGGCAAGTGCTCAGAATCGTGGCAGCTTGTGTCATGTCTGGTGGTCACGTAGTTGACTTCTTCTACCTGGTGGGGGTTTCAGTATCTATAAGACAGCTCACACAATAGGGCTCAGAATATTATCTATTGCCCTTCAAGAGGAACTAAAGGTCCATGACTTTGCTTAGTGACTTATTATTTAGTCTTATTGGGCTGTTTTCCTTTTTTTCCCTGTACTTTCTCACTCCTGTGATTCAGCTTAAACTTTGGCTACAGTTTTTTCATCAGTAAAAGGCAAGCTGAGGACACAGTGGTGGGGAGGCCAAGACCATAGGGTCCTGCTCTGTCTCCTTCTGACTTTTCCTGGAGTCCTGTGAGTCTTGGCCATGGCAGCAGGCAGCAACAGGGGCTCACGCTGCACTTGAGCCCCGGACACTCACCACCCAACAAGCACAGCAGGTGGCACCGTGCCTGAGAGTCAAAGTCAGCCATGCTCTCCTCCATCTGCTACCCACCAATGACCCCGGTACCTTCCTACTAGTCCTCACTTTCCTGCTCTTTAAATTGGTCTTGGGAGACCCAGGGATGCTACCTCCAATTGTTCACACAAGCTCTTGATTAAAGGGCTAAGTGAAAGTCGCTCAGTCGTGTCCAATTCTTCGTGATCCCACGGACTATACAGCCCATAGAATTCTCCAGGCCAGAATCCTGGAGTGGGTAAACTTTCCCTTCTGCAGAGGATCTTCCCAACCCAGGGATCGAACCCAAGTCTCCTGCATTGCAGGTGGATTTTTTATCATCTGAGCCACCAGGGAAGCCCAAGAATACAGGAGTGGATAGCCTATCCCTCCTGCAGAGGATCTTCCCAACCCAGGAATCGAACCGGGGTCTCCTGCACTGCAGGCAGATTCTTTACCAACTGAACTATCAGAGAAGCTGGTTGAAGGGCTAGTGATGGTGAAATCCAACCTCTCCCCTTGCAAAGCTCTTACTTTTGCCTGGGACCCGGAGAAAGGAGAGCTCTTTCCTTAATCTATGAATCACTCCATGTGCTACTGAGTGTCTTATGAGGCCCAAAGTTCTCCACATCCCTTTCCAACTCCCTCTGAAATAGCCAAAGTGCACAATCCAGGGAGAGAGTGAATGAAAAGCTGTGAAAACACGTGACGCGACTAGACGTATACCCTGAGAAAACCATAACGCAAAAAGATATGTGTACCCCTGTGTTCATTTCAGCACTATTTACAACAGCCAGAACATGGAAGCAATCTAGATGTCCATCAACAGATGAACGGACAAAGATGCTGTGGTACGTATATACAATGGAATATCACTCAGCCATAGGAAGGAATGAAATTGGGTCATTTGTAGAGATGTGGATGAACCTAGAGCTTGTCATACAGAGTGAAATAAGTCAGAAAGAGAAAAACAAATATTGTATGTTAAAGCATGTATGCGGAAGCTAGAGAAATGTTACAGATGAACCTATTTGCAGGGCTGGAATAGAGATGCAAACATAGAGAATGGACATGTTGACATGGGAAGAAGGGGAGGGTGGGGTGATCTGAGAGATTAGGATTGGCATATATACACCACCATGTGTAAAATAGACAGCTGGTTAGAAGTTTCTGTATAGCACAGCTCTGCAGTGACTTAGATGGGTGAGATGAGACAGGAGAAGTTCAGGAGGGAGGGGATATATGCTTACATATAGCCGATTAACTTCATCGTACAGCAGAAACTAGCACATTATAAAGCAAGTATACTCCAATTTTAAAAAGAAAAAGAGAAGAGAGGCCTATGCAGAAAAGAAGGAAAAACACGAACTTCATCACTATGGGTCACGTGATGGGCATTAAAGACCCAGTTGAGGCAAAGCTTCATTGCAGAAACATTGCAGGCTTCCCTGGTCCTCATTCCTATTGTTGTGAATTCAGACATCAGAATATCCCCTGCCTCTACCACTGTTTACCAAGCCTTATAATATGCCAGGCCGGCCTGTGTATGATGTCACTCAATGTGCGAACAATGTCATTCAAACTTTGCCAGCACTGACTTATCTCGTTTTGCAGAAAGATGAAGGGGTTTTGGCTGCTACTAAAAAGCTGGAAAGAAGTCTTCACACCTGGGCTGGAATGCAAGTTTCTCTAACCTGGAAACACATGATCTTGGCGGCATTGCTTGTCCCTTGACATCTCATATCTCTGTATTTCCATTGCCTCACCGTCAAAGTTAAAATAGCACAACTCTTCCCCAATGATCCTTGTGATCACCACAATCTAAAAATCTCAGATTAGGCCTGCGTGTCAATCCCCGCTTCCTTACTTTCTACCCTTGTGTCTTTAAACAACTGAGCCTCAGCATCCTCACCTTTTAAATGAAGACTACGCTAATCATCTCTAACTGAGAAAGTTGTTGTGAATATTAAAATAAAATGATACACACACACACATAGGCACACAGACCCTAACCCAGTGCCTGGAACATCATAAGTGCTCAATAAACCTGGGCTATTCTTAATACTTGGGAGTAGTTGAAGAAATATCAGCATTATGTGAATTTGTGGTCCGGCTCCTTGCATGACGTGGGTGCCCAGCAATCACCCATGAGATGTCTTTCCCTGTGGAAGAGGAGAGGGGGGATTAGGAAAATGCATCAGTGGGGAGGGTGGCCTGTGAGGAAGGAGGAAGCACTTAGGAGCCAGCAGGCAGTGTCTTCAGCGAGTCTCTGTTGACCTCAGCTCGCACTCACACACGTACTCGTTTTCTTTGGAAAACAAGTACCCAGACTTTAAAATGTTAACAATGCTTTTCTTTCTTTAAAAATAAAAATAATTGTATCCACTTATTTATTGGCTGTGCTGGGTCTGTGTGGCTCTCTGGGCTTTTCTCTAGTTGCAGCCAGTGGGGGCTGCTCTCCAGGAGTGGGGAATGGGCTGCTCTCCAGGTGTGGGGAACGGGCTTCTCATTGCGATGGCATCTCTTGTCACAGAGCATGATCTCCGGGGCCCACAGGCTTCCATGAGGGCTCGGCAGTTGTGGTTCCTGGGCTCTAGGACCCAGGCTCAGTAGTTGTGGCACACGGGCTTAGTTGCTTCTCACCAAGCGGGATCTTCCCAGACCAGGGATCGAACCCATGTCTCCGACATTGGCAGGTGGGCTCTCTACCACTGAGTCACCAGAGAAGCCTGAAAAGCTGGAGCTGCTGGTCAGAAAACACGCTTCCAGCCAGTCCCCACCCATTCCCTGACCCAAGCGCAGGTCCAGGCGTGAATAATGGCCCCGCTGGCTGTCTTTCGCCAGGATGCTCACCTCTACCTAGGAACCTGGGTGGGGAGGCATCCAGGTGGTTCTTAGCCCCTGGAGGCCTCTGGTTTCCTGCTTCTTCCCACCTTCCCTTCACTCCCCTCAGGCTCTGTTGCAGCCAAGAGGCCAAGTGTTCAGAGGCTGTCTAAAACACACACACACAGCCAACCCTGTAATCAACCGAAGTGGTCATTTGATCTATGTGGGAAAGCGTGCCCTCCCCTCGGCTCCCAGGCACCAGGAAGTGACACCGGCGGTGAGGAGGCCACCCCGCTAATAGGAATAGCTGCCATCTGTCCTAGGATGCCTGCTGGTCGGCAGGCATTTCACACGCCCCCTGTCATTAGTCTTCACGGCAACCCCCTGAGGAAGGGCTCGCAGACTCTGTTTTACAGATGAAGAACAAGGGTCAGCAAGGTTAAGGAACTCACTCATATTCTCCACAGCTAATAGGTGGTGAAGCTGGGATTCTAGCCAGGTGTGGCTGATGTGGGAGCCTGGCCCTATCTACTCGACCCAGGCGCTGACATTCAACTTGAGGCAGTCGCAAGAAATATACAGGAAGTAAGAGGAATAGGTTTGCATCACAAGTAGTAAAGGGCCCCAGGTCCAGAGGGACATTTTTTTTTTCCCCCAAGGCTTCAGAAAAACTCTGAATGTTACTCAGCAGTTGATTTTTTTCTTCCTTGGGCCAAATTCCAGCAAGTGTTTCCTGAAGACCTACCATGTGCCAGGAACTATGCTAAGTGCCTGATACACACCATGTGGTAGATACTCCTGTTCAGAATCCTAGAACTGAGTACCATGGACAGCCTTGACTGACTGATGCTCACAAATCACTCATCATCCCAGAACCTCATGTCCTTATTTATACTATGGATATCATCGAGATCAGAGATAAATATCAAGCATCTATTGACAACCCACTCCAATATTCTTGCCAGGAGAATCCCAGGGACAGAGGAGCCTGACAGGCTACAGTCCATGGAGTTGCAAGAGTCAGACATGGCTTAGCAGCTAAACCACCCCCACCACGGTGCCTAGCCTGAACGAGGTATGGAATCACTGCTACAAGTAGCAGTTGGTGTGGTTATCATTATTGTCCTTGTTTGGTCCCCAGGGTCCCTTCCCCATATGGCCCTTCCTTTGTCCTCACCAGCCTGAGGACCCAGCCCACTTGCTTCTCTTCCATCATTAAGCGACTTGAGATTTGTCAGGTTTCCTTTATCCCCAGTGGTGTCTGAAAAATAGGACTCAGCATTCCTTTTTCACTCTTATCTTGATTTTCCCAGGGATAAATCCAAGGCCCTCTCACTTTAAAGAACATTTCTAACTACTTGTCCTGATTACAGAAACTGTTAAAATTGGTTCCAGGCAGAAGCACATCAGTTGAACATATTCCTGAATCCTTCTCTGAAGTGGTCCTAGGATTTTCCCTTCCGCCTTGGCTCTGAGTGGCCTACTACTCTGGGATTGATGTCATCTAGCTCATGAAAGCACTCATCTCTTTCTGATAATTTTTAAATGTAAACATACCAAAATAGAGGCACATAAAGTTTCCATCATGTCAGAATATATACGAATCTTTATATAACCATGAAGTGAAAGTGAAAGTCACTCAGTCGTGTCTAACTCTTTGCAACCCCACAAACTAGTCCATGGAATTCTCCAGACCACATTACTGAAGTGGGTAGCCTTTCCCTTCTCCAGGGGATCTTCCCAACCCAGGGATGGAACCCAGGTCTCCTGCATTGCAGGCAGATTCTTTATCAACTGAGCTACAAGGGAAGCCCTTATATAACCATGGTAAGTGTAATAAGAGTTGGACTCAACTTGGAGATTGAACAAGAAACATATTAAATAAAGACTTGAAGTTCTATATCCTTAAATTTTTAGTTAAATCTTTTGACTTGATGGTGGGGATGAATATCTCCAAGTGTACAAAATTCATGATGCTCCTAGGATAGAATGGAGAGGCATATAAGCTGTAAGTTAATTAAAAAACTAATGCTTAAGGATTCCATGGAATCTGAAGAAACAAAAATTCCATGGTTACTTTTCAAAAAATTGTGCTAGAATAATTCATTATCAATCTGAGGAAAAGGCGAGATCCCTACATCATACCACGTGCATAAAAATAAATTCTAATGGATTAAAAACCTATATATCAGAAGAAAAAAGAACCTTTAGACTATTAGAAGAAAAAAATGGTGATTGCCTCCTTGACTTCAAAGAAGAATTTCATAAACCAGGCAAACCATTAAGGAAAACAACTCTATTTAAAAAAATAAAAATGAGGAAAAAAAGTTTTAGATTGGGAGACTGGTATCCAGCATTACATAAACTAGACATTCTCTGAAGATTCTGAAAACCATAGGATGGCATAACTGTGTAGTAAAAGTCTTTAGAGGCTTCCCACCTGTGTGTGTGCGTGTGTGTGTGTGTGTGATTAGTCACTCAGTCATGTCAGACTCTTTGTGACTCTATGAACTGTAGCCTGCCAGGCTCCTCTGTCCATGGGATTTCCTAGGCAAGAATACTGGAGTGGGCTGCCATTCTCTGCTCCAGGTCTCAGCCCTCTTACTTGACAATTGATGAAATGCAGTGTGTGAATGTCAGAAGAAGTGAGACTATGATATTCATTCATGAGAGAAGTGTCTTTGAGCCCACTGCATGGACTGGGCATTGCATATAGACACTCTGGGACACCCTTGCATCTGTGGCACAGATCCTAGTGATCCTGGGGGAGCTCACAGGCCACAGAGGGGCCACCAAGAAGTAAGGAGAAGATCACATTGAGAACCACAGAAAAGGGGGTACCTCCGAAAGCAAGTTGTGTAGAGTGAGGTCTGTAGCCACTTCCAGGTGGGAATGGCATGAGCCTGGTCTTTGAGGAACGAACTTATCAAAAACATAGGGTGAGGAAGGATATTCCGGCATGAGCAAGCAAAAGAGGCAAGAAAGCCTGAAAGACTATAGCGTGTTCAAAAGGGACCAGGGCTGTGTAGCTGGTGAGTTAGATTCCTGCTTGGGGATGGGAGGCAGGGGCAGGAAATTATTATCTTGGGCCCTATTGCATTCGGCTTTGTAAGCATCCAACTTATTCAATATTGCCTTGGGTTGACTCATGTCCTCCCAAGAGAGATATGTTGAAATTCTAACCCAAATATCCCAGAATGTGACCTTATTTAGAAGTAGGATTTTTACAGGAGTGATCAAGTTAATATGAGGTCATTAGGGTAAGACTCAATCCATTATGACTCTGCCCTTTTAAAAGCGGGACAGACACGCACAGAAAGGAGACAGTCTGAAGACTCAAAGGGAGGGAGAATCCCACGTGAAGAGATAGTGATGCTTCTGCGAGCATCGTGAGCGATGCTTCTGTGAGCCAGAGACTAGCAGGCAGTCATGGAACGGATTCTTCCCTCGCATCTTCAGAGAGCGCAGCCCTGCTGACACCTTGATTTTCAACTTCTGGCCTCTGCAACCGTGAGAAGACAAAAGTCTATTGGAGCGCCCTAGTGGTCCAGTGGCTAAGACTCCACCCTCCCAATGCAGGGGGCCTGGGTTTGGTTCCTGATCAGGGAACTAGATCCCACATGCCACAGCTCAAAGATCCCTCATGCCTCAAGAAAAGGCATGTCACAACTGCATGTCACAACTCAGACCCACTCGGTGCAGCCAAATAAATATATACGTATATATTTTAAATGTCTGTTATTTAAGTCATCTAGCTTGTGGTACTTTCACACACCATCCCTAGGAAATGAATGCAGGTGTATGCAGAATGCTAAGCCCCTAACAGCAAAGGCCTAGGCTGGATTAGAATCACCCATATGACCTTGGCAGGATGCCTGGGCCTCCCCCTGAAAGGATAACAATGAGTGTAAATTAGTGGTAAATAACTGGGCTTCTGACATCAGACTGGCTGCTTCTGAATTCCTGCCTTGCCTCCTTTAAACTATTTGACTACTACCCCGGTTTCCTGATTTATCCAACTAGAAGATACTAACCAAAGGGCTATTGACAAACCAAAGATGATAACCAAAGGGCTATTGCTGTTGTTGTTGCTGTTCGTCTCTAAGTCATATCTGACTCTGCAACCTCTCAGACTGCAGCATGAAGGTGCTAATACCCTAAGGGCTATAGTGAAGAGTATATCCCATGTGCTAAGTACCCACCACGATGCTTGACAGCAATAAGTGGTCAGCAAGTTCTGTCTCTCCTAACGGAGCCCACCTTCTTTGGGCCTTTCTCAATTAAAACTGTTCTTTGCTTGATGTAATTTTGCCTGCAGGCCCCAGTGTGGCAGAGACTCTTAGAAAAGAGTTTGTTTACAAGCATCAAATTACCAGCCTTCTTCCAAGAAAAGTGTTCTCTTTCACTTGAGTATTTACTTACAAAACCTAGTCCTAGCCCAGGGAAAAATGATGCTTGTGGCTGGTGAGCTAGTCCTTGACCCAAAGCCCCTCCTTCGTGGTTCTGCTCAGCATTTCTAGAATATATTCCCAAATAATCAAAAGCACAGGCAAGCATGTAAAGAAAGAGACGTGGCCTCACCGGAAAAAAATAAATAAATAAAAGGGTGTAGTTTGGGACTTGGGTTTGAATTCCGTTTCTGCCACTGAATCACAGTAGGAACCCTGACCTGTGACCAAGTCTTTACGTCTCATTTTTCCTCACATGCAAACTGAAACTACTGCTTAGCTGGTGAAGCTGCCTGAGGATTTAATGGGGCAAAGACCACAGTGAACCTGGCACGCTGCTGGCACTCATCAGGCCCTTGGTGCCGACCGCTCTCTGCATCTTTTTGCCTTCTGGTGGGATCAGCACCATCGCAACAAGGGGAGGTGATGAAATGAGGCGGTATCAATTGTTCGTGAGGTCTGGACGCGGACCCATCTCTAGCTGTCAGTCTCCAAATACCCAGCAGCCACAAGATGTATTCAGCGCCCGTAAATGAAAGAACGCGTGGCTCACAAATTTCTTTTTAGCATTATTTTTACTGAAGCCAGATTTCAGCCTTGAGCCATCAGGATCTTTCCCGTAATGCTGGAAATGATTGACCAGCCAGATGTTGAGTATAGAGTGTCAGGAGGTTTCGGATTTGACAACAGAGTCATCTCTCTGGAGGAATGGGAGGAGGTGACTCACACAGGCTGGAAGGGACGATGCCGCCGGCCTGGGGCGGATCCCATGGTAGCAGAAGCCTCCAGACAGCAAATGACCAGTCTTGTCATTACTATTGTCAGGAAAAATAAATCAAGAATTTTATGCAAATTAAAACAGTCCCTTGAGGTAAGGACTCCTAAGAACAGCTTTCTAGAACTTACTCATCTTGTGCAACTGTAGCTTTATGCCCATAAAACAACCCTCAACACCTCCTCCACCAGCCCCTGGAAACAACCAAACAAGCAAGCAACAACAAAAATCCAAAGGAACACAAGGAAACTTTCAGAGGTGATGGATATGCTTATTACCTTGATTGAGGTGATGGTAACGCTCCATGAATATATTAATTAAGTAAAGTTTTTATTTGTTTGTTTCTGTGTTTGCACCTTGTGGGTTGTGCGATCTTAGTTCCCCACGCAGGGATTGAACCCAGGCCCACAGCAGTGAAAGCACCAAGTCCTAACCACTGGACCACCAGGGCATTCATGATGCGAAGCTACGAATGTGGCAATCCCAGTCTTCCGATTTATCCCTCCCCGTCCTTACCCCTGGTAACCATAAGTTTGTTTTCTACATTTGTAGCTCTATTTCTGTCTTGTGAGGTGAGGTGAAGTCGCTCAGTCGTGTCCGACTCTTTGCGACCCCGTGGACTGTAACCTACTAGGCTTCTCCGCCCATGGGATTCTCCAGGCAAGAATACTGGAGTGGATTGCCATTTCCTTCTCCAGGGGATCTTCCCAACCCAGGGATCGAACCCGGGTCTCCCGCATCAGAGACAGATGCTTTAACCTCTGAGCCACCAGGGAAGCCTAGATAAGTTCAATTGTACACACTACTATATATAAAATAGGTACCTAATAAGAGTCTACCGTATAGGAGAGGGAACTCTGCTCAATACTCGTAATGACCTATAGAAGAAAAGAATCTAAAAGAGAGTGGAGATATATGTGTGTGTGTATATATATATACATATATATATATATATGTATATATATATAATTTGTGGTACCAGAGACTATAGCCCACCAGGCTCCTCTGCCCATGGAATTTTCCAGGCAAGAATACTGAAGTGGTCTGCCATTCCCTTCTCCAGCAGATCTTCCCAACCCAGGGAGCAAACCCAGGACTCCTGCACTGAAGGCAGATTCTTTACCATCTGAGCCACCGGGGGAGCTGGATGACTTTCACAGGGGGCCAAATGGTGTGATCAAGCTCTGCACATTTCCCACTGGGCTTCTGGAATTCCAACTGTCCAAGGAAGGCAAGTGGCATGCAGATGAGTGAGGGTGAAGACACTGCGGTGAGTGAAAGTCACTCAGTCGTGTCCGACTCTTTGTGACCACATGGGCCATATAGTCCATGGAATTCTCCAGGCCAGAATACTGCAGTGGGTAGCCTTTTCCTTCTCCAGGGGATCTTTGCAAGCCAGGGATCGAACTCAGGTCTCCCGCACGGCAGGCAGATTCTTTACCAGCTGAGCCACAAAGGAAGCCTGAAGACATTGCAGAACTAGTGGTTAATTGGTCAGATAAGTCCCTCGGACTGCAAGAAGATCAAACCAGTCCATCTGGAAGGAAATCAACCCTGAATATTTATTGAAAGGACTGATGCTGAAGCTGAAGCTTCAATATTTTGGCCACCCAAAGAGCTGACTCATTGGAAAAGACCCTGATGCTGGGAAAGGAGGAGAAAGGGACGAGAGAAGATGAGATGATTGGATGGCATCACTGACTCAATGCACATGAGTTTGAGCAAGTTCCAGGAGTTGGTGATGGACCGGGAAGCCTGGTGTGCTGCAGTCCATGGGGTCGCAAAGAGTCAGACAGGACTGAGCAACTGAAAAACAACAACAAAAGAATAAAGAAATTCATCACAAAGCTTCATTCTTTGTTATCAGTGACTTAACACGGGGATGTCACCACACTGAGCTTGACGCCTGCTGGCTAGGGCAAGGGGACTGGACAAGAACACACAGCTGTGCGGCCCCAGTTCGGACAAGGGAAACAGATGCTGCAGGGTCAGAGGGAACTGGTTCAGAAGGAAAGACAATGACTGTATAAGAGGAATAGTGATGCTCTGGAAGCAGGGAGTTGAAATATCAAAGGACTGAGATTTAAACATGCATCTATGGGATGAGGGAATGGCAGGCTGGAGTGTAGGGGATTCATCGAGTACAGAGACAGGTCCAGAGGGTGTGAAGGCCCCAGCGAGGAGCTTGAGCTCAAATCAGGAGGCGATAGGAAGCCACTGAAGGCATTTGAGCAGGAGAGACATTCCAGAGCTACACTGCAGAGGACTGAGGACTACAGTGTGGGGGTCTGATTAGCTGGGAATAAGCTAAGCAGCCAAGAACCCAGTTGAATGGGCATTGGGTTGGCAAGAGTGAAAGAGGGAAATTAGACCCAGCTTTGAAGACAAGCAGTGCCATCTCACTAGGAGAGGCTGGTGCTTTCCCAGCTCCTGGGTAATGCGTGTCACTAGCACTCAGAGAACAATATTAGATGTGGTCACAGGAACATCAAGCATCCTGTCTAAGTTCAGAGGGCTGATCAGGGGCAGGACCAGGATTGGACGCTCTGATGTTCAGGCCACACCCCTCACCATGGTGCTCTGTGGTCTGAGCAGCTGGCAGTGGTCAGGAGAGGTGGGTCTGGGGAGGAGCCAGAGTCAGAGTTGGGCTTGCTGACCTCAGGCATTAATCTCAGAGATCTGGTGGGGGGTGGCATAGGGGGTTGGATGGAGGGCATCCATCAGGAGACTGGAAATAAGGCAGGAGGTAGATGAGCCCAAACCTAGCTCCCCCTGGTCCTGACAATCCCTGCCCCTCTCGAGCCACCTGCTTCTTTGGAGTCACCTGCCTCTCCTGGTCCCTCTGACTGATCCCAAGCTCTGCATCCCTATATCCTTCCATATCATCTGTCTCCCCAAGAAAGAGGCCAGGCCCTCTGGGATGACTCACACTGGAGCTCCCATCACCCAACACCAAGGAAGTTACTCCCTCTTAGAGAAATGGCAAACGTTGAAGGGACAAGCAGAGTACTATAGCCCTTCCCGTTAACCGACATAGCACAATACAAACAGAAACTGGGCGGATTCTCTGAAGACCCTAGGAAGTTTGTTGAAGGGTTTCATGCCCTCACTCTGGTCTAAGAGTTAACCTGAAGGATGACAAAGTAGCCCTATATCTCCTTGTTAAACTCCTGGGGGGAGAAAAAACAGAGAATCTGGACAGAAGTCCAGGGGCACGCTGATCAGTTTCCCAGAGACCAACACAAACATTACACAATGGGCAAAGATGCCCTCCCAAATCAGGCACCCCCTTGGAATTATAACCCCCAGGTGGGAGCAGAAGCCAGGATGTATATGACCTAATGCGTATTAGAAGGAATGAGAAGTATGTGCTCTGTTATCTTGTATCTGGACAAGGTCCAGCCTCCTCTCTCAGTTGTCCTGTTACTGATATTTTGCAGTTTCTATCCACAGAGAATGAACTCCAGCTGCTTTCCCTGGGGTGAGGTGGGGTGGGGAGCAGCTACCTCCTGCCTCAGAAAAGGCAGATGAAAAGTTGGAAGAGATACATGGGGAGAAAGCAGCTAGATAGGGGAGTCCACTTCAAGCTCTTATGCATGAAAGCTTTGTTGATGGGTGAGCTCCTTAAAGGAGAGAACACCACCTTGCCAGCACCTTGATCTCAGACCCCTTACCTCCGGAACTATGAGAAAATGTATGTCTCTTGTTTAAAGCCTCCCAGTTTATAGCACTTGGTTAGAGCAGTCCACACAAACTAACGCAGCACTTACAGTCTGTAACCAGCAAACAAACCTATCTATCTCCTAACTAATGCGAAAGGCCATTGGGAACCCTCAAGCCAGCAGTTTTATAAGAGCAATGGGACAGAATCCAAATTGCTAGTAGCAAAGGGTGATATCTGGGGGAGATGATTCTCTGAAGACCCTAGGAAGTTTGTTGAAGGGTTTCATGCCCTCACTCTGGTCTAAGACTTAACCTGAAGGATGACAAAGTAGCCCTATATCTCCTTGTTAAACTCCTGGGGGGAGAAAAAACAGAGAATCTGGACAGAAGTCCAGGGGCACGCTGATCAGTTTCCCAGAGACCAACACAAACATTACACAATGGGCAAAGATGCCCTCCCAAATCAGGCACCCCCTTGGAATTATAACCCCCAGGTGGGAGCAGAAGCCAGGATGTATATGACCTAATGCGTATTAGAAGGAATGAGAAGTATGTGCTCTGTTATCTTGTATCTGGACAAGGTCCAGCCTCCTCTCTCAGTTGTCCTGTTATTGATATTTTGCAGTTTCTATCCACAGAGAATGAACTCCAGCTGCTTTTCCTGGGGTGAGGTGGGGTGGGGAGCAGCTACCTCCTGCCTCAGAAAAGGCAGATGAAAAGTTGGAAGAGATACATGGGGAGAAAGCAGCTAGATAGGGGAGTCCACTTCAAGCTCTTATGCATGAAAGCTTTGTTGACGGGTGAGCTCCTTAAAGGAGAGAACACCACCTTGCCAGCACCTTGATCTCAGACCCCTTACCTCCGGAACTATGAGAAAATGTATGTCTCTTGTTTTAAGCCTCCCAGTTTATAGCACTTGGTTAGAGCAGTCCACACAAACTAACGCAGCACTTACAGTCTGTAACCAGCAAACAAACCTATCTATCTCCTAACTAATGCGAAAGGCCATTGGGAACCCTCAAGCCAGCAGTTTTATAAGAGCAATGGGACAGAATCCAAATTGCTAGTAGCAAAGGGTGATATCTGGGGGAGAAGGTGGATATGCGCCTCCTTTTTAAGATCTTTAAGTGAAATATTTAACTTCTCCAAGTCTCGGTTTTCTCGAGTTGAACATGGAGCTAATAATAACACATAGATTTGTTGTTAAGAAAAATAAATGAGCTACTGCCTGTTAAGTATTCAGCACAGAGCATGAGAGGAGATAAGCAGTCTTGTGTTGAATAAACGGAAACAATTTTTAAAAGAGGCAAAGGCTTAATGTACACGATAGGTTGAAATGGCTGAAAACTTCATTAGAGATTCAGTTACTCACACTTTCACTCATCACATATTAACTGAGCTTTTATTGGGTGCCAGCCTCCCTCCTAGGCACTGGGGATATGTCTTGGAAGGAAAGGATGTATCTTTCTTATTTTCTAGAAGTTTTTGTTTTCTATAAGTTCCACGTTGGATGAAGTCATTGCCTTCGCTGCTAATACAAACACTGCCTCCTTCTCTGGGTAGGAAAATGTGATCCAGGGCACAGAATCCAGATGAGAAAGTGAACTGACCACCTACCAACTCTCACAGCTGAGAATCTGACTACTCTGGAATTAAAAACCAAATGGAAATGGATCCTGAGGATCTGAAAATAAGATATGTTCCAAATCAGGAGTTAAAAGAGAAGAGGAGAGAGAGGAAGTATTTTTTTTTTAACTTGGAAGGTATTCTTATTTAAAAGACATTGCCAGAAAGATTATTTAAAAGCATTGTTAACGGATGGATCTAGAGATGATCATACTGAGAGAAGTAAGAAGGAGAAAGACAAGCACCATATGAAGTCCCTTACGTGTGGAATCTAAAAGACAATACAAGTCAACATATCTATGAAACAAAAACAGACTCAGAGACACAGAGAACAGCCTTGTGGTTATCTAGGGGGCGGGAAGGTAGAATAAGGAAGGAATAAGAGTTTGGGATCAGCTGCTGCTGCTGCTGCTAAGTCGCTTCAGTTGTGTCCGATTCTGTGCAACGCCATAGATGGCAGCCCACCAGGCTCTGCCATCCCTGGGATTCTCCAGGCAAGAACACTGGAGTGGGTTGCCATTTCCTTCTCCAGAGGCACACTATTATCATTTCAGTTCAGTTCACTCACTCAGTCATCTCCAGCGCTTTGTGACCCCATGGACTGCAGCACACCAGGCTTCCCTGTCCATCACCAACTTCTGGAACTTGCTCAGACTCGTGTCCACTGAGTCAGTGATGCCATTCAACCATCTCATCCTCAGTTGTCCCCTTCTCCTTTCACCTTCAATCTTTCCCAGCATCAGGGCCTTTTCCAATGAGTCGATTCTTTGCATCAGGTGGCCAAAGTATTGGAGGTTCAGCTTCAGTACTGGTCCTTCCAATGAATATTCAGGACTGATTTCCTTTAGGATTGACTGGTTTGATCTCCTTGCAGTCCAAGAGACTCCTAGGGTCTTCTCCAACACCACACAGTTCAAAATCATCAATTCTTCGGTGCTCAGCTTTCTTTATAGTCCAATTCGCACATCCATACACGCCTAGGATGAATAAACAACAAGGCCATGAGTATAGCAGAGGGAACTGTAATCAATATTCTGGGACAAAACATAATGGAAAAGAATATGAGAAGGGACATATATATACCTGTGTGTGTATGACTTTGCTATACAACAGAAATTAACACAATGTAAATCGAAAATATTTGAATGCATTTTTTTTTTTAATAGAAAACCATTGTTTGAAGATCATGGGTTTGCAAACATATTTCTTTGGTCATATAGGTCTCAGGCTTTGAAAGAGTCTTGAATAGTAATGGTGCAAACAAGCAGATAATAAATAAATGTGGACAATCTCTAAGCCAAAATACACTAGACCTCTAGGCAAGGGTGTCACCACCTGCTGATGAGAGCTGCTGGCCACAGGACCAAACCTCCGATGCCCACAGGATGGCACACACATTGGGTCCTGTTGCTCTATTGTCAGGGCTCTGTGTATTCAGGAAAGGTCCAGCTTAAGAGACTCTAAGTTCCCCAGTGCACCCAATTCTCCCACCCACAAGCACACCCTAGAATCTGCCTTTCTTATTTCTATCAGATCATGATTTCCAGAGTGGTTCACACATGTTTTAAATAATACATAGAACTCAGCTTGGAGGTTTATGAGATTATTAAGCTGTAACTGAAGAGTCCTCAGACCTGAGTGGATAGGATATGCATCTCTCACTGCGTGCACCATGCTTTGTGATCCTGCCCATCTCCCCACTTGTCTCATTCATCTCTAGACCCAGTACTTCCAGTAGGTCTGGCTACATGAAAGTGTATCAGTGTATGAATGAATGACTGAATACATAAGTGATGGAGTAAAAGGAATACTTGAAGAGGAAAAAGTCAGAGAAGACTTTGTCCGTGAGGTGACATGTGAGTGGGTCTTGAATGATGACGATGAGTTTCTTACATGAAGGGGGAGGGGGCAGCTTTGGGAACAGAAGAACCATTGTGTGGATGAGGAATATCCACTATCATATTAGTGAACAAAAGCCATTGTGGTCATCAAGCCATCAGCCAACAGCAACCCTGCCTGGACTGTGCACCCTGAGCAGATTCAGGATGGAAAAAAGCAGAATGCTGGCCCTACACAGCCAAGGTGCATATCCAAGGGGTGACTTTGATGAGTTCAGAGTCTTGCCTCTTCCCAAACATAGAATAAGCACTAAATTCATTAACTTAATGTCTGTTTCTTATCTACGTAATAGCAATCTACCAATCTGCCAACTCTCTGTTTCCCCTGTGGCTCAGACAGTAAAGAATCTGCCTGCAATTTGGGAGACCTGGGCTCAATCTCTGGGTTCAATCCCAGGGAAGATTCTCTAGAGGAAGACATGGCAACCCATTCCACTATTCTTGCCTGAAGAATCCCCATGGACAGAGGAGCCTGGCGGGCTACAGTCTATGGGGTCGCAAAGAGTTGGACATGACTGAAGTGACTGAGCACATCCACCATGACCTCTGTGGAGCAGCCCCTCAGAGCTATCTAAGAGGCTGCCTCTTGGGCTTAAGTCCTCAGAAAGTCCATCAAAGAAAACAGACTTCTGAGCTGTGAGGTTGTACGTATTTTTAAGTCAACAACTGTGTGCACAATTCCATTGTCCTGACACTGCATAAGAACTCCTGACTCATGGATAATTAGAGAAAGTCATGGATTTGCCTGAGATGGGCCTGGAGATCAGATCTGGACTCAGCCAGGAAAAAGAGTGCCTCCACATTGAACTTGGAGTCTCTCTGGAAAATAGCTGAGTATTAAGAATGGATTTTGAGAAGAGGGTGACAATAAGTGATTTCAGATTCAGAAAGACCACTGGTTGAATAGGTCACAGAGAGAGGGAGGGGACCAGCCTGGGAACCAGCAACCAAGGGACTTGGTGAAACATGTCAAAGTCCTGGCACGAGAGGATGAATGTCAGGCGAGAGGAGGGAAGGAATCTAAAAACATTTCCTGGGCACAAGTGGTCACCAGCATGGGAAGTGAAAGGAAGTTTTTGAGCTTCAGATCCAGCAGCACCATGGTGCTAATCAGTGAGCTGGGCAGTGGGGAGGACATCAGGGCAGCGGGGAAGCTGAGGTTCCATGTGGATTTACTGAGTTCAGGTCACCAAGGAGACAGCCAGGCGGGAATGTCCCAGCCTGGGGCTTTAAATATTAAGTTGGAGCTTTCGTGCTGAAGCTCACATGGAAACAAGCTCTTCAGGCCTTTAGTAAAGAAGCCTAAGGGGCCATGATCATATTTCAATAATTCAATATTGTTTTGAATGAAAGGGTGCTGGAGAATGTGCTGGGGCTTGCCATTGGGAAAATTGATTTTTCACTCTTTAAAGAACAGAGCACACATCCGCAGCCTTCACCTTCTTAGAACCATTACTGCCACTGCCTACAATCCAGGCAACCAGAGTTATGGGCTTCTCACAATCCTGGAGGGCTTTCCAAGTGGTGCTAAGGGTAAAAATCCACCTGCCATTGCAGGAGAAGCAAGAGACCGAGGTTCCATCACTGGGTCTGGGAAGATCCCCTGGAGAAGGAAATGGCAACTCTCTCCAGTATTCTTTCCTGGAGAATCCCACAGACCGAGGAGCCTGGAGGGCTACAGTCCATGGGGTGGCAAAGAGTTGGACATGACTGAGCGCATGCACACACACACACACGCACGTGCACACACGTGCATACCCTAGCTTGTGTAAGAACCTCCAAAGTGGGGAGGCTTCTCCAGTTCATGGAACTCTACTCCGTGCATCTTGGGGTCAACCTAGGACTGATGGCTCAAGCCCAACCTCAATCCTTTTTCCCATCCTGGTGTTTTGACCACTAAATCCATCATACGCTGGGCTAAGAAAGCATCCACAGGTTAGTTGGTGGATCCCTTACTACAAAGTTCATAGGGATGCCTGGCCTTGGCATGACTCAGGCAAGATGCTGGAGACTGTAGAAATGGGCTGTCCAAGTGCTGTCTTTGGAAGGAAGACTGAGTAGGCTGGCCTGAACCTGGGGCAGAGGTAACACAGGCTTTCTTTGTGTTGAAGTATGGTGGAGGGGGAACAGGAGCCTTATGAAAGTTGAGGGCGTGTGCATTGGAAGTGGACAAAATTGAGTTCAAGCCCCAGCTTCAGCACTTATCTTTAACCAGATCACTTCAGTTTCCTTTTTTTTTTTTTAACTTTAGCTTTAACTTTTTCCCAAGTTTATTGAAATATAACTGACATATAACAAACATCAAGTAAGTTTAAGGTAAATAACCCACTGATTTCATGTATATATATATATGTGTATATATATATGTGTGTATATATATATATATATATAGCAAAATGATGGCCACAATATCATAAGCTAACAACTCCACTGCATCCTATAACTGTCAATTCTTTTTTGTGGTGAGAACATGTAAGACCTACTCTCTTAGCAACTTTCAAGCATTATTAATAGTAATCACTATGTTGAATATTATTAGATCCTCGGAACTTACCTGTCTTATAAATGGACAGTCGTGCCCGACTCTTTGCGACCCCATGGACAGTAGCCTGTACCAAGTTCCTCCATCCATGGGATTTTCTAGGCAAGAGTACCAGAGTGGGTTGCCGTTTCCTTCTCCAGGGAATCTTCCCGACCCAGGGATCGAACCCAGGTCTCTCGATTGTAGACAGACGCTTTACCGTCTGAGCCACCAGGGAAGTCATTATAAATGGAAGTTTACTACTTTGTTTATGCAAGTTCTAGAGTTTTAGATTATGTGTATAAGTGAGGGCATGTAGCATCTCTCATTCTCTATCTGACCTGTTTCACTTAGCATAATATCATCAAGGTTCATCCATGTTGTTGCAAATATCAGGATTTCCTTCTGAATGATGTTCCTCTGTGTGTGTGTACAACTTTTTATCCATTTGTCCTTTGACAGACATTAAGTTTTTTCCGTATCTGCATATTTTATTGTGAATACTGCCGCAATGACCATGGGTGTGCAAACATTTCATCAGGATATTGTTGTTATTTTTTATGTATAGTTCCAGAAGTGGAATTGCTGGATCTTATGGTAGTTCTATTCTTAATTTTTTGAGGAAATCCCAAACTTTTTTTCCACAGTGATTGTACAAATTTACATTCCCACCAACAACAAATTTTTCCCACATCCTTACCAAGCCTTGTCATTTCTTGAGTTTTTGATGCCATTCTAGCAGGTGTGAGGTGATATCTCACTGTGGTTTGGATTTGCACTTCCCTGCTCATCAGTGCTGGTGAGCATCTTTTCATGTACCTATTGGCCATCTGTATCTTCTTTTGAAAAATGTCTGTTCAGGTCCTCTGTCCATTTTTAAAACCAAATTGTTTATTTTACTTTTTCTTTGCTATTGAATGATATAAGTTCTTTTTATATTTTGAATACTAACCTCTTAATAAATATATGACTTGTAAATATTTTTTCTCATTCCATAGGTTACCTTTTCATCTTGCTGATTTTTTTTCTCTGCAGAAGATTTCTAGTTTGATACAGTCCCGCTTGATTTTATAATTTCTTTAGTCTGGGTTAAATGGGAAGATTATGGGGTGTTGCCTGCTAGGTTGTTTCTCAAAGTACGATTCTGTAGGTAGATACTTGACTACAGCCTGCCACTGGTAACAGCTAAGCCCATGTGATCAGACAAGACAAAGTTGCTTGGCCCACGTTCTTTGTGGTGGGATTGTTTTGTCACGAGCCTAGCCCTTGTGTCTGCCCTTAAAGGCACAGGGCTTTACACCAGATGCCTGACAGCTAGTAAATGTTCAAGAAAAGAAAAAACAATCCCAGGCAGTAAATCAAAGGGCAGTTTCTAGTAAGAGAAACAACAGAACAAAGAATACAGGAAGCATTTGAAAGAGTCAGAATCAGAGCATAAAATAATAGTGTGTCTGAACCTATAAATAATAACATGTGCTCTGGGGGAGAAATTTTTTTCCTTTGGATAGGTTTATAAAACCAGATGAAGCAAGCCGGGTTGGTATCTGTGTTTGGTGCCAGAAACACACATGAACTTCCATCTCTTGAAATTTCCCCTCACCAAAGTAGCACGGATGAACACAGTTGCCTGGCAATAATTCAGGGTGAGAAACAGCCTCAATGTAACAAAATTGATGCCTGATTGTCCCAGGGCTTAGTCTACAGAGTACAGGGTAGGAAGGGCCTGGTCTGATTCTGCAACGTCATTCTCGAACTGAGAGTAGGTTAATGAAGTTTGCCAAAGATCTCCTAAATCATAATGGCCTGGGACCAGGATCAAAGCAAGAGGCATCAGGCAAGGAACTCATCGAAGTTGTGATGATGAGTTAAAAATAAGACACAGCTTGGAAAAAATGCAAACGAGCCTATCTGGAGAAACTGATCAGAAACGATCGGAGAATGCAGTGGGATCCTGGCAGAAAGAGCAGAGTCCTGATGGAGATACAAAGAGGGTCATAAAATCCACAGGGGAAGAATGCAGTGGGATGCAGGAGCTGAAAGAAATCAAAACAATGTGCGTTCCACTGCCCAAAGTCAAGTATGAATGTCCTGACCCCAAGAAGGCATGGGCTTTCCAGGTGGCGTTAATGGTAAAGAACCAGCCTGCCAATCAGGAGACATAAGGGGTGTGGGTTCGATCCCTGGGTGGGGAAGATCCTCTGGAGGAGGGCATGGCAACCCACTCCAGTAATCGTTCCTGGAAAATCCCATAGACAGAGGAACTGGCAGGTTACAAAGAGTCACATGAGTCTTTGTGGCCACAGGGTCACAAAGAGTTGGGACGCAACGGAAGCAACTTAGCACACACACAGCACACATTCGCAAGGAGGCATTACCCTATCTCTCCAGAGAAATCCTAGAGTGTTAGTTGAGGACTTAGAAAGATCCTCAAACTTAGAAGCAGATCCCCCCCAGCCCCAGTAACCTTAAACCTGTCTCCTCTACTCCTCATGGCTCACTCCGTAAAGCACATTTAAAAATAACAGCCATCCCCACAGTGGAAAGTTCTGGTGGGATTCGATGGATAATAATGGGAAGAACCTGAAAATTATAAAAGGTTTCTCAAACGTCAGCCATTATTATGGATTCAAGCAAACCAAATTGATGAGGGTTGCATAGATTCATTGATTTTTCTGTTAAGTGGAGATTGCTCAAAAAGGGCCGACCTCCTAGGTTTTTGTGAACATTAAATGAGTGACTGCATATGAAATGTGTAGAAAAGTATCTGACAATAGAAAACCACATTGCAACAATACCTCACATGCCATGGATCACTCTTTTTTTGTAACCTAGTTTCAGTTCAGTTCAGTTCAGTCACTCAGTCGTGTCCGACTCTCTGCGACCCCATGAATCGCAGCACGCCAGGCCTCTCTGTCCATCACCAGCTTCTGGAGTTCACTCAGACTCACGTCCATCGAGTCCGTGATGCCATCCAGCCATCTCATCCTTGGTCGTCCCCTTCTCCTCCTGCCCCAATCCCCCCCAGCATCAAAGTTATCTCACTAGAACTTGTATTTCTTAAGGGACAAAGCCACTTTACCCATGTTTTAGCTTCTAGCACAGAATAAGATATTTGGACATTGAAGTGTGCCTGATTATATGTTATAATATGACAGTTAATATTTATTTATAGGGGTTTCCCTGGCAGTTCAGACAGTAAAGAATCCACCTTCAATGTAGGAGCCACAAGTTCGACCCCAGAGTCGGGAAGATCTCCTGGAGAAGGAAATGCAACCCACTCCGGTATTCTTACCTAGAGAATTCTGTGGACAGAGGAGTTTGGTGGGCTAAAGACCATGGGGTTGCAAAGAGTCAGACATGACTGAGCAACTAACACTTTCACTGGTATGAATCATCTCTTTGGTAGAGGAATTATGTGAATTGTTTTGCCTTATTAAATTCTCACAAAAACAATTCAAATTAGCAGCTAACATCAGTATTATTTTGCTGATGTGGAAAGAGATGCAGAGAATTGCTAAGCTGTATGATGTGAGAGGGGTAGAATTTAAGCCCAGGCCATCCTTCGGATAATACCACAGTCTGTGCTTCTCACAACTAAAATTACGGATGAGTGAAAGCATGAATGAGTGAAAGCATGAGTGAATGAAATGCATAAAAATCATTCACTATGCTGGAGCTGCAGCCTGGCTCCCAGACCTGAAATCGTACTTGGAAACAATACACACATTAAACAATCCTTCAACAATCCAAGAGCAGCCAGAGGTGACAGCCACATGTGAAGAGCAGGCAACTTCGGTCACAGAAGACTCCAGAAAGCTGGCTGGGAAGGTGAGCTCTTTGGGCCCCTCTCTCAGTTCTCTAGGGGCCTCTTTTAAATTTCTGACAAAGCCACTTTGCTTCTCTCTCCTCCTTTAGAAATCAGCCACCTGGACACATTCCAGAAATGCCACTGAAACACCCTTAACAAATGGGTTATTTCATTAGAAGGATCTGAGTCAGATTTGCTTCCCTCTGAGCTGTTCAAACAGATGCTAAAAGTTTGGCAAATGTCACATTAGTACAGAAAGTTTTATGAGCATAATGGCAAGAGCCACTGGCGCAGTGCAGGACACGGCCCCTCTGCACCTTCCAAGTGTGAGAAATACGTCAAGGAAGTAAAATCTTGACAGTGTCTGCACCATGACAACCATGAGTAACAGTCATCTGACTCACCATGGCCCCAGTACCCACCTCCACTCAGTCTCTCATCTGGCCACAAAACCACAATGCACGTGTGGTCATCTGGCCTGAGGGCACAGAAGCCCAGGCTAAGTGCTAATATGCTAATCTAGAATCCACCTCTGATTTCTCTATCCCAGGTCATCCCTGTAGCCCAGAATTGTGCTCCAGGCGAGTGACTTTCATGCCCATAATTGATCGTCTGTTTCAGATTATAAGCTTTTGGCTACTGCTGTTTCTGTTTGTTAAATGTTAACACCTCTGAAACTGCACCTCATTAAACTTTTAATATCCTGCCACAGCCTCTCCTTTGGAGCTAATCTTAAACTCTGGGAGGCTTAAAGAGATATATTTTTAATAGTCTTATCACCTTGGACATGACAAAGGAGTTTATGCATCTTATTTCCTCCACCACTTAGTACTCTTTATTTTTGGTCCTGCTCTTCCATTACACAATATGGTTTAAGACACTGTCTAGATGCCTTTTCAAATGGGGCAACCGTGAATCTCCCGTGAGGCTCCCAAAGCGTCACTTATCTCAGACCCTGCACTTGCATCTTGGATCCTTCATCCAACACCTCGCGGTAGACCAAGAGCTTCTCCATCCTCGTGGGCTCCAGTCGTGAGAAGAGGCTGATACCTTGGCTTCTGAAGAGCCTCGTGCTACTGGAAGCAGAGCCTTCCCGCCCCAAGGTCTGTCTCCGGTGTGTGCTCCTCCCAACCCCACCTCCTACCGCATGCCTGGAACCACCCACCCTCCCTCTCGCCTAGATCTCCATCTCGGCCCGCCTCACAGCCTTCCTATCCCCAAGATCCCCCCGTCACCCAAGTCCTACTCCAGGCCCCAGCCTCCTGCCATGGCCATCCCCCTTCGCTGGCCTGAGCCTCCTGTCCCCGCTTCTTCCAGACACAGCCTTGCCCCCCTGGAGGAAGGCCTTCCTCATCTCCAGCTGGCTCTGCCTCCAAATCCCGCCTCCAACCTCCTCCACTCATGCATCCAACCATTTATCTGAACTCTAACAGCTTCCCCGGCTACTTCTCTGATTTTTGAGGATACTTGAGCCCCTCAAGGGGCTCCATTTGTGTGGTAAGGTGAAAGAAAATTCTATTCACTATATTGTTTCTATTTTGTTTATTTGTTCTTCATTATTATACTAATTCTATTTATATATTATCTGTTATTATATATGTTATTATACTAATTATATTTGTGTATTATTTATTATATATATAATATGACAACAACAGAGGATGAGATGGTTGGATGGCATCACTGACTTGATGGACATGAGTTTGAGTAAGCTCTGGGAGATGGTGAAGTACAGGGAAGCCTGGCATGCTGCAGTCCATGGGGTTGCAGAGTCGGACATGACTGATTGAACAACAAATATGTATACATATATAAATAAATTTTTATATATATTTATTATTATATTATGAATGTATAAGTTGTTTATATAAATACACGTGTATGTGTGTATATATATATATGAACTGGAACTGGCATGCTACCGTCCATGGGGTCACAAAGAGTCAGACAAGACGTGGGAACTGAACAGCAAGAACATATCTGAATGAGGAGTGATGTTCACCACCCAGAACCCTCCCAGGACATTACAACCCTTCCAAAGTCCTGAGCTCTAACAGACTTGGGGACCCACCCAGGGCTGCGTGGTCAACCTAGAGAGCCTGACTCCTGATGGAAGAGAGCAGCAGACAGGAAAGCAGGGGCACACAAACCTCAGAGGCCTGCTCTATCTCCTCTGAGCCTCACCCAAGCTTGGCATATCCTGCGAGCTCTAGAGTGTCCACTGAAGATCGGTGGCAAGGGAAGGGAGGCTGGATCCCAAGTTCAAAAGTCAAAGACACACAGATACAGAGGGGATGAGTGGTCAGGACTGAGGCTGCAGAAGAGTTGTTCCGGGCGTTAGAGCCGAGTCCTTACCCTGAGCGGACTCCTAGGCAGGGCGGGCCTGGAATGGGAGCCAAGGCTCTGATCTTGGCAAACCTTGGGCAGGAGTGAGAAGGACAGAGATGCAAGGAATCGCTATTAGTTGATGAGAAAGCACCTTGGTTTCCTAGAAGGGCAGGAACAGACTGCCTCAAACGGGGTGGCTTAAAACAATAGCAATTGTTTTCTCATGGTTCTGGAAGCCGAAAGCCTGAAATCTAGATGCTGGCAGAATTGGGCTCTCTCTGGGGGCCTCCAGGGAGAGCCTGTCCCACATCTTTCTCCCAGCTCCTAGTGGTTTGCTATCAATCCCTGGTGCCCTTGCGGTGTAGACACATTGCTCCAGCTTCTGGCTACATCTCCACGGGGGCTCCCTGGGGCTGGCTTTACTTCATCTTCCCTCTCTGCCTGGCTCTGTGTCCAAATTTCCTTCATCTTATAATAAAGACACCAGTCACTGGACTAGATCCCAGAGCGACCTTATTCAGAATGAGGATGACCTTATGTTCATTTAATTATTCCTTGAAGATCTATTCCCCTGGGACTTCCCTGGTAGTCCAGTGGTTAAAAAATCCACCTTCCAATGTGGGGGACAATGCTTCAATCATTGATCAGGGAAATAAGATCCCACACACTGCAGGGCAACTGAGCCTGGAGCCGCCAACTACTGAGCCCATGCGCTCCAGAGCCCGTATTCTGCAGCAAGAGAAGCCTGTGCACTGCGAGGAAGACCAAACACAGCCAAAAAAAAAAGGTATACTCCCAAACAAGGTCACGCTCTGAGTTTCCAGGTGGACGTGAATTTTTGGAAGACACTCTTCCCTGATGGCTCAGAAGGTAAAGAATCCGCCTGCAAAGCAGGAGACCTGGGTTCAGTTTTTGAGTCCGGACGATCTCCTGGAGAAGGAATGAGAACCCATTCTGCTATTCTTGCCTGGAGAATCCCATGGACAGAGGAGCCTGTCAGCTACAGCCCATGGAGTGGCAAAGAGTGGGACAAGGCTGAGTGAATAACGCTTTCACTTTGTTCAGCCCAATACAGAAGGGCAGAGCCAAGTTGGAGCCAAGTCTTAAGAACATCTTGGGTTTCTAGAGAAACGTGGATGCCAGGGCATAGCATCAAATCTCAGAGCAGCTCAAGAGCGTGGATGAACGCCGGTCAGCTCAGGCCCCAGGACAGAAATACAGGCCAGGCCAGACAGATGGGACCAGTTGGAATCCAAAATTACAAATTCCTCAATAAGTTATACAGATCATGCTCATTTCTCTCCACCAGCAGTGGAGTCGGAAGCAACATCTCATATCCTGAGTGAGTCTTTGCCAACATGATGGCTTTAATGAGCCTGGAATCAGGGCTACTTTAATGAGAACGTGAAGCTCTACGCTTATCAGTGTCTCAGGGCCCTTATCCCTCAACCAAAAGCAAACAGGCACAGATGACTGAGGGAACAGAGCAGTGGGAAGACTTCCCCCGAAGCTCACTTCCCCCCGAGGCCACGAGTCCAGGTCCACAGTCCAGCCCCAGAGGCAGGGAGTCAAGGTTCTATTGCTTCTTGGCTAGTGTGCAAAAAACAAAACCAAGCAAAATCTGTTAACTGGGAAATGAGAATAAGATGTTCTAAGATACTATCCTGGGACTAAAAAAAAAAAAAGCCTCAAGAATGGCCACCATGATACCAAGTTACGTTAAAGTGGATTTTAGAAACTTCTGTTAATTTTCATGTGACACATGAAAGGAGCTAATTCCTGGGTTCCTCCAGCAAATCCTACCTGGTGGGAGAAGGGGAGGAGGCTCTCAGAAAAGAGCACATGTCCGTGTTCACTCGCTAAGTCATGTCCGCCTCTTTTGCGAACCCCATGGATGCCAGCCCACCAGGCTCCTCTGTCCATGGAATTTCCCAGGCAAGAATACTGGAGTGGGTTGCTATTTCCTTCTCAACGAGAACTTCCCAACACAGGGATTGAACCTGAATTTCCTGTGTCTTTGGCATTGGCAGGCCAATCTTTTTTTCGCAGGGCCTCAGTGGTCCCTGATGACAGAACCCCCAAAAAGAAAGGGAAGTCCCCCCAAAAAAGGAAGGCTGATCAAATCTGTGTCCTGGAGGGTCCTCAGAGCTCATCCCCTGGATGTTAAAAGCATGATCGTGACATCACATGGTGGCCCTCCTCATCCCCTCCTCAGGGCATCCTGAGATGGCCCTTGCCTGGGTGTCACGTAAGGGACTGCAGTTGATTCCTCCTGTCCCGCCTGAAGTCACTGGCGTAGAGGCTGGAGTCAGAAGGCGAGTGCTCTGCCACTGAGCAGCTGTGTGACCTTGCCCTCCTTCTTGGACACTCTGGCCCCAGTTTCTTCATGTGCAAAACGGAAGCTTAGTAATAGCACAAGCCCAAACTCTCACAACATATGTGAACAGGAGGAAAATAATATAACGCCCATTTTTCAAATGAGAAAATTTTAACTCAAAGAAGTTGGAATGTTGGGCCACTATTCTGCGAACTAGGTCTTCTCACAGGGTCTTTCTGCTCATCTGGTAACCAGTACAACCTTGCGGCTGTGAGAGTCTTTTCTGGAAACATTTAAAATGCAACCTAACAGCGCTGGTGGTGCTGCCTTTGGGGGCTTAAATGCAGCTGATCATCACTCTGTGGGGCTTCCCAGGTGGCGCTAGTGGTAAAGAGTCCCCCTGCTGGTGCAGAAGATGCAAGAGACACAGGTTCGATCCCTGGGTCAGGAAGATCCCCTGAGGGAGAAAAGGGCAACCCACCCTAGTATTCTTGGGTGGAGAAACCCATGGACAGAGGAGCCTGGTGGCCTGCAGTCCATGGGGGTCACAAAGAGTCAGACACAACTGAGCACGCATGCACGCACACACACACACACATTACTGTGTGAGTGGAAGGGAGTGTCTACTGTCTACACACACAGTTCTGCAATCTCTTTACAGCAGAATTTCCTGGTAGAGATTCTGTGACACCTTTCTGACAGTTTTAAAACAGAGCCAGAGATTTTAAGGGCCCTATCTGTAGTCACACAGCCTAAAGATGGTTTTGCTGAGACTTCAACCTCTGAAGACCGACTCCAGGACCAGGGCTCTGACGGGCACCCATCTGGGGTGTACCTGCAGCGGGGGGATCAGGGCATGTTCCCAGCTCTTATTTTCATAGTCTGGTGCCTCCTTCCTAAAGACGCATGAATAAATACACGATGAATAAAAGAATGAATGAATGAAATGGTCATAGTGCATCTTCTCTATCATCTTAGGCCCTTTTCATCAGGACAGGGCTCTGCGCTGGCAAACACAGACAATAAATTCTTTCAGAATAAAAGTTTCATAAAAGATATTTTTGTCTACCCAGGACATAACATGGTCAGAGTCAGTTTGCAAGATGTCCAGTAGATGTTTGTTGAGGGCCTGAATGATCGCATTGTGTGTGTCAGTTTGTATTGGGGAGTATATTAATTTTCTGGGGCTGCCATAACAAAATACCGCAGACTGCAAGAGATGCATTTCTCACAGTCACGGAGGGCAGAGTCCAAGGTCAAGATCGCCTCGTGACTGGTTTCTTCGGAAGCCTCTCTCCTTGGCTTGGAGACGCCCCGCCTTGCTGCTCCTTCGCATTGTTGTCCCTTAATGTGCCTGAACTCTGCTGTCACTCTGTGTGTTCTAATCTCTTCATAAGACCAGTCATATTGGATTAAGGTCCATTCATACAGCCTCATTTAACCTTAATCATCTCTGACTCCAAACATAGTCACATTGTGATATATGAGGTGTTAGGGATTTTATATATGGATTTTGGAGAAAACAGATAAGTCCATAACAGTAAGATTAGAACTATTTTTGGTTATTCATTCTGGAACTGTATTGTCTGGGCTTAAATCCTGGCTTTGACATTTATCAACTGCAGAGCCTTGGAGAAGTTACTTACTCACTCAGCATTTCTGTTTCCCAATCTGTAAAATGGCTATAATAACATTGACCTCCTAGCCTGGCTGTGAGTATACAATTAAGAAATATAGCTTGTTTTGAACTGAGGCTGGGGCATTGCAGTCACTCAGATAATAGCTGCATGATTACATGTATCTTTACCAGATGACTCTGCAATAAACATGCATGGCTGTAATGAATGGACTATGTTAGTAGCTCAATAGTGTCCAACTCTTTGTGACCCAATGAGCTGTAGCCCATGAGGGTCCTCTGTCTTTGGGATTCTCAGGCAAGAATATTGGAGTGGGTAGCCATGCCCTCCTCCAGGGGATCTTCCTGACCCAGGGATTGAACCCAGGTCTCCTGCATAGCAGGCAGATTCTTTACCATCTAAGCCACCAGGGAAGTCTTGGTGGAAATTAATGGAAAATATGGGCAAATTGCTGTATACATACAAGATATTACTGTGTTTGGGAGATGTCATGACAAATTCATCATTGTTACGACAATATAACATAAAATCTCAGAGACCTTTCTGGATTTCTTTTTTTTTTTTCCTTGTAAAAGATAATAGTTCCTAGATTTCAGAAACTTTGGAGCACCTAGAACTATTTCTGTTCAGGGATTTCCCAAGATTTTCTCATTAGGGACATACACAGTGGCCTTGTATTTCTTCACTATAATCTGAGCAAATTTGCTGCCTAAGGAAGCTTTTGGTAAAAGATAATTAATGCCCTGGTGGTTCTGAAGCCCAAAGTACTTTACCAACTCCCCAAGCAAAGCTGCAAACAACATTTCCAGTTGTCTCTGGTAATGGACCTTATCATTCAGCCAAATCACTAGAGTCTAAGAGGGAAAAAAAAAAAAAGATTAATAAAAGCTGTGCAGCTTCTACATTCTTTTAGAGCTGGGAAAACTTCCATCTCCATAAGGCAAGTATGTCCTTGAATTAGAGCATGGCCATGTAGTCCTCATTCACTGGGAGGGAACACTGAGATCCAGAGAGACTGGAGTACAGATGACTCAAGGTCAAGCTGCTGGTAAGGGCAGAGCTGGGACATGAACATGTGTCTTTGAACTTCAAACTCACAAACTTCAAACTCTTCTACATGAGATAGTCATGTTGGTCTTTGGATGCTCAGTCAATAAATATTGTGTCTGGCATAGTTCTAAAGGTCCCTAAGGTTCAGTAAACAGAATACTTATCTGCACCCATGAAGGAGACTTTGGTTGACTAAGACCCTATTGGTTTGACTATGATTTGTAGGGTTAAACAATCAAGGAAGAGAAACGGGGAAGGAAAGAATGCTTTTTCTCAGCTTTACTCAAATTGCTGTATCAAATCCTGCAGATACATGCCTTCTCAATAGGAACAACGAAAAGGAAAATTTAGCCTCAGTTGGAAAGTAGTCGGTTCAAGAAGCTCCCAGTTCAGACAAGGAGTTTGCAGGCTACTTCTTCCTGTTTTTTTCTTCATCCTCTGTCAATGCCAAACTTCTTAAAGTCCCAATACCCCTCTATAAATTAAGGTAGATCTTACAGTGAAAGTGTTAGTCATTCAGTCATTTCCAACTCTTTGTGACCACATGAACTGCCGGCAGCCAGTGTGAGGAACTCCGCCCATGGCAAAGGTCATGAGGAAGGAGGCTTCGGCATATGCAAAGGCGGGATCGAGCCTCAGGAAACCCCCTGTTCCTGAGCATCTACCCCCAAAACCAGAGTCTACCTACTTTACTGTTTCATGCTCTCACCTATACCTCTGACTTTACGGGGGGCTGACCCCCATTACCTCTCTCGGAGAAGGAGTAAACGTACAGCTCCAAGTCAATAAAAATTCCTGGGTGTGACAAGAGTGTTTCAACTTACGAACTCCTCTGAAGGTTATCTAGCCTGCCTGTATAGGTTCGTCCGGCCACATGTGATTGTTTACAGCCTCCCAACCATGAGAGGCACGAGATGTTTTAGACTTACTAAAGGCAAATTCTTTTGGGAAGTTAGAAATTATTAGTATAGTGGGTTGGTTAGGAATTATATTGGTGAAGGGTTTTTCATTTGTTGTGCCAATAATTGCTGCTAATTCCCTGCCCTGGGTGGGACAAGGGTGTCTCAGGTCAAACCTCTCTGCTGGCAAACTAGCTTGTGTGACAGGATTATCCATACTCCTGCCACTGGCACATGATTGTTTACTACCTCTCAACCATAAACAGCACAGAGAGGTTTGGAGTATTTTGAGAGTCTTAATTAGCATAGGGCTTTTCTCATTGTTGAGTCAATGATTGCCGCCTGGTCTCCATATCCTTAGGCACCTGGGAAGATATTAATCAATGTATTTGGAATATAGAAAAGGAAATATAGTAGTTTTTGATGTTAGCAATACTAGACTTTTTGAGTTAATGAATTTTCTCTTTTGTTATAGATCACTGTACTTTGTTATAAATCACTGTGTCCTTGCTATGTAAAAATGTAACTTTATCATTATTTTAAGACTAAACAGATCTTAAGGGGAACATTGGTGAATGATTTTCATTTATTGGGCTGATGTTTGCTGCTAAATCTCCATACTCCCTGCTCTTATAATGAATATAACTAGCATATAGGAGAAATAAGTATTAACCTTTAGGATTAATCATGTTAACCTTGGGTTAAATAAATTCCTTTCTTGATTGTAACTCACTACACCTTCACCCTATAGGAATGCAACTTTATTTGGAGGGTGGTGCCTGGTTTAAGCAAAACACCCTTGGAAAAAATAAGTTTTTTGGTTATCAGAAAGAAAGAGTCGTAAATGTCAGCAGGCCTCCCGGCCAGAAGATGATGTAAAACCCCTAAGACCTTTTTTTATGTAAAGCACCTGATTTTGATAAAGGTCAGGACTGCTGACCCCCACGTGACTCTGTATTCATCCCTATGTGTAACAAAAGGTATATAAGCAAATCTAAAAATAAAAAATTTGGATCATTTTCTGGAAAGACTGATTCCCCCACGTCGTTCTTTCTTGCTCCCCATTTTTCTGCCTGAATTCCCATCTGGAGCGTGGCTGCCCACCACGTCTACTTACTTGTCCTGGCTTTCAAGTCCACGCGAGAAGGAGCCCAAGGAGGGGCACCTTCCGATATTCAAGTGGCGCCGGTGGCCCAGTGTAGATGGTGCAAGTTCCTTGTCTTGGAATTTTATTGGTATCCCACATAAACCAAGTTATTTAGCCTCTTTTTCTCTCCTGTTATTTTCTGGCCGAATTCCCATCTGGTGCATGGGTACTCACCAAGCCTGCTAATTTTGCCTGGGCTTCTAAGATCGGATCAGGGAGGCCTCAGTGCCTCCTCTCCTTCAGGAGAACGGGAAGATGCCTGTGGCCTATGTAGGTGGTGATTGGTATTCCATGTAAACCAAGTTATTCAGCCTCTTTTTCTCTCCTAATTTTCTAATCCCTCTCTATCTGTAATTACATAAGTTTTTTCCAAGGATACTGACTCCATCTCACCTTCGAATCACCCTGGATCCACCGGGGCTGGACCCCAGCAATGGACCGTAGCATACCAGGCTCCACTATCCACGGAATTCTCCAGGCAAGAATATTGGAGTGGGTTGCCATGTCCTTCTCCAGGGGATATTCCTGACTCAGGGATCGAATTTCTGTCTCTTGCATCTCCTGTATAGCAGGCAGATTCTTTATCACCTGAGCTACCAGGGCTTACTAAGCTATGAAAATAAGTTACCCTCAGCCTCTCAGTGATTGAACCCAAACTCTAATGCCTGTTGGGAGACCCTCCAGGGACGTTGTCCTCCATGCAGTGACTCAGGGATCCAGGCTGCTTTGATTTTATCACGTGGTCCCCATGGTAGGAGTCACAGGGGTAAAAGACCTGAGATTTCCACAATAGCTCTTAAGTGCTTGAGCCTGAAACTGACACAGCACTTCTGCTCACAGCCTATAGATTAGAAGTGTTCCTGCTGCTGCTGCTGCTGAGTCGCGTCAGTCGTGTCCGACTCTGTGCGACCCCATAGATGGCAGCCCACCAGGCTCCTCGGTCCCTGGGATTCTCCAGGCAAGATTACTGGAGTGGGTTGCTATTTCCTTCTCCTAGCATAGTTCTAACAAGCCCTCCCTCTAGCAAATGGTCAGTGCCGGGGAACAGCTGGTTATTCAGTGATCAATAAATATCTCTGCCATTGCCTGAAGGTGCTTTGCCTCCATATCGTCTCTATTCCAGTCCACTCTTTCTGGCATGTCTCCACATTCCCTGGACAACTTCTAGTCATCCTGTAAGACCAAGTCCAGGCAAGAACACTTGAAAAGAGTATTTCACGAATTTTAAATTTGTTTTGAAAACTCTCACGTGTCCATAAGCTTCCACGTTTGTGTTTATCAACCCCATTACATGATTTTGTGATGTTCTTTTCCCTATTAAATTGTAGTTTTATCTTCCCGTTAACTTGTAATTGTTAATGCTGATATGAACCAATATCTGGTAGGTAGTAGTTTTATTAAGTGCTTGTTGACTGAATAAAGGTTTGGTAAATAAATGCTATTGATTGCCTAGAATTTTCTGTTTAAGGACAAGTCCCCAGATTAAGGTTTCAGATGGGAAACATTCTTCCTACAGGTAGTTTCACATCTTACTCATATTTCTCAGTTGGAAGTCATCCCTACAGAAAATGTAGAACAACACGGCTTCTTGTTCTGCTGCTTAGACTTTACAGAATCCAGTGACAACTTACTTTTCTAAAGCTGCTTGTGCACACACATGCTCACGCACAAAAGTCAGCACACAGGCGCACACATACAGTTGCTCACACGGCCACACACACACACACTCACGTATACAGAGCATTCAAGCCAAATAAGTACTGTCCTCATCTCCAGAAGAGCCCAGAAGAGTACCACCACCATTCCTTCACGTATTTGATCACCAGGAGTGCCATTTTATCAGCCCTTTTAAATGTCAATACTTTGAACTCAGAGTTTATTCCTGATTCATCATTCAATGCCCTTCCTCTTGGTGGATAGAAGTCGTCCAATGTAAGGCAAAGAACATAGGATTGGAATCAAGTCAACTCTGATGTACGTATGTCTAAATTCCACATCTCACTCACTGTGGCACCTGGGGCAAGTCACCACATCCACCTGGTCTCAATGCCCTCATCTGTAAAGGGGAGCTGATATGGTCTGACTTGTGAGGTTGTTATTTGCCAAGTTCCTGACATTTAGTGGACTCCATAACGGATGAGGGTGTTCGCAATATATTTGCCAACAGATGTGTGTTTCACAGTGGTGGGATGGATGAGTCAGTGGTGGTTAACAGGTGCCAAAGGCATTGAGACAGGATGAGGAGGCAGCTTTGAGGTCTATTAACTAAAGGCTATTTATATTTCTTGAACAGTTTCCCTTAGGGCCAGCTTTCCTGCCAGCTTGAATGGGGAGTCAGTGAGGCAGCGCCAAACCTGAGTTTCTTCTGTTTTGCGATGAATTAAAGAAAAAAAATCTCTACAACACTGCCCTCCTGACACTGAAAAGCTGTATGTAGGTGGTACCGTGAGTCAGGTTGCGGCTGGTAACTCAAATAGGGCTGATGTCCACAGACTTGCAACTTTCTTCAGCAGTACGTTTGGAGGAGGGAGGTTGTTAGCAACAGCCAGAATAAAAACAACAAATGAGGCTAAAGACATAAGCCAGGAACAAATTCACTTAGTTCTGGCTTCTAGGTCTCCCAGGCTCTCCGGGTGGCTCTAGCGATAAAGAGTCTGCCTGCCAATCCAGGAGCCAGAGGAGACTCATTTGATCCTGGGTAGGGAAGCTCCTCTGGAGGAGGAAATGGCAACCCGCTCCAGTATCCTTGCCTGGAGAATCCCACGGACAGAGGAGCCTGGCTGGCTAGAGTCCACAGGGTCACAGAGAGTCGGCCACGACCATTTTTGCGATGAATTAAAGAAAAAAAATCTCTACAACACTGCCCTCCTGACACTGAAAAGCTGTATGTAGGTGGTACCGTGAGTCAGGTTGCGGCTGGTAACTCAAATAGGGCTGATGTCCACAGACTTGCAACTTTCTTCAGCAGTACGTTTGGAGGAGGGAGGTTGTTAGCAACAGCCAGAATAAAAACAACAAATGAGGCTAAAGACATAAGCCAGGAACAAATTCACTTAGTTCTGGCTTCTAGGTCTCCCAGGCTCTCCGGGTGGCTCTAGCGATAAAGAGTCTGCCTGCCAATCCAGGAGCCAGAGGAGACTCTGATTTGATCCTGGGTAGGGAAGCTCCTCTGGAGGAGGAAATGGCAACCCGCTCCAGTATCCTTGCCTGGAGAATCCCATGGTCGGAGGAGCCTGGCGGGCTAGAGTCCACAGGGTCACAGAGAGTCGGCCACGACCAACACAACTGAGCATGCAGGTCTCTCAGAAAGGGCCGATGGAAAGGATCAGCAAGGGGTAAAGAAAGAGTAAGCTCTGCAGTCCCAGTGATGCTAGTTCCAGCTTGGGCAAAGTGTGTAACCTTGGGGCAAATGTCAGAAGAACCCAAATTTCCTGTTTCTTCATGTGGCCCGTGGAGAGGTGAGCTCCCCTCACCCTGAGTGGTCTTGCTAGCAGTGTTTAGCTGGGGCCTACACACAGGAGCATCTCAGGCTGCCCGAGCGGGCTGAGCCAGGGAGCGTTCACTTACAGGAAGGTGGGCCTGGCATCAGAAATGCCTGGGGAGCTTTTTCTAACCAAAGGGTTCCACCTCACCCCACTGTGCTTGGGGCCAGGGCCCCTCCTGCTGTTTTGCTGGGTGCCTTGGATGTGGTGATGTTTTTCGCCAGGAGTGGGATGATTGTAAACAGATTGTTTATACTGGGACACCTTGCATAATGAAAGGGGCTGGGAGTTGGGAAAGCTACTAGTGATTACATTGCAAAAAAAAAAGCAGATGGCATGTCAGGCCACCCTCAGTAAAGAGACTGAAATGATCACTGCCATCTCCCCCAGACCCTGCCACCCTTCCTCTCCGGCCCTGAGGAGCCTCCTCTCATTGCTGACTCACTCCCCTCATCCCAGGCCTGTGTCAGGTCCCCCAGCCCCTTGGGATCACCTTCCTTGGAGTCCTTTTCCACTCGGTCATGATGCTTTGCTCATCTCCCCGCCCCACCCACTAGACTGTAAGCTGTATGAGGTCAGAGATCACATCTGGGGTCCCAGAACCTCTGACTCAGCACAGGCATGGAGCCCCTGTGCACTGATGCCTCAATGATGCAGAGATGATGGGAATTATTTTCAAATCGCAGCTTCCCATCAACACGCTCCTCTACCTTTACCAAACATGTACTGCAGAGAACTGAAGGCAAACTGAATAGAGTTCCAATTGAGCACCGGCAGGTATGTATAGTACTTGTACATTGCTGCGGATGTGTACAGGGCTGTGCGTGTACAGTACGGCAAGAGTGCTCAGCACTTGGGTCTCTGGGACCAGCATGAGTCCAGTGTCCGCCATGGGAGACACCAGCAGGGTTTGCATGAAGCAGGTGGAGGTTTGGAATGGAACAGCGAGGGTGATACCTGAACAGATGTGGGGTTTCATTTCAAAGGTGGAAGAAGCAGGATGCCTTAGTGCATTGGATGAGGGAATTTACGGGAGGGAAGAAGCAAGCTTGACTTCTAAGTTTGAGACCTGATCAGATGGATATAAGGTGGTACCACTGGTGAGATGGGGAGGAATTGAGATGGGACAGGAGATTGTGGGGAGGGAAATGTAGCCAGAGTTTTGACTACATTTTGCACATTAAGTTTGAGATGGTCCATCAGCCAACCCGATAGAGATGTGAAGGAAGCAAGTTGGACTTGTCTGGAGTTCAAAGAATAGGTCCTACTGTGTGTCAGGCCTTATCAATATGTCTGTAACGCCTTCTGCTACAGTTATAGCTACAACTGGTTCATTTAAATTCTCCAGGGTTCCAGGTTATCATTTTCTTCCAGGTCTTTGCATGGCTCTTGCTTTCCAATGGCCTTTAAATCTGAAGATGATGCCACTTCCTTCAGGCAGCCCTCCCTGATGCCCTAGACTTAGTCATGAGCCTTTTCTAGGTGACCACACAATACCCACACAGCTGGACTTTATGCCACTTATTGTACTCAGTTGTAACTGTCTCATTGTCTTTTCTTTTTCAGTCAATACCAAGTCTCCTGAGAGACTCTTCCTCACCTTGTATCTCATGGGGAAACGCAGGACGTGGCACCGTGGAGACCGGAGGACACTGTCTGCCAAGCAACCAGCAGAGGGACCATCACGGCCAAGTGGAATCACTCTAAGCAAAATAGCGTGTGTTAAGAACTGCCCCTTGTCATGAGAAACAGCCCTGGGCTGACCAAATTTCCAATACATATGGATCACGACTTCTCCAGTCAAAGTAATTAAGAGACCATGATAAATTAGAGCTTGATAAAAGGCTCCAGTCCATGATTGATGGTTCTTCCAGAATTCTTTCAAGTTCTCCCAAATGTACAGAGACTGGCCTGTCTCCTGGAGCTGAACATCTGAATTCAGTTAGCACGTCCCTGCCTGGCAGGGAGGCCCCCCATCTGCCGAGAACCATCCGCATCGGGCAGGGCGCCTTAGCGGTCCTGGGAAACCAGGGCTGGCCCTGGAACAGGCGTGTTCTTATACATACATCCCGCTTGCCCCCTGTGCCTGGAGTCCTTGGCCAGCTGGGCTCAGCCCATGAAATTCGACCTTTGCCATCATGTGTCTGTGGACCTTCTGAGATCAGCGGGCATTCTCTCCTAAAAGGAACACAACTGCCTGCGCGTGAGCATGTGTGCATGTATTTTGAGATGGCTAATCCATAAAATGGGGTTAAGAAGTTCTATTTCCCAGTGGCACAAGAATCTGTAATGGATGTCAAGGGCCACGGCCTATGTGCTCAACAAATAGTATCTATAATAAGCTTAATAAGTGTGAAAGTAAAAGTCACTCAGTCGTGTCTGATTTTTTTCAACCCCTGTCCATGGAATTCTCCAGGCCAGAATACTGGAGTGGGTAACCTATCCCTTCTCCAGGGGATCTTTCTGACCCAGGAATCAAACCAGGGTCTCCAGCACTGCAGGCCAGTTCTTTACCGACTGAGCTATCAGGAGCCCTAAGCTTAATAAAGTACCCTTAAGTTCTGTCAACAGTTACTGAATATCCGCATGTACCAGGAGCTGTACAGGTTTCTGGGCAAACAGAGGTTAACAGGCTCACTATACCCCATGCTTCAGAGCAGCTGGTATTCCAGGGAGGGGTGAGGGAATAGGCAGTCATAAGTAAAATGGTGAGTGCTGTGGAGCATCAGGAACCAGAGAGTGACAAGTGATGGAATCACGGGTGTAGGAGTTTGTCCCTTGAAGGAAACTGGGGAACATTCAAGCAGAAACCAAAGGACATAAGATGGGGCCAACTAATTGCTGATGTCAGAGAGGGATGATGCCACTGGGAGAGGGAAGGTCTGGTAAGACAGTGACAGTAGCGATGATGAGGGGGAGGGACGGGGGCAGAGTGTTCACGAGCACAGATGCAAATTCACACATCCATCCACCCATCTCTCCACTCAGTCCTTGAACAAGCACACGTCAAGCCTATACCCCTCTGTGCCAGTCTCTCCAAATCATAGCTACTTCTTTTCCTTTTATATCCTGAATACTTGTGTGTGTGTGTGTGTTTAACCATGCCATGTGGGATCTTAGTTTCTCAACCAGGGATTGAATTCATGCCCCCCTGCAGTGGAAGCACAGAATCTTAACCACTGGACCACCAGGGAAGTCTCTCATACCTAGTTCTTTCTCTCAAGAACTTTGTAATCTTATGGAGGAGCCTCATCATTCAAAGTGAAGTGAAGTGAAGTGAAGTCGCTCAGTCGTGTCCGACTCTGCGACCCCGTGGACTGTAGCCCACCAGGCTTCTCCGTCCATGGGATTCTCCAGGCAAGAGTACTGGAGTGTGTTGCCATTTCCTTCTCCAGGGGATCTTCCTGACCCAGGGATCGAACCCAGGTCTCCCGCATCGTAGGCAGACACTTTAGCCTCTGAGCCACCAGGGAAAATATCCCCCTGATTTGCACTGGGTTGCCTTTCCGTGGCTAGTGGGCAATTTCTCAGTCTTCATTACAGTTCCTTTATCTTCACCCGCTACTGTCTTGTACGCCAGCGTTCCTATCAATAACTTCAAGTAAAACCCTAAATGGCAAAACTGGAAAGCCTCCCCAGCTGAACATCAAGGCCCTCTCTGGGCCCTCCGACCAAGTTCTTATGCTACTAGCCTCTGAGTAAACCTCCCCACAGCCACTGACTTTCCAGGTTAAAATTAGGTTAAAGTGATGTCTTCAGCTCCATGTGAATCACCTACACGGACCTCAACTTTCTCTGTTTCCTCGCCCAGCATTTAAGGGCTTGGTGTGACCAGGATCAGGCTTAGGTAATGAAAAGCACTGAGGCAGTGACCTCTTCATATCTGTCCAGCTTAATAGGTATCAGACCCTTTCACATCTGCTCCAAAAAATAATTTTTCTGGGTCTTTCCACGGCTTCCCTGGTGGCTCAGATAGTAGAGCATCTGCCTGCAATGTGGGAGATTCAAGTTCGATTTCTGGGTTGGGAAGATCCCTTGGAGAAGGAAATGGCAGCCCACTCCAGTACCCTTACCTGGAAAATCCCATGGTCAGAGGAGCCTGGTAGGCCACAGTTCATGGGGTCACAAAGAGTCAGACACACCTGAGAAACTTCACTTTCCAGAGCTTAGAACCTCTTATCAAAGCTTATTTGTTGAAGTCTGTGGATGCCTCCTGGTTCACAGGGAAGAAGGACTCACATGTCCATTTGTTCCTTTGTTTACAAAGTGCTCTCATGTACAGAGCACAGAGCTCTCCTGCAACTCTCGCTGTCTCCCTGGAGTTAGGCTCAGTGACCTCATTTTATAGGGGAGGCACAGAATTTCCAGGAGGTTGGGGCTGTAACTGGGAGGGTTGGAGACCTAAAGCCCTTGAGGTACCTGCATGCGTCTCTGATTGTTGATCTGCCACAGGATTTCTTCCAAATAGTTTCTTTAAAAGCCCATTTTACAGACATGTATCAGCCACCCAAAGTTTCAGCACGGAAGAGTCAAGACTTCAGCAAGGACTTCAACTCTCGGTTCAAGGCACTTTCTGTTACACAATGCTGTGTTCATCTTTCTGAAAATAAGCCCAATGGCACATAGCGTGTGTGGTGGTGGCTGGGAGGCCAGAGGGAGCAGGTAGCTGGATGTCCCAGACTCAGGCTCTCCACACTCCCTCATGGGGGTTCCTGATCATGTTGTATTGGAGAAGGATGAGCACTTGGGCTATTTTAGAATCATGGGTCAAATTCAGAGCAAAAGTACAAGTATTTCAGGAAGATTTCAGTAGAATGTTCATTTGCCCTAAATGGTGGTAAAGAAGCTACCTGTCATGCAGGAGACGCAAGAGATGCAGGTTCAATCCCTGGGTTGGAAAGACCCCCTGGAATTGGAAATGGTACTCTACTTTGGTATTCTTGGCTGAAGAATCCTATGGACAGGGGAGCCTGGCAGGCTACAGTCCATGGGGGTCACAAAGATTCAGACACAGCTAAGTGACTGAACACGGGAAAAATCATAGATCAGATATTCTCAAACATGTACGAGCATGCATGCATGCTAAGTTGCTTCAGTTGTGTCTGACTCTTTTTGACCCTATGGACTGTATCCTGTCAGACTTCTCTGTCCGGGATTCTCCAGCCAAGAATACTGAAGTGAGGTGCCATTTCCTATTCCAGGGGGTCTTCCTGACCCAATGGCAGAAACTGCATCTCCTGCATTGACAAGCAGATTCTTTAATACTGCCACCTGGGAAGCACGATATTTCAATAAGAAAAATTTGAAGAAGAAAAAAAAAAAAAAAAAAGACATTCCAGGCCTTCATAAGAGCCTCCCTCTGTTCCCTCTTGCCTATGCCAAGGAAAAGCCTTTTGTCTGGAAGGATTTCTCTGCTGAACACAGGGACCCACTGGATCAAATAAATAGCAAAGTGGAAGAGTGAACACTGTTGTCTCCAGTCCTCCTGCCTGCACCATGCCCACGGTGACTTTTCTAGGTCACCTACACGGGACCAGGCACATTTCTGCAAGCCAATGACATGAGTTACTAGCATGTTTATCCTTATCAAGACCCCAGGAGAACAATTTCTATTCTTGTCTCCAATTATGTCTGTGAAAACAGACGCCCAGGTAAATCCACTTGCCCAGGATGCCAGGCAGTGCATGGTCCAATTTGAACCCAGTCAATATGGTGACAGATTTAATTTTCTTAGACTCCAAACTCACCGCAGATGGTGACTAGCCATGAAGTTAAAAGATACTTGCTCCTTGGAAGGAAGGCTATGAGAAACATAGATAGCATGTTAAAAAGCAGAGACAACAAAGTCTATATAGTCAAAGCTATGGTTTTTCCAGTAGTCATGTGCAGATTTTTGGACCATAGAGAAGGCTGAGCTCTGAAGAACTGATGTCTTCAAATTGTGGTACTGGAGAAGATTCTTGAGAGTCCCTTGGGCAAAGAGGAGATCAAACCAGTCCATCCTAAAGCAAATCAACCCTGAAGATTCACTGAAAGGACTGGTGTTGAAGCTGACGCTCCAATACTTTGGTCACCTGATGAGAAGAGCTGACTCATTAGAAAAGACTCTGCTGCTGGGAAAGACTGAAGGCAGAGGAGAAGGGGACAAAAGAGGACGAGATAGTTGGATGGCATCACAGACTCGATGGACATGAATCTGAGCAAACTCCAGGGGATAGTGTGGGACAGAGGAGCCTGGCATGCTGAATTCCATGGAGTTCAAACTCAGAAACAACTTCACAATTGAACAACAGCAGCAAAGTATGATTCTAGAGCTCACGCTCCTTCTTCCAAGAGACAAACTTTTAGAATCCCCTGAAGTCCCAGTGACTTTGGACACTAGCACCTGGTTCTCTCCGTAGGCGGGATTCTAGAAACCCCCAGAAACATCTTTTACCCTCCTAAGGGCTCAGCTCAGTAAATGCCCTGCCCATCATACCGGCCCTCCTGCCCTACTGAAGGGTTGCTCCCCTGGACTGCCCTGCCCCAGTGTGCTCGCTGCAGACAAGGAAAGATCCATCAGGCCAAGCTGGCCTGGACTCCAACCCAGGCCTTTATGAAGATGAGAGGCTTGTGCTGAGAAATGAACACCTCCCTCAGGGAAAAAGCACCAGGCATCCACTGTCCATCAGAGCCCTTGAGGAGCTCATGGGCCCTGAATTTTATCTTTGGGGGTCTAGAACTAAGGGTACAAGCCAGAGCACATTAATATGCCACCAGGTCACTTCCGGGCCCTCCACGTGACACCTCCAGCCCCTCTCCTTAGTTTTGGGTGCCTTCTTTCCCTCTTCTGCCTTGGTCAAGCCACCCAGTGGAAGCGACACATCCTCTTTGAGGTTAATCTCAGCAACACAGGGCCAAGACAGAAAAAGAACCATTTAAACTTGTCTAGGACCCCACAGGGAACAGCTCTCAGCCTCTCAAAATTTGGATGCAAGCTTCTATCATTTCCGTCGGCTCACGTTGGAACACAGAATGGTAGACATGATTGAAATTTGCATTTAAATGGAAATGGTTCAAGGTAAAGACCCAATGTTTAGAGAAATGAGAGTATCCATTTTTCTAAGAGGGAGGCCGCGTGTGATTGTGTACCATTAAGGTGTCACCGAGCCGAAATATGTTTAGAAATATTAGACGCGGCTGCAGCATGCGGAGTGGAGACCGGCATTTGGAAATGACTCCACACTATGAATGAGTGTAAACGAACCCTGCATCAAGCACAATTGCTTATCATGTCGCCTGCCACCGTTACCTAATTCCAGCCCTGTTCACTAAACAGTAGATGTTTTATTAGACAGCCTTCTGTTACTTATCAATTGTAATAAACAGCAGAACTGGCTCGTCAACATACAGCTTGGCGACAGAGATCATCTTCCACTTGTTGTCGTTGTTCAGTTGCTCAGTCGTGTTCGACTCTTTGCAACCCCATGGATGGCAACACACCAAGGCTTCCCTTTCCATCACCAACTCCCGGAGCTTACTCAAACTCATGTCCATGAGTCAGTGATGCCATCCAACCATCTCATCCTCTTTTGTCCCCTTCTCCTCCCGCCTTCAATCTTTCCCAGCATCAGGGCCTTTTCCAATGAGTCAGTTCTTTGCATCAGGTAGCCAAAGTATTAGAGTTTCAGCTTCAGCATCAGTCTTTCCAATGAATATACAGGACTGATCTCCTTTAAGATGGACTGGTTTGGTCTCCTTGCAGTCCACGGGACTCTCAAGAGTCTTCTCCAACACCACAGTTCAAAAGCATCAGTTCTTTGGTGCTCAGCTTTCTTTATAGTCCAATTCTCACATCCATAGATGACTACTGGAAAAACCATAGCTTTGAATAGATGGACCTTTGTCGGCAAAATAATGTCTCTTCTTCTTAATATGCTGTCTAGGTTGGTCATAGCTTTTCTTCCAAGCAGCAAGCGTCTTTTAATTTCATGGGTACAGTCACCATCTGCAGTGATTTTGATAATCCAAGAGGGAATAGATGTCAGGGTTGTAGAAAGTACCATGTGCCCTTATCAATCTGGATTCTTTACATTATGCTGTGGTACAAGGAATCCTGAGATAGTTGTAACCTTACAGCAACTAAGCTTGCTTTCTTTCTCATGCTTCACGCATCGGTCCAATGAAGCTCTTCCTACCTCCTCATTCCAAGACTCATGTTGATGGACTGGCTGCCATCTTGACCATGCTGATCACTGAAGAAGAGGGACAGAGACACCCAAAGCATCTCTCACAGGCAAATAAATAGTATAGGAGAAGCAATACCTAATTATTTAACTCACAACTCAATGGCCAAAACCATTGCATAATTCCAGAAACAAACTGACTCACAACTCAATGGCCAAATATCGTTATATTATTCCAGAAGCGAACTGACTGCACCCAGCAGGCAGGGACTGAGAAGTATTTGGTGAGCACCCGTCATAGCTATTTAGCACATTCCTGTTCATGTTATCAAGGAGGTTGTCTGGGACAATGTCAGAGGCAAGACATTATCCCAAGACTGAATGGCAGCAAACACAAGTGCTACCAAAAAAGTTTTCCTTGACATAGGGAAGCCGAAATAGAGCCAGCAAATCGCCAAAAGAGAAGCTGAATCCAAGTCAACTTGGAAGAGTTGAGTGAAGAGAAGGATTATAGGCCGGAAGTGAGGTCTGTGGCTGAGACGAGACAGCTGGTAGAACAGAGGGAGGGGTAAGTGGGTAGCTGGAGGTGGAATTCTTAGAATCTAAGACCCTACACCACTGCAGATGGAAACGCTTTATATCACCCAGAGACCCAGGACGCTTGTTGAATCAGGAATAGCCCCTGAAAGGAGATCAGCTGAGCCAGGAAACAGTCTAGAAGACCATGTTGTCAGCTGAGCCAGCTGTAATTGTAACAGAGTATTGGTTAGTCCCAACAAACAAACAAATAAAACCTGACAAATTGCATCCAGAGTTTTCAGACCATTTCCAGCTGCTGACTTCTAGTGAGTTCTGTGCTTTGGTCAAGCAGGGACTGTTTGAGAGGCTTCTGGGTATCACCTCACTCTCTATAAAGTGAATAATCATTTGCTCATTTGTTCAACAAATATTTTTCAAGCTCTCAAGGACCAGAGCTTAGAAGAGTGGCTAATGCACCCCAGGTATTTAATTTAATAAATGTTTGTTGAAGGGCTTAATGAGCGACTCCCTCCTCTGAGCCAAATGCTGCACTTCGTGCTGGGAGGGAAACGAGACTGACACAGACACCATTCCAGCTCTCACGGAGCCGACAGGCAGACCCACATCACAATGAATCAAATGACCATGGGAACAACGCTAACGAAGTGACATGAAAAATGGTCAATTTCACTTCCCTTAAGCTAGCTTCACCTAAGTGCCCTATCTGTATTAATGAACTGAATCCTCAAAACAGCCATACAAGCTGAGCAAGAGACACATATCCACCATAAAACGGAAGAAACTGAGGTCAAGCAGGCTTAATTGCCTTGTTCAAGCAGAGATGCCAGGATTTAAGCCAAGGTCCCTGGTTCTGGAACTTATGATTATGAGAAAAACATCATAGACAAACAGAGGAGGAAGATGCTATTTCTGCAGACGCATTATCTGGAAAAATATCTCAGTAGAGAGTTATTCGGAGAAGGCAATGGCATCCCACTCCAGCACTCTTGCCTGGAAACTCCCATGGACGGAGGAGCCTGGTGGGCTGCATTTCTTTGGAAGGAATGATGCTAAAGCTGAAACTCCAGTACTTTGGCCACCTCATGCGAAGAGTTGACTCACTGGAAAAGACTCTGATGCTGGGAGGGATTGGGGTCAGGAGGAGAAGGGGACGACCGAGGATGAGATGGCTGGATGGCATCACAGCCTCGATGGACGTGAGTCTGAGTGAACTGTGGGAGTTGGTGATGAACAGGGAGGCCTGGCGTGCTGCGATTCATGGGGTCTCAAAGAGTTGGACACGACTGAGTGACTGAAATGAACTGAACTGATAGAAGGTGGAGAAGGCAATGGCATCCCACTCCAGTACTCTTGCCTGGAAACTCCCATGGACGGAGGAGCCTGGTGGGCTGCAGTCCATGGGGTCGCTGAGTCAGACACGACTGAGCGACTTCACTTTCACTTTTCACTTTCATGCATTGGAGAAGGAAATGGCAACCCACTCCAGTGTTCTTGCCTAGAGAATCCCAGGGATGACGGAGCCCAATGGGCTGCCATCTGTGGGGTCGCACAGAGTCGGACACGACTGAAGTGACTTAGCAGCAGCAGCAGCAGCAGCATAGAAGATGGCAGAACAGAACTATCGGTTAAGGCATTAGTTTTTCACAGATGTCTTCATCTCTATACCTGTTTGACTTTTTTTTTTTTTAGTATTTACTCATGTATTAGACTCCGGAAGAGGAATTGAAAGTCTACAAATGAAATAGGCAGTGTCTTTGACCTCAAGATCATAGAGTTTAGTTGGGAGAAATAAAGATGGGTGTAATATTACAATACGATAGGGCAAGTCTAATATTAATAATAGCCACAGTGCAAGATGATGTCAGTGAGTGTGATGGACCAGCTGGTCATAGAATGTTAATCAGGGTAGATCCAGGGTGCAGCAAAGCTGATGCCCATGCATGGGAAGGGATAGCAATAAAAATATGTTGTCAATTGTTAGTGACTGTCAGGCTACTTAGAAATTATTAGACAGTGCCATCCTGCCTAAAGATTCACTTGTTTGGAAACAAGTTTCTGTGGAATACAAAACTTTATTCCTTTAATAACTATTGCACGTGGTCATTACAGAAAACTCAGAAAACAGAAAAAAAGTATAAAGTGAAAAACCTGTTGTCCTACCACCCAGGTCTACCTACCACCCTAGCACTGAGGCTGTGTTCACATCCCTCTGGTGTTTACAAGTGATGAGAAATAATAACCTTCTGATGGACATTCAGGTCTGCGTATGTAAGACTTTATTTTTTAAAGAAGCCAAATAGTCTTACTCTACAAAAATTTCAGCTGACTTTCTTCTGTGACAGAGTTTATGTTTCCTCCCCAGTAGGAGGGTTTATGCGTCCGCTCATAGTGTATCTTTGCACACTTCTCCTTGGCAAGGTTGTGCTATTTTCCTTCAGTAAATAAAAAGAGAGTAAATTAAAAATTCCTGTAAGATTATTTTTAGGAAAAAATAAGCTGTCCATAATAAGGAAAGAATAAAAAGTAGACTAAGTGGAAGTCAACTTTATTATCTTTCCAAGTCATTCAGTATACAAAGGGGAAAATGTATGTTGTAAATCTTTCAAAACCAGTTCTCAATAGCACTATAACAATTGTTGGTTTATTATACCTATTTTATTACATGTACAGTTCAGTGTGTAACTTTTAGTAAAGTATATTTATATCAACCATGTAAAAGTCCTTATCTTTTCTGTCCTTTTATTTATCTTTACAAACATAAATATTCTGATTGAGTAAGCTCGTATAAAGTGGATATGCTTACTAAAATCATTGTACACAGCTTATTGGAAAAGTCCAGTAGCTCTAGGAAAACAGCATTCAAGTTTCTATATTTTTTCTTTTTAAAAAATTTATCAGTATTGTTTCTATAGAGGTGATTTGTCTTATGCTATAAATTATATTGTATAAATATTTCTTTCTAAATAAAGATAGAATTAGTTTTCCATATATCCTAGTTTTTATTCCTTCTCTGTCTTAAATTCCCAACACAAAATAAAATTCACCCCCCATGGAGTGACAAAGAAGGTCCTTTGTGATTTGACCTTTGGCCTCACAATGGCCTCAGGACTCTCCTCAAGGGACACATACCTACCCTTTACCCCTTTCCAAACAGAGCGAGCTTTGCAGAGTCTTCATCTTCTGCCTTTTTACTCGACTTGCAAGAATTGTTCTGCCCTCTTGCTACACTTTTCCTAAGAGAATCTTGTATATCCTTATGTAAACCCTTCTCTGCTTCTCCAGAAATAATGGGTCATACTTACATCCATTTTTAAGAATTATTTTTTTACAGGAAAAAACATGCAGAAAATATCCAAACTATAACATGAAATGTGATCAAAATTACATGCTAACTAAGCTGGAGATTTTAATACTTCATGTGACAAAATAGAGGGTTTGTGTTTTATTCATTTAGTAGGTTTGAGTGAGTAAAATAATATGTGATAATAATATTATTGAAATTATTCATGGTTTTCAGTTCAGTTCAGTTCATGGTTTTAGTTACATATAAAGATCCCCAGCAAAAGTAGTATAAAATATTTTCAATAAATTTAATCA